>JAQISU010000042.1:23320000-23920000 GCA_029339505.1 Unio delphinus
AATCAATTAAGAAAATATGTCAACTATCTTCTAACCTTTACATCAATGTTAGTTTTACCTCTTTTTACTACAGACTGAACAAAATTCTTGCCAAAGATAATGGTATAATTAACAAGTGTAGCTCTTTCTTCCAGAGCAATCAAACCTAATGATATACCCCTTTCTAAAAAAATTACACCCAGACAACTCGCAATTACCATTATTATTATTATTATTATTATTATTATTATTATTATTATTATTATTATTATTATTTTTATTTTTATTGATGAGGTAAAAGTGATAAAGGTAATAAAACAATATGATCAGATCTCTTTTTAAGGAGAAAATCTACCAATCGAAAAAATGCATAAAAGAAAATATAAGTCAAGCAGCAAAAATGCCTTGACATTAAAATAAAATTAATTTCTAATATTCCCCTCAGGTCATTATTTTTAGAGTATGACCCATCATACACCTTATTCCCTTATGGGAACCATCAATTATTTTCAACAATCTTCATGGAGAAGTTAGGTATGAAGAAAGTGAGAGACAGTAAGGTTACAGGTAAAGCATATTAACTGGTACAGAACTTCTATCAATGTAGACGGTTAGATAAATAAAAACAAATGGGCTTACCGTATTTTCCGGCCTATAAGTCGAGACTTTTTGATTTGAAAATTCGGTCTTCGTCTTATACTCCGAATCGACTTATATATGGATTTTGTCATTGAAATTGCATCGACTTATATATGGATTACAGTATCCGGTATGCTATTGATATTGCTCTATAATCGGCATAATAGAAAACAGGTCACATAGAAGTACAAATTCATGTTAAATTACTATGTCAATAAATTGTCATAAAATAATATGACTGCATTTATATTTGTAAGTTTTGTCATTATTTATTTTGCATTCTGCGTGTTTTTTCTTATTTCTCAAACATAAAATAAAAGAAAACAATTATCGGTAAAAACTTCACCGGGCCGTTTAGCACACTTACGGTCTATACTTTATAGTGTACTGTACTAATTCAAAGCATATTGTTTGTTCCTAAAAAAAAAAAAGATATGAAATAACTGGTCCATTAATATTTGATTTTCCAGTATAATGTTGGACACACGTGAGCAATTACCGGCATAGCTTTTTTTATTGATCCAATTGATTCTACAAAGGGATGTAATCCATAGTAACTCGAGCGTTCTATGATTATTTATAAAATAATGTAGATCATGCATTCTACTGAATCCCCCAAATCATATGTTTCTAATTGTATTTGACAAAGTTTCTCAAATAAATTACCGTAGGTTTAAACTACACTAAAATCAGATATATAGATGGACTACCAGTACTAATAGATCATCAGTGATCCATGATTTTTAGTTTCGCAATTCAGTTTAAAGCAAATTGTAATGTCAACACTTCACCTATATTCATTCTTAACCAGCTGACGTTTCGGTGTCTCTCTTTGATTATACCGGTTGTTGATAAATTTGTATTTGGTTTCCAACAACAATCAAAGCCAGTTGCCGCAATTGTTTCGACCTTGATATTGGCTTTAGCTACCGATACTAGTTACCATATTGCTGGTACCCCATTGTTCTTTATCATTAATCCGCATCAATTATGCTACTCATGTTTAATATCAATGGGATTAAGTACAACAATAAATGATGCCCACTTCCTTCTCTAGATCTAAATACATGTAATGAATTTAGCCATGGGCATTGTTTTCATTGCTTTAGTACAGGTTAAAATACAACCAGTTCTGCCTGCTGTATTTATTAGAGTACATCAAAAGAACATGACGCAATAGCTGGGCGGCAAGTTCAAAGGACTTTGACTAGCAGCTTGGGTGGGAAAAAGTGCTGAAATTTACAATGACTGAATTCAGAGACAAAGATCCTGAGACGTACATGTAGTTATTATAAGAATACACTTTAACTTCCATTATTTAATATACGAACAAGTACTATTTCATCATTTGTTACGTACACCCGTTACGTAATTTTTGTTATTTTCTTTTCATTGAATTCAGTCAAATAATGATCTGTGACAAAATTATTTAATATTTTACATCCGTGTGTGGATATTTTCGATGGAAATATTTGTATTATGGATTCAATGTATGCTACAAGATTCGCTGGTGAGATCTGTGACAAAATTATTTAATATTTTACATCCGTGTGTGGATATTTTCGATGGAAATATTTGTATTATGGATTCAATGTATGCTACAAGATTCGCTGGTGAGTACACGGTGTTGATACTCTTTTCATGCAATAGATTATACATGTATATATAAATTAGACACGTGTATGTACCAATGCATGGTTCTCTGAATAAAGTACCGTAATTGTATTTGACAAAGTTTCTCAAATAAATTACCGTAGATTTAAACTTTCAACTGGAAGGAATGAGCATAGCTCTTGTTGCAATGGATATTGCCGGTAATATGGAATATCATACGACGATACCATCAATATTCATGCAACCGGAAGTTACTACCAGTAGTATAAAATACAAAGCCAAGTTATTGACCTGGCCTCGTCTTATACTCCGAATCGACTTATATATGAACGAAGGATGTAAAATTTACAAAATTGGTCAATTCGACTTATACTCCGCATCGGCCTATAGGCCGGAAAATACGGTACTTACTTTTCTTCTGTTTCATCATACTGTTTCTTCAATTCGGCCAGTTTCTTTGTTGCAGGGAGATTCCTGATGAGCACCACATCACTAGCTAGATTCTCCTTCATCTGCTTCTCCAGCTGATAAAGCATCTGCATATTCTCCTGACGCTCCTGTCATATTACATGTGTATGTGTATATTAGATAGATAGAGAGAGAGAGAGAGAGAGAGAGAGAGAGAGAGAGAGATAGATAGATAGATAGATAGATACAGACATTGTACACGCTCAAAACCTATTTAGGATATATATGGTACAAGAGGAGTAAATCTGCTAAACTGTTGCCTGATTCTGATGCCAGCATACATCAAAACTGTCTGGCAAAGAAATAAAAAAAATAATCACTAAGCAAACATAATGTAAAAAATAAGACATGCCTTTGCAAGCTAGTTAGATGGTTAGGAAACTTGTGCCAAATAAATATTTAAAAAAAAAAACCGATCAATCAAGAAAAGGAAATTCCACAAGCTGAGAATATCATGTCAATACGCTTTAAACCGCTCAAAACAATTTGACTATAGTGAGACCACTCTGAATGCAAGCACGCTACACTGAAATTATGGTCATTTAAAAATTTTCCTCAATAGTAAACATCAAGTGGATAACAAGGAAGCACAACTGTACTGGGTACAGTTTGCTCTGTGTGACATTTATTAATGGAATCAGAGAGAAAAAACATTAAATTACAGTTCTGAGTGTATCTCTTTCTCCCTCAAGACGTGACTTTTCCTTGCTCATGAACCGGTCCAATAATTCTTCCTCAATGCAGCTGCGGCTCTGTTGGAAGAACATGACTGAGGCATATGCAGCTAGCTCACATGGCACCTCATGCGGTTCAACTGTTGTATGCAGAAAGAGACGGAATCTTGGATCACACTCAACCTCATGATCCTCCACCTGAAAGAATTAATGAATTTTACATTACCTTTACCAGTTTCCTGGTAATAAAAAAATCATTTCCAATTTTAAATGTAAAACCCTATCTCTCTATGATGATCCATCCTGGAAAAGACGTGAAAAAAGATTTTCATAATTGATGCCATTGTGGCCATGATGGGCATCTATGCAGCTTCATTTCATTTATGATCATGACAAGGAGAAGCAACAAAAACAAGATTTTCAAGATGAACTACATGGTAACCATATTAGAGTCAGCATGATTTCCTTTTATCATCAACTAGACATCATAGAAACTTCAATAATGAAAAAATCATGTTGATTGAGCTATCTTTTAGGATGATTAGCTATAAAAAGATTCTCAAGATTACCTAAATGGTCACCAAATGGATATTTTAGGGGCAAATAATTTCATTTAGAACTAACCAGACCATAGGATAAATGTGTGTGAAAAGTGTCATGGTATTCGTCATAGTAGTTTAGGAGGAGAAGTGAGAAAAAACTTGGGCTAACAGATGGTAGGACAGATACTGGATGACAGGCTATTGCATAAGAAAAACTAAACACAACCCCAGATATGGACAATATACAGTAACTCAAGAAAATATTGAGAGATAAAGATTAATGCATGTGAAACTCAATTGCGATATTTCCTATTTTCATACTTATCATGGATATTTTATACTTATATTATCATTTGCAACATCCCAACCTTCAATTATTTTAAATTTGTATTTGTATAATACAATTTATCTTACTCTTGACTTTGAACAAGTCAGAATTTCATGATTATATCAGGCATTTTAAGTATTGTAAGACCTAAGTCAGATTTTTATGACTCTAATAGACATTATAAGTACTGTAAGACCTAAGACAGATTTTTATGACTCTAATGGGCATTATAAATACTGTAAGACCTAAGTCAGAGTTTCATCATTCCAATTGGTGTTTTGTTGTTGTTGTTGGGTTTAACGCCATTTTTCAGCACACAATAGGCTATACATGGCAAACAGTATTTTTAGTGGAGGAAGAACCTGGGAAAACCCCCAGAAAGAACCACCAACCCATGAGATGCTACTGGCAAGCTCTCTCACATAACTACATTAGCTGAATCTTAGACTCGAACCCATGCAGACAGAGGTGATATGGCAGTGATCCATAACGGAGAGCGCTTTAGACCACTCGGCCACTCGGGGCCCCCCCAATTCGTGTTTTAAGTACTGTAAGAGTTAATTAAAATTTGAACAATTTAATCAGAAAATGAAAGCAAACTTACAATGATTTTGAATCTTGCTTTCCCATTGACAAAGTCATTACATTTCTGTATTGCATGGGTAAAACGACCATCACGTGCCAATTTGTTAATGTTGCAGTCAGTAACAAGAAGAGGATTCCCATCTGCCAAGCAATTCTCCAACTGAGACCTCAGCTCCTAAAATATAGAAAAGGCAATATTAGGTCAATAAACTGTTAGTATCTGAAAGAATAAAGTGCAATACTTATATCATATTGCTACTATATAATTATTTCACAAATAATTTTTGAATGTTTTAATAGAATTTTAAACACTTTATTGGCTATATCAAGACAAAAATAGGGAGCCAAGTGCTTTTCCATAGGACACACTGAAGTAGCTGAGCTGTGTTGGTCTGAGATGGTATCAAAAAATTTTTAACAAATGGTTTACAAATCCAACACTTTTCCAAGTGAGCTACTGTGGATACCTACTACAATATAAATCACAAGACTGATGATGATGTAGATGAAAAAAATCTTCAGACCTCTATCATTAACAAATGTCATAAGTGTTGATTACTGTACAATTTAATTCTGAACTATGTGTTTCACTCTTGTGTAAATTTCCTCGAGAGATCTAACAGTGGGGACGGCTGAAACCTATCAGATCCATACCATACATTTTTAAAGTAAATTATCAGACCCATACTGTACATTTTTAATGTAATCAATCACATCTAAGCTGTAAATTTTTAATGTAACATCTCAGATCCATGATGTACATTTTCAATGTAACATCTCAGATTCATGCTGTACATTTTCAATGTAACATATCAGATCCATACTGTCATTTTCATTGTAATGTATCAGATCCATACTATACATTTTCAATGTAATATATCAAAACCATAATATTCATGTTCAATGTAATATATCAGATCCATACTGTCATTTTCATTGTAATATATCAGATCCATACTATACATTTTCAATGTAATATATCAAAACCATAATATTCATGTTCAATGTAATATATCAGATCCATGCTGTACATTTTCAATGTAATATATCAAATCCATGCTATACATTTTCAATGTAATATATCAGATCCATACCATACATTTTCAATGTAATATATCAAAACCATAATATTCATGTTCAATGTAATATATCAGATCCATGCTATACATTTTCAATGTAATATATCAAATCCATACCATACATTTTCAATGTAATATATCAGATCCATGCTATACATTTTCAATGTAATATATCAGATCCATACTATACATTTTCAATGTAATATATCAGATCCATACTATACATTTTCAATGTAATATATCAGATCCATGCTATACATTTTCAGTGTAACATATCAAATCCATACCATACATTTTCAATGTAATATATCAGATCCATACTATACATTTTCAATGTAACCTATCAAATCCAGACAGTTTCAAAACATGTTTACTGTAACCTATTAGATCCATACAATACCAAACATTTTTACTGTAACCTATTACATCCATACAATACCAAACATTTTTACTGTAACCTATTAGATCCATACAGTACCAAATATTTTTAATGTAACCTATTACATCCATACAGTACCAAACATTTTTACTGTAACCTATTACATCCATACAGTACCAAACATTTTTAATGTAATCTATTAGATCCATACAGTACCAAACATTTTTAATGTAACCTATTACATCCATATAGTACCGAACATGTTTACTGTAACCTATTAGAACCATACAGTACCAAACATTTTTACTGTAACCTATTACATCCATACAGTACCAAACATTTTTAATGTAACCTTATACATCCATATAGTACCGAACATGTTTACTGTAACCATTTAGAACCATACAGTACCAAACATTTTTACTAGAACCTTTTAGATCCATACAGTACCAAACATGTTCACTGTAACCTATTACATCCATACAGTACCAAACATTATTACTGTAAACTATTAGATCCATACAGTACCAAACATTTTTAATGTAAACTATTACATCCATACAGTACCAAACATTATTACTGTAAACTATTAGATCCATACAATACCAAACATTATTACTGTAAACTATTAGATCCATACAGTACCAAACATTTTTAATGTAACCTATTACATCCATACAGTACCAAACATGTTTACTGTAACCAATTAGATCCATACAGTACCAAATATTTTTACTGTAACCTATTACATCCATACAGTACCAAACATGTTTATTGTAACCTATTAGATCCATACAATACCAAACATTTTTACTGTAACCTATTAGATCCATACAGTACCAAACATTTTTAATGTAACCTATTACATCCATACAGTACCAAACATTTTTACTGTAACCTATTAGATCCATACAGTACCAAACATTTTTACTGTAACCTATTAGATCCACACAGTACCAAACATTTTTACTGTAACCTATTACATCCATACAGTACCAAACATTTTTACTGTAATCTATTAGATCCATACAGTACCAAACATTTTTACTGTAACCTATTAGATCCATACAGTACCAAATATTTTTAATGTAAACTATTACATCCATACAGTACCAAACATGTTTACTGTAACCTATTAGATCCATACAGTACCAAACATTTTTACTGTAATCTATTAGATCCATACAGTACCAAACATTTTTAATGTAACCTATTACATCCATATAGAACCGAACATGTTTACTGTAACCTATTAGATCCACACAGTACCAAACATTTTTACTGTAACCTATTACATCCATACAGTACCAAACATTTTTAATGTAATCTATTAGATCCACACAGTACCAAACATTTTTACTGTAACCTATTACATCCATACAGTACCAAACATTTTTACTGTAATCTATTAGAACCATACAGTACCAAACATTTTTACTGTAACCTATTAGATCCACACAGTACCAAACATTTTTACTGTAACCTATTACATCCATACAGTACCAAACATTTTTAATGTAATCTATTAGATCCATACAGTACCAAACATTTTTAATGTAACCTATTACATCCATATAGTACCGAACATGTTTACTGTAACCTATTAGAACTATACAGTACCAAACATTTTTACTGTAACCTATTAGATCCATACAGTACCAAACATTTTTACTGTAACCTATTACATCCATACAGTACCAAACATTTTTAATGTAACCTATTACATCCATATAGTACCGAACATGTTTACTGTAACCATTTAGAACCATACAGTACCAAACATTTTTATTGTAACCTATTAGATCCATAATATATATTTTCATTGTAACCTATTAGGTCCATATAATACATTTTCAACATAAATTATCAAATTCATACAAGGTAATTTAAATGTAAATGGAATTAAACAATAGCCATCATTTTATAATTATGTACAACTTAAGGCAAAATTTGATCTGGTGTTTAACAGCACATATAGTACGCATAAGACATATAATAATAATAACTGATGATGATGATCATGATTTATAATAATAATAATAATAATAATAATAATAATAATAATAATAATAATAACTGATGATGATGATCATGATTTATAATGCTGATGATAACAATGATGATTGATAATAATATTGCCAAGTGATAAAAACTTAACAAAGGGTTAATTGTATTCATCTCATTATGTTTGGAAAAAAATTCTTACATCATAGCGAACTTTGACAAGCCCTTTTTCATGCATGTGCATTTCCAGCCACTCAATAACACGACTAGTTGGATCACAAACAAGTGGCCAAGCTGTAATACTTTCTTCCTGCATCAGAAAAACTGCATTCTCCAGCATCAGACGTGTGATAGGTAACCTCAGCATCTCCAAATGCATCACATCCAGCTAAGAATAAAAATGTTGGGTATATTAAAATCGAATTACAGAAGAAATCAAGTTAATGGACAGGAATTATTTGAATTTAGCATTATGTAAGTGTAATAAACCAAAACAACCAAGAGCCCAAGTGGTCCTGAGATCATTCACTTGAATGATATCTACATAACAGCCTAATATAATACTAAGGTAAGCTTGCCAAGATCCGAGTTAAGTGACAGCAGTCATATTCAATAATAAATCAGCCATGTGAGCTGAGAAAAAGAGCATCTAAATTTAACTGGAATAGTCAGAATTTTAATTCAACTCATCTTATGATAAAACTGTGGAGAAAATTGTAATGTAAGTGCTGTTTTTTGCAACACTAGTCACAATGAGGTAGTACCCTTGTTCTTAGGTCTCTCATAACATCAGTTCTATTTTAAATATGGTTTTATACACAAATATATATATATATATATATATATATATATATATATATATATATATATATATATATATATATATATATATATGCATATTAATAAAGCACATTTTCCAATGCAAACCAAATGATAGTATTGGAATCCAAGTTTGGGTCCAAAGCTTACACTGCACTTGCTCAAAATAAAATATAACTGTCGAAAGATCACACTGACAGTGGGGAAGAAATTATACAAATTATTATGTCAAAGGTAGGGTGCAAAACTAAACATAGTTTATATCCAAATGTCCAACTACTATCTTCATGTGTGGATGAAATAGCTGTCCAGGATCCACTTCTACAAGTACAACAGCTAGTAACATAAAAGTCTTTCAGTATTAAATCTTTGGTACATGTAATCCAAATTTCCTCTTACCTTTCTTCTTCTGTCTTTCTTATTGGGAAGGTCAAAGCATGTTAAATATCAAAAGCATTGAATTCCCTGAAACTACCTGGTACATTGAAACTCCTCAAAATCAAGACACTATTATACCAGAATCTCCTCAGACCATTCTTTGGGGAGCCTCAAAGTTTTTCTTCTTTAATATCATCATTTTTCCCAGTAAACTGAAACCCCTCAACTCTAAATACTGAGACAAATTTCAATCCCAAATTTCAAGTTACACATCCCCCCATAAAACAGAAAACTCACTTCAAACATGGAAATGTATTTTTGCTGCTAATAATTCCTGACACCTGCTGGAACATATTAATTTTGGTTAACAAGTTTTTTTAGAAGGCTTATCTGTGAGGCAAAGACCTGGAAAATGTTCCAAGGGCATGCAATGTTAAAACAATACTTGACACATGCACAGACACAGATTATGCTGACAAATCTTAAGTCTCTGCACCATAAAAAAGAGCCAGCTATTAAGGTGAATTAGTTGTAACTAAATGCATGTAGTTAAGTCATTTACAACAGATAATGCTTATTTGCTTATTACCATAAAAAAGATCCAGATATTAAGGTGAATTAATTGTAACTAAATGCATGTAGTTAAGTCATTTACAACAGATAATGCTTATTTGCTTATTACCATAAAAAAGAGCCAGCTATTAAGGTAAATTAATTGTAACTAAATGCATGTAGTTAAGTCATTTACAACAGATAATGCTTATCAGCTTATTACCATAAAAAAGAGCCAGCTATTAAGGTGAATTAATTGTAACTAAATGCATGTAGTTAAGTCATTTACAACAGATAATGCTTATTTGCTTATTACCATAAAAAAGAGCCAGCTATTAAGGTGAATTACTTTCAACTAAATGAATGTAAATAGGTCATTTATGACAGATAATGTTTATCAGCTTATTATGTAATTGTGATTGATGCTATTCATTTGAACACCTGAACAATTAAATATTTTATTGTTTGTTTAAAAAAAACGAATTAAACAGAAGAATTTATTAATCAGACATGTGGCCTTACTTTTATGTTTTTTCCAACAGAAACTGACAAAACAGTCTTCTTAAATCCAAATTCACTTAACTGGTTTTCAATAGAGAAAAATTACTACATACCGTACATGTAATTAAGCAGGCGTGACTGTGATTTGTCTCAACTCACATGTCAAGATGTCAGATTGACCATCTAAGCATCATAGGATTGGACTATGCTTACAGAATGAGATTAGTCTGATTAATGAGTTTGATTCCTTGCCTAAACCTGCTATGAAGAAACTAGGACAAAATTGGCATAGGAACAGCTACTCTTTCAGATATTCTAAAGAAAATGAAACTTGAAAAGAATGAATTTGAAAACAACAGCAATGTAAACATTTCACCATGTCTGCAAATCTGACAAACAGCTGGATCTTGTTTGGCAATGGTTTAGCCACATAGGACCAAAAACATTTGAATCTCAGGCCCTATAATGTATGATCTCTTTCTCTCTCATGCAACATATGCACTTAAAAAAGCATTTTTTTTATATATGCAAAAAAAACTTCAGAAAACCATAAAGCTCTCAAAACCAATGAGAGTAGGGGGCTGAATGATTCTTAATTTTGAGTGTTTTCACTGTAGTTGCAAAGTCTAGCCATTTTACACAACTGCCAGCATAAATATGTTTTGTCTCACTAAAAAGATCATATGCCTACATACATCATAGTATTTATAAATAGGACCTATAACTTGACCAATTCTGACATTGGTTGATCACTTGATCCAAAACACATGGCTTCACAAATGATGCTGATATGGTTCCAAATATGGATGAAGAAACTAAAACTAGAGAAACCTTGAAATGTCTCTTTCCATAATATATGTAATCAACAGCCAATCAATTTGGAAGAAAAGTATCCAAATGACCCAGACTGAACCAAATGCTCAAGCATCTGGATAATACACAGATGTTAGGAAATCAAGAATAGTTCTATGTTTAGTACTATCGGCCATATTTGATTTGTACTGAACTGAAATCCCTTTCAACCAGGATGTTCAAAAAAGAAATTGCTTAAATACTTGCATAATTTTTGCAGCAGTGGCTACATATGATGGTGGATCACTATCACTTGTGATAACTTGAAATCTATCTACTGCAGGATGTTTTCTTTCAAAATTTGATCAAGTTTTATTGAGTAATGAGAAGATGTACCATTAGCCATATTAAAAAGCAGATTAGCACTTTTTTAAACAGATTTTAAAGATCAGAGTGCTCAGTGTAAAATCCCATGCAAATCGGTCAAGCAGATGTTTAGAAGAAGCTCTATATAGCAATTGTAAATGCATTATGCAAAAACAGAAGACACAACACATGATATACATCTGAAGAAGGGCAATAACATAAGTTTACTTGGCCATATGGGGCACGTGAATTAAAAATTGGTTTGGAAAGGAATTGTAGCTTTAATTGAGAAGAGACATCTGAAAATATTAGGTCACAAATTTTAGTAAAAGCCTTACCCGAGTATAGAGGAAGTCCATGAGCTCCAGGTTTCTGAAGAGCCGTCGTTTTGGCATAGGCATTCCATGATGCTCACAAACCTGCATAAAGAATTCTCCCATCCTCTTCCTGTCAATGTAGAAAAACACACAGCATATTGTTATGTATATTCAACTTGCACTGTTTGCTAATAATTTGTATTCAAATGTTTTTATTTTATTATAAGCTATTGTAATGTAACATGTTCAAAATCAAGTTTTATTTACTTGACCTGAATTATTGATTTTTTTAATTAACATTTTATTTTGTAAACAACTAATGCATAGCTAAATATGTGTACCAAGGCACATCTACATTATGAGTCTAATATATGTACCATGAGAGATCTACATTATGAGTCTAATATGTGTACCAAAACATCTACGTTATGAGTCTAACATGTGTACCATAGGACATCTACATTATGAGTCTAATATGTGTACCAAGGCACATCTACATTATGAGTCTAATATGTGTACCAAGGCACATCTACATTATGAGTTTAATATGTGTACCAAGGCACATCTACATTATGAGTCTAATATGTGTACATTGGCACATCTACATTATAAGTAATATGTGTACCATGGGACATCTACATTATGAGTCTAATATGTGTACCAAGGCACATCTACATTATGAGTCTAATATGTGTACCAAGGCACATCTACATTATGAGTTTATATGTGTACCAAGGCACATCTACATTATGAGTCTAATATGTGTACATTGGCACATCTACATTATAAGTAATATGTGTACCATGGGACATTTACATTATGAGTTTATATGTGTACCAAGGCACATCTATATTATGAGTAATATGTGTACCATGGGACATCTACATTATAAGTCTAATATGTGTACCATGGGACATCTACATTATGAGTCTAATATGTGTACCAAGGCACATCTATATTATGAGTAATATGTGTACCATGGGACATCTACATTATAAGTCTAATATGTGTACCATGGGACATCTACATTATGAGTCTAATATGTGTACCAAGGCACATCTATATTATGAGTAATATGTGTACCATGGGACATCTACATTATGAGTCTAATATGTATACCAAGGCACATCTACATTATGAGTCTAATATGTGTACCAAGGCACATCTACATTATGAGTCTAATATGTGTACCAAGGCACATCTACATTATGAGTCTAATATGTCTACCTTTGGACATCTACATTATGAGTCTAATATGTATATCATAGGACATCTACATTATGAGTCTAATATGTGTACCAAGGCACATCTACATTATGAGTCTAATATGTCTACCTTTGGACATCTACATTATGAGTCTAATATGTCTACCTTTGGACATCTACATTATGAGTCTAATATGTATACCATAGGACATCTACGTTACGAGTCTAATATGTCTACCTTTGGACATCTACATTATGAGTCTAATATGTATACCATAGGACATCTACATTACGAGTCTAATATGTCTACCTTTGGACATCTACATTATGAGTCTAATATGTATACCATAGGACATCTACATTATGAGTCTAATATGTGTACCAAGGCACATCTACATTATGAGTCTAATATGTGTACCATGGGATATCTACTGGTTCTTGGATTTTCTAACCAAAATTGGGTTTCAGATTGTCTGACTGAATGCCTTCTGAATGCCATGACTAGCTTAAGATCATTTCATCTTCAATTTCCCATGTAATTATTGAATGCAAATTGATTAGCCATTTCTATAAATTAAACTATGACATGTATCATTTGCAATGTCCAAACAGAATAGACCCAGTTCTACCAGTAAATATTTATCCAATGGATCAGAATCTACTCATGATTTGATCAATGTCCACACACACAAAGAGAAAATGTACCTGGTATCAATGTTGCATGGTCCACAGTAAGTCAGAAAAGCTGCAGCAGTAATACAGTTTGGCAAAAGTAACTCATTGCAGTCATGTTCCTTCACATACATCTTCCAGGTTTCCTCTTGCACTTGCAAACTTGAACAACAACAAATTAATTAAATACCATATATGTTTGCTTGTAAGACAGGTCCAATTACAAACCATTTAGACTCAGATCTGCCTTCACACAATGCACTGGTAGATCTTGGTCTTTGCACATTGTTTGAACTAATCAATAGAACCAAAGACATAGACCCTCATTTGTCAGCATATTTTGTGATGCAGATCAGAAGCTGTTATTTTTAGTTGGTCTTATCAGCATGTACATATGGAAATATAATCTAAACTGTTAGTGTACTCAGCTGTCAAGTCAAGATTTTAGGATTTACATCAAAGGTATTTCCATGAACTTTGTTCATAGTTTACTGTACATTACATGTACAAAAACCTTTCAAAATTGTACTGAAATTTAAGGTACAAAAAATTCTTAAAATATTACAATGTTTCACAATTATGATATTATTAGCTAAATGACTCCTATTACATTGGGACTGAGACCTATTAAGCATTTAGGATAATCCTAGAAACAGACAGGCTTTCTTTAGTTTCAATCAATGAATTTTGTCTTTAATTTCTTGCTAGGCTTCACTTTGTAATATAATATAAAAATCTAAAATAGGGCAATTAATGAACAATGTTATTTCAAAAAATCCAATGTACAGAAATAAATTTTCAGTATTATTATTATTGCTTTAATATTTAAGAACACATTTCTTTCAGGCAAAATTTATAACAAAAATGGTAAACATTTTCTGCTCCAATCAGATCTCTGCATGAAAACTTGAAATGACTAACTTTAATATATGTTTACCTTTCTATGAGCTCTGTAGCAGCTTTAAGACTCTCTTTCATGGAGGCCAGTTTAATCTCCAGGGAATGTTTCTTGATGACTGATTTGTCAAACTGACGTTGAAGTTCGTTAACATTTTCTTGAATACGAGGTAGATCTATTTCAGAGTATTCCTGGTCTGGCTCAGGAGTGCTCTCCCTTACCTCCTCTTTAGGCTAGAGAATGATATGCATTCAACATTTTTAAATACAATTTACAAGTTCAATTAATCAATTTATATGCATTTCCTTTCATTCTTTGTTGGGAATATATATATATATATATATATATATATATATATATATATATATATATATATATATATATATATATATATACCTTTATCATTGATTTCTTTAAATTGACATGTAAAGTGGATAATACTGTTATAAGATTATATAAAACAACTAGCATTTGCTAATTTAAAAAGTTATCATGTAAACACATATACAGCAGGTTTCGCTGAAAACAAAGCATATACAAATTTTGTTTTTTATGATGCTAAATATATTGGTTACATATTTTGTGTTGTATAGATACATTTTACTCTATGAGATATCAGAAGAATTAAATTAAAATTATATAAAATGTGCATTTTATACAAATACTAGATATGAAAAATTCTAATATACTAAAGAAAGCTTATCCAAATCTAGATAGATTGTATTCTCCCTCAAAACAAATACATTGGAATATATTAATAAACAACAAATAAACACATTAATAAAAAAATAAATCATAAACAGCCATTAAACACCTTAATAAACATGTATGATTCAGACATACAATACTTCCTCACTATATTTAGTAATATTACTCATCTTAATATATATATATATATATGCAAGTTAAATTCTTTGCTCAACTGTCAGTGTTACTCAATTTAGATTAAAGCTTTAAAGCTGCTGATATATGTTTGATACATAAACCATATAAGCTGCAACAGTTAATTCAAAAATATCCAAGACAAACAACTCAGTCTATTGTCAATGCTTTCCTTAAAAGTAAATATTTAGCTAAGTTAATAACATATGTCTTAGCTTCCCTATGCACCATGGAATGTTGACATGTTTATATAAATGACTTATATATCCATTAGGCAACGCATTCAATACACATTTAATGATTTAAAGTTATTAGTGTATTATTGAGAAGAGTCTATAACTTTGCACTGCATAAAGCATATATCACTATAACAGATAATCATTTACTATAGGGATATGTATGTGTGTGTGTGTGTATATATATATATATATATATATATATATATATATATATATATATATATATATATATATATATATATGATTTCACCTTTAAGGCAGTATACTCTATGACTCCCATAACCATGCATAATAGTGAGGAAGGACTGTAGTTACATTATTAATGATTATCATACACATAATTATTTATTTACCATATTTACTAACAAATAAGACAAGAAAATGCAAACCATAATGTGTTGGTAGATCAAGGTCTGTTTTTTTATTCTACTGATTAATCCTAACACAATGCAAAGACCCATATCTGGCACAAATGCAAAGCTGTGTCTATGCAATTTGCATTTATATCTGACTTACATGTGAATATATACAGTATATGTATTTTGCTTGTTCTGCATGAAATTCACTTTTGTAAATACTTTCAATCCGATTTTATTATAATAAATCTCACTGTTGCTGAACATTTAAAAAAAAGTTTACTCAACATGAATTAAAAATAAAGTTTTGACATATAAATATAAATAACCTCACTTAAAGAAACACAGATGGAGAAGATATCAGTATAATATTTATCACCCCACTCCAACCACCCCCTGGAGCTGCATCCATTCCTTCATTGCTTTCTATTCAACTCATTTAACAAACAAACCAATTATAAAAACCCTCTATGAAATGAACCCAACAATGTCCAAAAAGCCTATCACTCCCTGTAAAGTTTATTCCTCATAAAATGCTATTCCTGGTCAACCTCCATCAATGTAAAAAAAATTAAGTAATTATAATTTTACAAAACATAAGCTGAACAATGTTCTGAAAAATCCACAAAGTATGGAAGAAAAAAATTAAATCAAAAGAAAGAAAACAGAAGAAAACTGAAAACAATAATAAAAAGGTGTTGCTATAAAGTTAGTTGAAGATTATTATGCACATACAATACACTTCTTTTGAGATACAGTACCATGATTAACTGTGAAAAGTTATCTCCCTTAGCCTGACTGCTAACATGTGCCAATCCATATGGTTTTATCATCCACTCTAAACTGATAATAATCCTTTTTGTAAAAACTGAATATATATTCATACATGAAATGTGTATCAATCTGAAAGTCCTTCATGACAGGATGCTTTCAGTCAAATTTGGTAGTCAAATTGTGCTCTTTATAACAAAAAGTCATTTAAAGCTTTTAATAGTTTTCTGTTTGTAGTGACAGTGGCTGTACTTGATAGAAAATCAGAATCATTTGCATAAGTGTGAAAGAATTTCATGCTAGAATGCTTTCTGTCAAATGTTCTCAAATTCTTTTGGAGCAGTTCTTCTAAAGCTTTTTAATAATTTTTCTAATTGTTGTATACAGTGTTGAAAGATCTTCGTGTCAGGATGCTCTCTTCCAATGTTTTGATGAAATTGATCTCATAGTATGTAAGAACACATTGAAAATAGCAAATTGATCTCATAGTATGTAAGAACACATTGAAAATAGCCAATTGATCTCATAGTATGTAAGAACACATTGAAAATAGCCAATTGTTGATGGGTTCATGACTCATTACAGACAATTAATGATAAATGATGGATGCTGGAATATACCATAAGCTCACTTGACCAGACAACCAGATGAGCATAAAGTACTTCAGGCATCTCCATGTTTTATCTTATGTTAATTCCAGAATAAATCATAAATTGATTTAAATACCTAATTTTGTTCATTCCATGAGAGATCAATGGTTGTAAGGAAAATTCATCTAACTGAATAATGTCAATTTTCAAAAGCAAGAGTCTAAATTAGTGATGCACTATATAATATAGTATAAACATAAATACAACAAATTCAAAGTGAAATACACACATCTTATTGAAAATCAGCTCAATTTCTTTGCTATTAAAGCACAGATTCCAAAGCTTCCATCTTTAGACATCCACCCAGAAGTCTGAGCCACTTGAGAACATCCATAAAGGTAAAAACTACCACAGGTACAAATATTAAGTGGGAATGTGAATATGTCTTTTCAGGCCCAGGAAGTGTGCACACGGTTATAGTTTTCAAGCTATGAACTTGGGGTAAAGTCTCCTGTGTATAAGCATGAACCATGGTGTATGTATGAATGTAATGAATGAAATGTATGGGAATCTCAATATTATTCAAGATATAAACCAGGGAATAAGTCCCTAGAGTTTGGCAGGGATGGCCCTGAAGCCATAGTCAGATGCATGTCTTCTCATTCACCCTTCATGTAAAGGTACATAGTGAGATTTCAATGTTATGGCCCAGGGGTTAAGATCCTTGAGGCAGGGAACACCCCAGGATGTCAATAAAGGATCCAGATCTGACAGGTGTTGATGACTTGGTTCAATGATCAAAAACGCAAATTCTCAAACTTGTAAGACTGAAAACTCCAGAGTTATTTGAAATTTATGGAAAATCAAATAAGCCACTAACCCCACTTCCTGGAGTGTAAGTGGGGCTTGATTGTAATTCCAAAAATTGGTACAGTGAACATCAATAGGGCCATGATTGATGCAAGTTTCACATGTCTAACTTTAATGAAATAGTAGTTCAGTGACATACATACATACATACATACATACATACATACATACATACATACATACATACATACATACATACATACTTATATCCAGGCAGGCAGACAAACAAACAAACAGATAGACTGTAGCACAATATTAATGTTTAAGATAAAATTTGCAACGCCTAATGTAAGATATATACATTATGAAGTTGTGGATACATTAAAGCAGCAATTCTGGGTAACTAAGTGATTTGCTAATGAATGTTACTGGAATAGGCTGCTCATATCCACAAAATGTCATGGTTACTGTTCAAGTGTTTATGTAAATGCATTCTACAGTCCATCAACTGACTTTATAGGCTGTAAAAATGTACCAATAATAACCAAAAGTAATGTAAAAAAGTAGATAAGAACTTTGGAATAGTAATTTATACCTTGTTCCACAATTCAAACAACTACCAATAAATAAAATAAATTATTATAATCCAATTAACTATTAGCATTAAAAAGTACATTAAAACTGTAGAGAAAAAAATATAAGACATGCACTACTTAATTTATGATGAGCCAAGTAATATGGTACACATACAGAAGTTTATAATCAGTCAACCCATAGTGTTCAATACTTAGGGAAGTTTATGGTCAGCCAAGTAATAGGGTACACATACAGGGAGTTTATAATCAGTTTAGCCACAGGGTCCAATTCTTCGTTGTAATTCTGCTGTCAGGGTCCAGGCCTCACATGAATACAGAAAGACTGAGATGACTAGTGCTCTCAATAGTCTGATTTTAGTTTTCAGACAGATGTTCTTGTCTCTCCAGATAAGTCTTAGCTTTGACATAGCTGCCGTTGTTTGTGCTGCTCGTGACAAAATTTCTGCTCTTGATCCCTCTTCCGTGATTATGGAACCAAGATATTTGAATTGGCCCACTGTTTCCAGTTCCTGTCCTCTGACTTTAATCTTGGTTGAGATTTGTTTGCTATTGTTTGTCATCAGCTTTGTCTTCTCGGCACTTATCTCGATGTCAAATCTGGAAGATATTTTATCCAGATTCTTCACTAAGGTGGCAAGCTCATCTTCACTGCCTGCCAGCCCATCAATGTCGTCTGCAAAGCAGAGGTTGGTGATGTTACGCCCTCCAATGCTGACTGTCCCACAGTGGTTTTCCAGGACTTCGCTCATGATGCGCTCTAAGTAGATGTTGAAAAGCGTGGGTGACAGGAGACAGCCTTGCCATACTCCAACTGTAGTCTTGAACCAGTCCCCCACAGAACCTTGAGCAATTACTGCACTGGTAGCCTTGGCATACAGCTGCTTGATGGTGTTGGTCAACTTTTGACCCATGTTGTACTTCTTCATTGTGGCCCACAATGCCTCATGCCACACTCTATCAAAAGCCTTTTTGAAATCTATGAACACATGATAGATGTCTTGTTGATGTTGTGAGTACTTTTCACACAGAACCCTCAGATTGAAAATTTGTTCTGTTGTGCTTCTTCCACTATGGAACCCTGCCTGTTCTTCAGTGATTATTTCTTCTGCTTGTGGGTTCAGTCTGTTCAAGATGATCTTCAGCATCAACTTGCTAGCATGGCTGATCAAACTGATAGTTCTGTAATTTTGGCACAGCTGGAGATTGCCTTTTTTGGGAAGTGTTAGTGACTGGGTCCACTGTGTTGGCCATTCGCCTGTCTGCCAGATCTTGTTGCAGATTTTTGTTAGTAGTTCTATCACTGATTCCCCACCATTCTTGATAAGTTCAGCTGGGATGTTGTCTGCTCCAGCTGCCTTTCCATTCTTCAGTGCTCTTATTGCTGACTCCACCTCTTCTTCGAGAATGGGGAAATCATCATTATTTGTGGAGTTTGGAACTTCAAGCACCTCTGGGTCTCCTGCGGACAGATGGTTGTAGAGTTCTTTACAATACTCAGTCTATCTTTCTGCAATGTCACTTGCTTCTGTGAAGCATTTTCCATTTTCATCTTGAATGGTACTGACTCTTGGCTGCTTCTTTCTGGTGAGGTCTTTCACAATTTGGAATGCCTTCTTGCTGTTATTCTTTATCAGACTGTTCTCTATTTCTGTGCACAGTTGTCCAATCCAATCTTCTTTTGCTTTCTTCAATTTTTTTCTGAAATTCTTGTTTATTTTTCGAAATTACACTGCCCCTGTTGTGTGTCTGGTGTTTTTTAGGTCTCTTCAGGCATCACACAGATTCAGAATCTCTTCTGTAACCCAGGGTTTTTTCTTTGGGCGATGGAGGCCAATGATGTCCTTGGCAACTGTTGTCATGACTGTGTTGAAAGTGTCTGTCATCATTTTAACATCAACATCCATCACAAGGAGTGGAGCAAATTTTCCTCCAATTGTGGCTTGGAATGACTTGCAGATGTTAGGGTCCTTCAGTTGTTCAAGGTTGAACTTGAGCCTGATTTTCTTTGGCTTGTTAATTTTCTTCAACTTCACTCAGAAGTTCATAATGACGAGGTCGTGATCACTCCCAACATCAGCACCTGGAAACGTTCTTGTTTTTTCTCTATTGATGCCAGATCAGTACCGGTTTTGAACTAGTATGTAGTTGATCTGGTTATGATGGGTTCCATTTGGTGCATGCCATGTCCAGCATCGGGAAGCTTATGTTGACCCAGGGTGTTGGCTAGTACCAAGTTGTTGTAGCTTGCGAACTCGAGCAGACGTCTCCCTCTTTCATTGGTAAGCTCATTGCAAGAAGGTCCACAATGATCATCCCAGTCTTTTAGAGCATCTTTGCCAACTTTGGCATTCCAGTCTCCTTGGATAATAAGGATGTCTTTTTTACTTACCATGTTTATTATACCTTGAAGTTTGTTGTAGAACTCCTCTATTTCTTCATCATCATGATCAGTAGTTGGAGCATAGACTTGGATAAATGTGATGTTAAAGGGGGATGCTTTCAGATGAATGGAGATGATTCTGCTAGATATGGGGCGACATTCAAGAACAGATCCCTTGATGGCTTTGTTTACAAGGAAGCCTACTCCATTTATGGACTTGTCCAACTGTCCACTATAGTATAATATATGCCCATCTTCAGTTTGGTGTTCTCCTAGGGCTTTCCATCTTACTTCACAGAGTCCCAGTATGTGCCATGAGTAGTGTTCCATCTCATGTGTCAACTCTTGGAGTCTTCCAGTTTGCGCCAGAGTTCTAATGTTCCAGGTGGCGATGGCAACGTTGTCTCTCGCTCTGATTTTATGCAAAGTACCAGTAGCACACTTGTCACCTCCGTCCTGGTGGAAAACAGCAGGCGCGGTCTTTGTTGACCCTGGCAACGACCGATGCGGTATGATATCTTCAGATTTGTCCAGCATTATCAGTGTGTCTTGGGCAAAAGTCGTCTGGCGGAGCCCATCCCTCTCCAGATCAAGGAGTTTCCAGAAGGGGATGTAGCACATCGTCAAACTGCCTTAGGGTCTCCACTCCGGATCTTCTTTTAGGGTTTACTCCCTTAGCCTTTGGCTAACCAAAACCAACCTGCAAGGCAGCAGGAAACTCATGTATGGGCAGGTTCATCCATTTCCCGAACAGATAGAGCATCTGCCACTGCCCTTACATACCAGAGTTTATAATCAGTCAAGCCATAGTGTCCAACACTTAGGGAAGTTTATGGTCAGCCAAGTAATATGGTATATATACAGTGAGTTTATAATCAGTTTAGCCACAGGGTTCAATACTTAGGGGAGTTCATGGTCAGCCAAGTACATGTAATAGGGTACACATATCACTGGAGTTTATAATCAGCTAGTAATAGGGTACACAGATGGGGAGTTTATGGTCAGCCAAGTAATAGGGTACACATACGGGGAGTTTAAGGTCAGCCAAGTAATAGAGTACACATACATGTATGTGGAGTTTATGGTCAGCCAAATAATGGGGTACACATACAGGGAGTTTATGGTCAGCCAAGTAATAGGGTACACAGATGGGGAGTTTATGGTCAGCCAAGTAATAGGGTACACATACGGGGAGTTTAAGGTCAGCCAAGTAATAGAGTACACATACATGTATGTGGAGTTTATGGTCAGCCAAGTAATGGGGTACACATACAGGGAGTTTATGGTCAGCCAAGTAATAGGGTACACATACAGGGAGTTTATGGTCAGCCAAGTAATAGGGTACACAGACAGGGAGTTTATGGTCAGCAATAGAATCCAATACCTAGACAAGTTTATGTATTTCAGCTGTCAAAAACAGAATAGTTTTATGTGGTAGTTAAAATAAAATGCATGTGGTCAAAAGAAACAGAATAACTTAAAGATTTCTCTGACCAACAATTTTACTCAAAAGGCACTGAAAAATAAACCAATAAAAAGAATTAATAGCTTTATTGTTGACATTTTAAAAAAAATTGATTAACAATTATCAGCTAAAATTCTAATAGTACTCCTTTTAAAACATATTTATGTGACAATGTTGTTACATGTAAAGATTTTAAAAGATGAATCTCTTTGCCAACAAGAGAATATTTTTAGTAGCAGATATTATACAAACTAGTATGTAAGATTCATGTTGAAGCATGGAGTAACCGACAATTTACATACTGGCATGCAAGACTGATGTTGAGGCAAGGAGTAGCTAACAGATTACATACTGGTATGAAACACTGATGTTGAGGCAAGGAGTAGCTAATAGATTACATATTGGTATGAAAAACTGATGTTGAGGCAAGGAGAGTTAAGAGGGCTATAAAGAGATAAGCCATCATAGCTAATTCAGACCAGCCTGGACAGGTTTCAAGCCTGTTAAAGACTGGATGTGAGTTATAGATAATGACAGTATATTGAGCAAGGAAATACAAGTATTACTTTATACATCTAGTATAGTACGATCCATGACTATACCCATTTTATCTGGTCACTGCATTATACTAAGATGATGTATGATGAGTAACTACTGTATACATCTATTGGGATCCATGACTATACCAATTTTATTAGGTCACTGTATCATAATGAATGGCTTTTTAATGAGTTGATACTGAATACAGTAAAATGGGATCTATGACCACACCCATTTTATCACATCACTGTATTATACCGAGTTGTTTTAAAATGAGGGGCTAATGTATACATATAATATATCAGGATCCAAGACTATACCAATTTTAATTGGTCACTATTATACTGAGTTGCTTTATAATAATAATAATAATAAAAATAATAATAATAATAATAATAATAATAATAATAATAATAATAATGACTTTATTAAAGAGAGTAAAACAATTGAGGCCCTCATACAAAGGAAATTTATTTAACTGCATCTCTGAAGCTGCTGGATATATTGGGTTTGGAAGAAGGAAAGAGAGTGCGCATTTCTAATCTCAACTGGAATACTATTCCAGAGCAAAGTTCCAGAGCATTGGAAACTTTTTTTGAATAATTCCTTATTTGGTTTGGTAGACATGGACTGCAGGTGGTAGTATTAAAAGGTAGCCTATACTGGAATAGGGATTGTAAATATTCAGGTGCACTATTATTGGATGTACATTAATTTGGCTTTTCTCATCTGGATTCGGTCTTTAATAGGTAATATTTTTAACTTACCAGCTAAATTTTCTTTGCTTTATTTCTGGATTCATATTAGCCCAAAGGCCTTTTTATTGAAGATGTTCTAGCATTGCTACTTTTTTATCATTTGAATTACCCTATACTATATTACAGCAGTCTAAATAGGGTTGTATGTAACTGTTATAAAAAAGTTTTCTGTGCCTTTTAGGGAGAAAATGTCTTACCTACTGAGAAGCCATAAACTTTTAACTAACTTTTATATTAACATGCTTGATATGTTCAGTCCATGACAGGTTATTATCTACCAGAACACCAAGCAGTCTATCATGACAGACCATTTGCAAATTTGTATCCTTTCATAATAGATACATACAAGATATATGAAACTGTAGGTACTGAGAAGTGTGATTCACATGGACTGAATGGTTTTAAAGGTAATATAATAATAATCATACTCAGTAGAATATTTATGCATTTACTATATATACATATACAAACTGAGGGATTGTGCTCATATAGTTGTGTGAATAATGATATTTTCATGCTTCCAAGCAACTAGAGAGAAAAAGAATATATAATTGTACATGCTATGAAAGAAATAATTCAGCCCTGTATTCTTGAAACTCAAACTGAAGCTAAAGGTCTCCAAATTTTGACATGACCTAACTTTAAGCTAAACTAAACTAATTTCCTAATGAACATTAATTCCTTCCCTAACAGGAGTGTATTAGAGTAGCCAACAACAAAGAGACTGATATGGAAAGCTGATTCAAAGGAAATGATAGTTCAGACAACCTTTCATAATGATATGCAATGACATGGTTGAGTTGTTGTATGGTTATGTAAAGTTGAGTTAATCTTTTTAAGATTCATTCAGATATAAATGTTCCAGGTGTGTAGGTGAAATTGCCTTCAATATATTTAGATAATATGTGTGTTTGTGCTTAAGGTTTTTAATATAGCTTTAACAATTTTTCAGTCATGTGAGCTATGATGTCTGCAGTGTGGCAGTTTATAGTGATGTCTAGTACTGGAGTATCATGAAGCAGACATGTAGCATGATGCCCAACTGTTTTTTTTATGTCTTTAGTATGACTCGGCTGGGGTTCAAACTGCAAAATGCACTTGTTAATAAAAGTGGAAATTTAGATCCCTGTGAACTTGTCTCTGAGTATGGATGAGTTAACCGAGATGCATCCAAATATTTAACTTTTGTGACTGTAGGTTAAATACAGTTTATGATACTTAGGATGTCATGAACAAAAAGCTAACCATTAGAATCTAGGTGATTGTGACTTAGATTTGGAATGGAGGAGTTAGTCTCTTTGAATGCCTATTGTAATTAATACACTGTGGTTAATTTCACACTAGTAACATCATCATTCTTTCTATCTGTATCCATTAATGACAAATGTAGTTCGCCACCACTTATATGCATGCTTTATAATTTGTATTCTTTCATGTTTGAATATATCTTTCATAAACTTATTACACAGGGCCATCTGTCTTGCTTCTGTATTGTCGTACCATTCTTCATATTTTTTCTCAAGTTTGTTAATTGTGGATGACATCTTTATATTAAAGCTGAAGACATTTCTCAAGCTGCAGAGATCTTTGTTGAATATTTCAATGTCCTGGATGTGTTCACTGGATGTTTCGCTATCTACACTGAAAGTTTCACTAGTGACTGAATCTATGTTATTTAAAGTTTTCTTGTACAATATTTAAAAATGACTTTTATGTTATTTTATTATGTTCTTTGCCCAGTTTTCACTGTGCTTACTCCAATTCAATCCCTAACCCAGTTAATTTATTAGGTGCTCCTGACACATATTCAAAATATTTTATAACATTTGGTGGTCTCATTAATGAATTAATATAGCACATTTAAGCTAAATAGCAATTTTATATTGTATTGGATGTTACATACAAACCATGAGTCTGGTCATTAAATTCATGTATATGGTCACAAAGGAGAAGTCTTTCACAATACTATATATATATATATATAAAACCTTCTTTTTGCATGATTGAGTACTGCACATGAGATACATCACCTCACCATTTTTTTAGTTTAGGTATAATAGGGTCCAAGATATGGAAAGTGTAATGAGCATACAGCTAAAGATACAAATTACCCAAGTGTGATATTTTGGCCAATGTGACCTACTTTTCTTATGGTCAATTTATTCTCTTTTAATAAGTGTAGGTGAAATAGGGTCCAAGATGTTGAGGGTGTAAAGAACAGATAAGGTGAATCGAGTCAATCAAGGCAGAAAATTAGGTTACAGTGATATGGCTTGCTGTAACTGGAATAGTCTTAAGACACATCCATATAACAAGTTTCATCAGTGTAGGTGAAAAAAGGTCTAAGATATTAAGGGTACAACAAATGAATGAATGAAGAAACACACAAAGAAATTAATTCATGAACACAAATGAAATAGGTTATATCCCCCTCCCAATTTTCAAACCAAGTTAATGATAACTGAAATTTCAGAATCTTCCTAAATCTGGTACATGTACCTCTATAGTTTGGTCTATGGCATTTAACATAAATGTTCCTGAAGTATCCAAACTGATTTTTTAGTCTGAGCTTGTACTTGAACTTCAAGGCAAAAGGTTTAAAGATTACAGGGCCTGTCCTACTTCTAGGCTGCATGTAACTGATCCTATATATTACAAGCATATATTTAGATGCTTATTTTTGTCATTTTCAATGTTTCTAAACAAAAATAATATAATAACAGAAAATATTTTTAATTAATCATACCTAACAATTTTATTCATGTCATCTGCATAGCACAAAAATAATCATAATAAAGAACATGATGCCCAAGTGATCCTGAGATTGCTTACCAGCTGATAACTTAAAAGCAAAATGCACAGATTTTTGGATACAATATTATCAAAGCAAAATGCTTGTAGAGATTTTTCTGTTTTTAGTAATTTGGATGCTTTCTGTCATATTTGGTCACATTCTGTTCTATGGTCTGTGAGAAGATGCACATATTTGCACATTTTTATATTTAAGTAACAGTGAAAAATGTTTAAAAAATATCTGAAATGCCCTAATGCCAGCATGCTTTCTGTCTAATAGATGGCAGAACAGCATCAATCAAACAAATTTGAAAGGATTCTACATCAGAATAATTTCTTTCAAATTTGGTTCAGTTCTCTTCAGCAGTTTTTAAAAAATCTATTTAAGGCTTTTCTATTTTTAGCATCTACAGCCAAATTTGATCATAAATCAGCATCATTTGTACAAAACTTGAAAAGCCTTGATGCCAGGGTGCTTTCTATTAAATTTATTAACTGTAATTCCTATTCAGTGGTTAATGAATAGAAGTTGTTTGAATTTTTTTTTTTCTATCTATATTTTTGGCACCCATATTTAATGGTGAATTTGCATTTGAACAAACCTGAAAGGCCTTCATGCCAGTATTCTCTGTCCAATGCAATCTAATTCAAAAGATTCTAAGAAGTAAAGTTTTTCTATTTTCTATGTTTAGAAGATTCTGAGAAGTAAGGTATTTCTATTTTCTATGTTCAGAAGATTCTGAGAAGTAAGGTTTTTCTATTTCCTACGTTTAGAAGATTCTGAGAAGTAAGGTTTTTCTATTTTCTATGTTCAGAAGATTCTGAGAAGTAAGGTTTTTCTATTTTCTATGTTTAGAAGATTCTGAGAAGTAAGGTTTTTCTATTTTCTATGTTCAGAAGATTCAGAGAAGTAATGTTTTTCTATTTTCTATGTTTGGAAGATTCAGAGAAGTAAGGTTTTTCTATTTTCTATGTTTAAAAGAATCTGAGAAGTAAGGTTTTTCTATTTTCTATGTTTAGAAGATTCTGAGAAGTTAGGTTTTTCTATTTTTAAGCAAAAGTATTCATCGTTGGTGGTGGATCAAATCAAGCCAGATTGTATTCTGTCAAATCTGTGTAAATAGGTCTATTTCTGAGGAAAAAAAGAAAATAAATATTATTTGTTAATGGTTGATGGATATCGATGATTAATAATGGACAAAGTGCATTGCCATAAGCTAATTTGAACTTACAGCTAGAGAAGTGAAAGACTGAACAAAAAAGATTCTATACAATAAACTTGGTTTCTATTGTTCTCTTGCCCTCTCTAAAATTGGTTTCTTACAACAGCTCAAAAAGACATACATCTACTGTGGTTGAGGAAATACAATGTTTTAAGAAAATCAAGCCTAAATATTATTAAATTGCAGAAATTATTGCAATTACCATCTCAACTGTACTGATCACCGTACAAATTCTTTTTATTTTATATATATATATATATATTTTTAAATCCCTCCACTTTTTGATGACAGAATAGTTTTCCATATGAGGCATCATATATATATATATATGATGCCTCATATGGAAAACTATTCTGTCATCAAAAAGTGGGGGGATTTAAAAATATACTTTTTATATGTAAGGTAATGCTGCCACTGATTAAGGATGGCCTTTCTTAAAAGAACCCTCTGAAGAGGGGACAACTGTACTTTCATATCACATTACAGACTTTTATAATTACATTTCTTGATATAATTGTCTACTTTGGTTCATTCATAGAATTGTATAGGAGTGTTTTAGTCATTATATCTGTATAATTTAGGCAAATACTGGGGTTTTCATTCTTAATCAAAAGTCGTAATGTTTAAAAACAACTTGTGCAAAAAAGGTAGATGGAAAATAGTTAGCATTTCTGTAGCTAGCTCTAAAAAATACTGACCATGGAACATGTAATCTTATTGGTGAAGTGAAAATGGAACACACAGCAAATGAAGAATGAATCGAAAATTAACAAGGACTGAATGCAAATTGAATGCATAATGAACACAAATGATTATGGAATTTTAAAAAAATGGAAAGCAAACATACAAAACTCAGATTGCAGAAACGATGATTTAAACTGGAACAAAATATCATCAATAAATTTAGAAAATCTACTACTTTCAGACTTCAACAGAATTTCATTGTCAAAAGCCCTTTTGTACGATAATCCCAATTCTTAACAATGAATTTTAGGCTGATATTGTTCTTGTCAAGGAAGACAAAAATAACTGCCTTTAATGTGAGGATGTCATCATCAATGGTTGTATCTATAAACCTGTATTTCCATGAAATGCAAAAAAAAATCAAACTGATAACTACTCTACATCTATATTTTTACATTTACAGCTGTTCATTGCTGTCTGGCATTACAGGCATTTTATATTTTATTTATCTGAAATTCAATGCTGTCTTGCATTACATGCATTTCATATTTTATTTATCTGAAATTCAATGCTGTCTTGCATTACAGGCATTTCATATTTTATTTATCTGAAATTCAATGCATTACAGGCATTTCATATTTTATTTATCTGAAATTCAATGCTGTCTTGCATTACAGGCATTTCATATTTTATTTATCTGAAATTCAATGCATTACAGGCATTTCATATTTTATTTATCTGAAATTCAATGCTGTCTTGCATTACAGGCATTTCATATTTTATTTATCTGAAATTCAATGCTGTCTTGCATTACAGGCATTTCATATTTTATTTATCTGAAATTCAATGCTGTCTTGCATTACAGGCATTTTATATTTATCAATCTGAAATTCAATGCATTACAGGCATTTTATATTTTATTTATCTGAAATTCAATGCTTTCTTGCATTACAGTCATTTTATATTTATCAATCTGAAATTCAATGCTGTCTTGCATTACAGGCATTTCATATTTTATTTATCTGAAATTCAATGCTGTCTTGCATTACAGGCATTTTATATTTATCAATCTGAAATTCAATGCATTACAGGCATTTTATATTTTATTTATTTGAAATTCAATGCTTTCTTGCATTACAGTCATTTTATATTTATCAATCTGAAATTCAATGCTGTCTTGCATTACAGGCATTTTATATTTTATTTATCTGAAATTCAATGCTGTCTTGCATTACAGGCATTTTATATTTATCAATCTGAAATTCAATGCATTACAGGCATTTTATATTTTATTTATCTGAAATTCAATGCTGTCTTGCATTACAGGCATTTTATATTTATCAATCTGAAATTCAATGCATTACAGGCATTTTATATTTTATTAATCTGAAATTCAATGCATTACAGTCATTTGCTTAAAGCACACTTTAAATAATACAAGGTACAAATGCACCTGAAAACTTGCAAATGAAAAATCTGACTTTGGTAAAAACTATTTCCATTTCATTTTAAAAGAGAAAAAACAAAAGTAAATATTGAAATAAGACAAAAACACATAATCAGTAATTATTATGCAACACTGAGTGGAAAACAATAAGATGTGAGCTGAAAATCAAACATAAACAGAACACATATTAAATGATTTATGAATTGCTTTAGGAAGTTGATCCTGATGTTTGTGGAAATCTTCTTAAAGGGGAAATAACTGAAAACTGCCTTTATTCATAGAAATTCTGAAAACGCCATATACTAACAGCTTCATTGGTACAATAGCCATTACATGTTGAAAGAGACAATAAGCACAATAAACAAGCCATGACCCTATTATGAGTCAACATAGACATTAAAACTGTATTAGAAAGCTTATATCACAGTCCTAGACGAATTTCAACCACATTAACACCAATTATTACCTCTTCTTTATGATCTCTATGTTTAACCTATTGTGTAAAAATAGGGCAAATCAATTGTTATTTCACAGCATTCACTGGTTCTGTAATAAAACAATTATTATGTGAATCTTAACTCTGGTTTATCCTGTGACAAATAGTAAAAATTCAGAAAGAGGTATACATAATTGTTTCTTCTATGTAAGCCCAAAAGTTTTTAAAAAATTGGGGAAGGACTTTTATATATCTGAAGTAAATATTTCTTAAACTTTAGTACAAGTGTATGTGGGTTCATCATAAACCATATCATTAGATAAATATAGCAAATTAAGTTTCATAGGACTTATTCAAGTTTAACTTCCATACATGTAACAAAAGATTTGTCTCAATTAGTACAAAAACTCGATTTTTATCATAAAGACTTTCGTGATTTATTACGATATTCATTTAAGATCGAGCTGCAAATCGTAGTTTAAAGAAAAAGTATTTCTGAAAATCACAGTTTAACCAGTTAAAAATAATGGAGGATATACATAAAATGTTTGAAATGTATCAAAATGTCAAGTAATGCAAGTTTAAAGTTTCTAAATCCATTATGTACATACAATCAAAATGTCAAGTAATGCAAGTTTAAAGTTTCTAAATCCATTATGTACAATTGTACAAAGATACCCTTTCCGTTACAGTGTGACCCTGCTATAGTACGCTCTGTTATCAAACAAATTCAAATATAACACGGTTGTGGCATGGCTCCCAAAACTTTGTAATCATGTATTTTTCTTGCACATGAAAAAAAAACTTTCTTAAAAGTATAAAAAAACGTAAAAAGTTTATTATCATTTTGGGGAAGAGATCGTATATGTCTAATACAAGATGATCATGGTGTGGCTCCTGAAATTTTACATACATATATTTTCCTCGCATACGTAAAAAAAACTTTCTTGAAAGTTAAAAAAAAGCATTAAAAGTTCTTTTTAATTGTTTTGGGGAACAGATCGTGCATGAATAAAACAAGATGATTGTGGCATATCTCCTGAAATCTTATATGTATTTTTCTCGTCAACAAAAAAGTGTTTCTTCTTAAAAGTACAAAAATTAAAGTGTAAGATGTTTAGGATCATGCAAGGCTTCGCCAATATCGCAAACTGTGATTTTATTTTCCTTATCGGCGAAAAAATATACCATCTGGCAACTTTTTATTGGCAACATTTTTGGATTTTTAAATTTGTATATACAACCAATCATTAGGAGTGGAAAAATTCTGAGGCCTCATGAAAGAATACTGAAAACTTGATATAAAATGCACTGAAATTTATCTATTGTTACATAAACAATTTCTTTGTCCATATTGACAAACCATCTTAACAGTGCGTTGTTATATCATAATCCACTTATGAAGACATTGAGAATGAGTACTGCATGTTGTGAGATATCTGCTTTTTTTGCTGCTGACATTTCTGTTGCAGTGACCAACCGAACGAGGCATTGTCTCATAATCTACCTTTCATTGGATTTTCACCCACTCACTAGTAATTAATATATTTACATGATAGACATTTGTGGATGGTAAGTAAAATTCCTCTTCTTTTCATTCAGAATTAAATCCTTCAGAACACTCACATTTTCTGTACTAATCCTTGTCATCAGACCAGACACCTGCATTTCTATAGTCTGTTGACCCTTTGTTAATTGTCTGATGCATGAGTGGAAGGCAGCATCACTCCACTACCACAAATGTAAAAAAAAAAAAAAAAACGAAAAACCCAAACCAAAACCATCTTGTTGGTCTATTCAATAAGCAAGAGGAACTGTACCTTCAATTGACCAAATGACAACCTATTCCTTTTTTGAAAATGTACCCAGATAAAATAGTTTGATGAAATTTCAAAGAAAATAGATTACCATTGCAGCAACAACTGTTATGAAAATGTACTAAGCAAATGAAAAAAAAAATCAGTCTCAATCATGCAGTATGATTATTTGATGTTGCTGACACATCAAGAAACAAGCATTTGTTTGGTTCTCCAAAGCTGGCCTTTAGCTGTGACTTCAATAACACATGCACCTTTCATCAAAGAAAGCCTGCCTACAATCTTCAATAAAAACGAAGAATTTTTATTCAAAGAAGTCAGTGCCAAACTTAAATAAAATCATTGGAATCTGATGTATGTTTTTATTTCCCAGCATCACTGGAACACATTTATTGTGCTGCGAAAGGTTCCTTTTTGCAGGGAAAAAGTTTGTGCTTACAAACACTACCAATGGTGGCTTAAAATGCAAACTAATTTTTACCAACTTAGGATGTACTGAAAAGTAAATGTGCTTCATCATTCATTGCATGATTGTGTTATGTTTATCCACTGAATTCAGACCTATATGACCTGTAACAAAATTAATGAGTATTTTAAATCGTTGGGTGCATTTTTTTAAATGGAATTACTTGTATTGTGTAGTCAATGTATGTGATGCGATTAAAAGGTACTCTATTAATGCTCTACATAAGACATGTATATATAAACAGTATACATATATATGTATCAATCCATGGTTCTCTAAATAAAGTAAAATACTACATATGCATTCTCTGTTTTCACTACAGGCATATTTTCCATCTAATATGCATCGATTTAAGATGGTAACTGTGCCAATGAAGCATATATTTACCGCCCTCATTTATTATCTACCATCCACCCATGCAAATTTTTGGGGGTACATGCATCATTGTTTTTAGCTAACTGACCTGTGTACTTAAAACATGGTTCGGTCTATAACATGGTCAGGTTCTATGGCTCCCAACTACCATGTTATAGCAGGGTCACACTGTATTTTTTCCTTTCTTCAAATTTCTAAACAACTTAACTTTTCCAGTTGCATTTCCCCCTTTACGTACACCCTGTCCTTATTCTATTTTTAAGAGATGGGCAGAGGAAAGAAAAAGTTTATGAAAATTGGTAATATCTGTTTCATATTATCACTATAAAAATATACATTAAGGGTGGTATTACATACTATATTAATTGAATTATAAATTTGATATTTTTCATACACAAGGAAAGTAAATATGGGATTTGTGATAGAAACATAATTTTATGCCTCATCACCTTTAAGTGTATATACATTCTACATTAGTTTATCATGCATATTAGCACAAAACTCAATATTTAGTGTGAAGTATAAAAAAAAAACATAGCCTGCAGATTGGTATTTTAATATACATTCAAAATGACAGTGCAATTCTCTAGCCCCTCCAATCTCTAGAAATGATTATCAAGTATAAAAGGTGTTGAATTAAAACAATTCCTTCCTGAAACCATACTAATTGGTGACAAAAACTGTAATTTATGTTTATTCTTAAGACATGCTAATTAACTGTTCTCACCTCTTCATCTCTTTCTTTCTGTAATCTCTCATTTTCCTCAATCTCTCGTTTAAGTTCATGAAGTCGTTCCCTTGCAGCTTTCAGGGGACCACACCTTCTTGTGTACTCCACTATAGCAATGGTGTACTGCACCAGAATAGCACAGTCCTCACTTGAGTATTTGGCACCAGCAATTGTTATTCCTTTGGTGGCATTTGGTGATGAGGATCTCTTGACAGCCTTGATTGCCACATCTGAAAAATGAAATGCCTCACTGAGAATTGGTTGATAAATCATAAATAATGAATATATGCCTGAAAAAATCAGACTGGAACCTACTGGTAAGCATTGAGGATGAAGCCTTCACTGTATTTCAAACCAGTAACAGGTCTTAGAGACAACCAGAAAACAGGGTTTGGAGAACCATTTTCACAAAGGAGAATTGTTATTAATAACCCATATAAGTACTAAAATAATTTTAAGTGTAAATAAATGCCCTCTCAGGGATGATGAAATTAATGTGGGCCACTGAGGAAAGTTCCTGTTACACCAATGGACTACCATAAGATTTTGAAATTTTTGTATGACTAAAATTTGTATAATCCCATTATGGGATTTTAGACGGCTTGATAGAACCATGCCTATTCCTACGATATCTATCACGTCATTTCTGTGATCTCACTCGGGAAAAATGATTTAGCTTAATGTGAAAAGATGCTCAAATTAAGTATTTTAATGAAAACTGAAATACATGATTCTTAGTCATGAAGTACATGTTAGAATAAATATTCAATATTGTGGAGAAATGTATTTTATGTCAAAATTTCAATGGCATTTCTTTTAAAAATAAAATTAAAATTAAACTTTATTTAAACAGCTACTTTGGGAGGTACGATGGATGGCTTCATAAAACAGATTATTTCAAAAGTAAACAGTTATTTCAGAGGCATGAAAAAGTGCATTTTTAAGGCAGGTGATTGCAAAACTGAGGTGACATTTCATTGTTTTTTTTATATAGAAATGCAAAGACTTGATTAACACAAAATTGAGTACATGACACAAAGCATAGATTTAGACTTGTCATACATTTTAAAAATTGAGTAAATGACAGAGAGTATAGGTTTAGACTTGTTACACATTTTACAAAAATTGAGTAAATGACAGAGAGTATAGGTTTACACTTGTTACACATTTTAAAAAATTGAGTAAATGACAGAGAGTATAGGTTTACACTTGTTATACATTTTTAAAAATTGAGTAAATGACAGAGAGTATAGGTTTAGACTTGCCAAACATTTAAGAAATATTGAATACATGACACAGCAAACAGGTTTAGACTTGTTAACCATTTCGGAAATATTAAGTACATGAAGGACCAACATGAAATAATAGCATATACTGTGTGACAGACTGATACAGTATTATATTAAGACATGAAATAATAGCATATACTGTTTGACAGACTGATACAGTATTATATTAAGACATGAAATAATAGCATATACTGTGTGACAGACTGATACAGTATTATATTAAGACTAGAAAGACCTAACAGTACAAGAAAACACAGCATGTACTGTATCACAGACTGACAGAGTATATATTGAGACTTGAAGTACCTACATGAAATAATAGCATGTATTGTGCCACAGACCGACACAATATATATTAACACTAGAAAGGCCTACATGAAATAATAGCATGTATTGTGTCACAGACTAACAGAGTTTATATTAAGACTTAAAGGACCTACATGAAATACTAACATGCAGACTGAAGAATCTTCAGTAATCCAATATGTTGAAACTTACTGGCATGTAGTTTGTTATTTAGAATTTTGCTCTCTTAAACATCTGGATGAAACCTGAGATGTGTATCACACAAGGTACAAAATACCAAACGTACCTATTTCCATTACATGAAACTATGCTATTATATAACCTAAATATTGTACTGAAGGAAGACATGCTTTGAATTTGAATACCTAGAAAAATGTGTAAGAATAATGAGAAGAACACTGAATAAATGGTTACACAAATTTAATAAAGAAATCTTAGACTAGGGAAAATCTACTCTTACAGCATAAAGATGTTTACTTTAAAAGATTCTGAAGGGTTTATCAATTAATGCATCTACTTTCAGCATAATAATAACAAGGAATGTCTTTCGGTATATGGAGTTTTAAACTGGGACTGATTTAATATTTGACTGTTTTCCCGTTTATTTATTACCTTGTGCATTTTCCAGCAAAGTCCCTTCTCCTGTGACTCCCAGCTCTCCATCTTTTCCATGTGCAAGGTAGCTCTCTACAGCTGTACAACAAATGATATTATGGTGTTAATGATTACAAGTAGCACAGACAATACAAAATATATCTGCTGGAGAATTTCATGCATTATGTATGTTTATGGCTTAGAGATCAACCAATCAATGAATCTTATTCCTAATGTACATGGGTGGGTAAAAAGAGCAAAAGTGAAGCTATTTCCAATACTTCCTTGGTCCAAAACTTGGGTCAGTATTACCTTGACCTTTCACATCAGGTAATCAAATCACAGCAATGACATGACTGCTTTGTATCTGTGCATTCCTGGGTTCAATCTGTGTAATTGACTGCCATTACAGTGTTTGATATTTTCTTTAGGGCTGTATATCATAACAGATAATAATTTGTATCATAGGTCAAAATATAATATGAATCCCAATCTTGAACTTATTTTAATCAGAATAAATTTAAGCTCTTCACTTCGACATTACAGTTTTGTACCATCTTATCTTAGCATAACTTGCATTTTAAAAATTAAATAGATGCAAATGTACTTCATTATAAAACTAGTCATAGTATAAGAAAACCCAATAGAAATAGATATAAAACAAAACAAAAAAACCCAATAGAAATAGATATAAAACAAAACAAAAACACCCCAATAGAAATAGATATAAAACAAAACAAAAAATACCCAACAGAAATAGATATAAAACAAAACAAAAAACCCAATAGAAATGGATATAAAACAAAACAAAAAATACCCAACAGAAATAGATATAAAACAAAACAAAAAATACCCAACAGAAATAGATATAAAACAAAACAAAAAACCCAATAGAAATGGATATAAAACAAAACAAAAAAAACCAATAGAAATAAATATAAAAATAAACAAAAAAAACCAATAGAAATAGATATAAAACAAAATAAACAAAAAAAACCCCATTAGAAATAGATACAAAACAAAACAAAAAAAAACCAACAGAAATAGATATAAAACAAAACAAAAATAACCAATATAAATAGTTATAAAACAAAACAAACAAAACCAATAGAAATAGATATAAAACAAAACAACAACAAAAAACCAATAGAAGTAGATAAAAAACAAAACAAAAAACCCAATAGAAATAGATATAAAAAACAACAAAAACCAATAGAAACAGATATAAAACAAAAGAAAAAAACAATAGAAATAGAAGGAAAAAAACAATAGAAATAGATATAAAACAAAACAAAAAACCCAATAGAAATAGATATAAAACAAAAAAAAAAAACCCAATAGAAATAGATATAAAACAAAACAAAAAACCCAATAGAAATAGATATAAAACAAAACAAAAAAAACCCAATAGAATAGATATAAAACAAAACATAAAAAACAAAAAATAGATATAAAACAAAACAAAAAAAATCAATAGAAATAGATATAAAACAAAACAAAAAAAACATAAAAAATAGATATAAAACAAAACAAAAAAACTCCAATAGAAATAGATATAAAACAAAACAAAAAAACCCCAAAAGAAATAGATATAGAACAAAACAAAAAAACAATAGAAATAGATATAAAACAAAACAAGAAAACCCCAATAGAAATAGATATAAAACAAAACAAAAAAAACCAATAGAAATAGATATAAAACAAAACTAAAAAACCAATAGAAATAGATATAAAACAAAACAAAAAAAACATAAAAAATAGATATAAAACGAAACAAAAAAACCCAATAGAAATAGATATAAAACAAAACAAAAAAACCATAAAAAATAGAAATAAAACAAAAGAAAAAAAAACCAATAGAAATAGATATAAAGCAAAACAAAAAAATCCAATAGAAATAGATATAAAACAAAACAAAAAAGCCAATAGAAATAGATATAAAACAAAACAACAAAAAAACTAATAGAAATAAAAAAAACAAAAAAATAAACAATAGAAATAGATATAAACAAAACAAAAAAAAAACAACAGAAATAGATATAAAACAAAACAAAAAACCCAATAGAAATAGTTATAAAACAAAACAAAAAAAACCCAATAGAAATAGATATAAAACAAAAAAAAAACAATAGAAATATAAATAAAACACAAAAAAACAATAGAAATAAATATAAAAAACAAAAAAAACCTGTAGAAATAGATATAAATCAAAGCAAAAAAAAAGCAAGATCAGTCAGTAAATCTTAAAATTTTGTCCACATTCATGCATTACTTGGTGAACTTTTTAAACTTAGTTCAGATCTGTGATTGTCTCTTATACTGGTGACCTTGTAAATTTATTTATAAATTCATTAATCATGCTTTACCTCTGAGAACATCTTCAGGAAGTCCCTCTTCCCAGGGTACATTATGCAACATGTCTACAAACTTTGTGGTGTCATTCATTGTAAGAAGCATGGTCTTCCATTGGTGGCGGTCAACTCTGTCCCCTGCATCTTTTCCTTTGGCTGACAACAGTATGAATGTTTGCATAAGTCTGATGGCATGTCAGCACAAAAATGCCAATTAAAAGTCAAAAAATGTAAAAATAAGGAAATGCACAAACAACCCTAGGAAGATAATCTCTTCCAAAATATATGTAAACATAAAGTTAAAAAAAATAAAGATAAACGGTAAATTTGTTAGAATTCTGTAAAATGTGCATAATATAAAATATAAAGATAGAAGATAAACATGTTAGAATTCTGTAGAATGTAAATAAAATAAAATATAAAGATAGAAGGTAAATATGTTAGAATTCTGTAGAATGTACATCAAATAAAATATAAGGAAATAAATAAAATCCTTACAATACAGGGTCAAAATTATTTATATAAATTGCATTCACTCAAAAAGTCCAAGATTTTCACAGGTGGAGCATCATCACTAAGTTCTTTAACTGAGTCCACAATTTAAAAATTCTTTCTCAAAGGAAGGAAGTTAATATACACTTGACAAGAAATATTCCAATAACAATGACGCTTCAGAAGGTATGTACAAGTCAGGTACAAGTATATCTGTTCTATACCTGACTGGCCCAGTGCAATATCATCTCAGAGATTCGTTTTATACGAGTGATGCCATATTATGAATCGTGTGAACTTTCACTCCACATATATTGCCAAGCATAAAGAGTATGTATCATATCAATAAAAAACACAAATAGAAAATTCAATCGAAATGTTCTTCTTTAACTGTTCTTTTTATTTGATAAATAATCTGTGCCAAAAAAGTCATTGCAATCATAAGAATGAATGCAATGACTTTAAACAGATGGTGTTTGAAGCCAAGGACACTTACTTCTGCAACACAGAATAACCATAGAAATCAAATGCTGCCAGTCAAATGGCACAGAAACATATGGCATCTCAACAGCTAAATTAGTTAAACATATTAGTATAGTCAGTATAAATAAAGAAGAGTCTATTTCTGGTTCAAGGTTGCCAAGAGTCTATTTCTGGTTCAAGGTTGCCAAGAGTCTATTTCTGGTTCAAGGTTCTCAAACTCTGTTTTAACTAGTGCACAAATGAAATGTAAACTAATGTTTTATTAGCAAACTTATCATGGATAAATAGTCAAAAATTATAATTTTACATAAAATATTCCCAACAATTTAAATTAAAATTTAATTCCAACTGTTCTATAAGGATTCTATTTTATATGAAGTTTAGAAAAAGAAAAAAAAATTGCAAATTAATGTACAAATTACTTTCACAACACAAGAGTTTTAAAAAATTTAAGACAAAAATCAATTCATTGTATCGATAATTCTCATTCTGTTTGAAACAAGCATTTCCAGTTTTTTCTTGCTGAAATTGATTTTTTTCTTCAGGTTTTTACTTATGATCCTTACTAAAAGAAATTCAAACATTTCGGCACATAAAATTACCATTTTTAAAATCAAAAGCTGTTAGCATTTTTAAAATCTAAAGCTGTTAGCATTTTTAAAATCAAAAGCTGTTAGCATTTTTAAAATCAAACGCTGTTGCCATTTTGAGACTCACATAACATTTCAGTTAGACATATGACATTGTACTAAATCACATGATATACTGCAAGAAATAAGTTACTATAAAGATTGAAATTCCGATTATTTTGCATACAAGTCATTTTAATTTACAGAATAAAAATGTTCACTGCACATGTTATTATGAACAACAAGAGTTTTAGAAATGGTTTCTTTCAAATTGTGAAAAGAAGCCTTTAAGAATTACCTTTGTATAAAATGAAGGACTAAATTTATAAACATATCTACTGATGAAGGTCTTAGGGAAAATGTCCCATCATCACTAAATACAGTACAAACACTTATCATTAACCACTTACATTTATTATGTAAGTCACTGACACCTGATGCAAGCGTGCTACTGGCAGTTTTTTTACCCTGGTGTTGATCTTCCCAATGAACATAATATTTTTATGAATTGAACCAATTTCAGTACAGTATCAAGTTTGCATCTTGTGCCTGTGCAAAAACATAAAGTCAGCTTCTATAGTGACATTTTCTGGGCTGATAAGTAGGCAAAATAGGCCAAAGTAATCAATAAATTGAGATATGTACGAACTTCAGCGCACGATATTCCCTAGGTGCGAATTTGCATCTAGTCTCCCCAGGAACGCGTAAGTGGTTAAGGTGTCCTCAGCAATGTCAATTTATATTTAGTCTGAATCAGAGCATGAATGGTTATCACCAAGCCCTGCCTATGTCTGGTTGTAGTCCAATAAACTAGTACTGATAATGATGGGTCTGATATCACTAATCCTTAGTCATGCAATTGATGCAGATTTATGAAGCCGCATCACATTGTAGTACATTTTGGACTGCTACTAGTATTTCTTATGGATTTAAATACACTGTTTGTTGAAGAATCATTTTGGTGATATATGCAGAATATTTCTAGATCAATTATTATGTTTGACAATTTGTAAATCCACATATCTTTTCCTGTGGCCATTACAGAGTTGGTGGCTATATATGGCTGTTATCTCTGATACAATAACTAGTCTGATGTGACTTCTGCTCATTGTCATTTGAAACTTTGGTTAACAAAATTCAGGAAGGCTCAAGTGAGTCACATGGCCAAAGTAACTGAAACTTTCAAATGAGCAAATGAGAAGTTGCATTTGATTGGTTCCTATATCTGATGGAATGGCACATGTTGCCACAAAATTCAAAATGACCACAGAAGGTTGGGTTGTGTTTTTCTGCATGGATTTACAAGTTATGAAAAATCGGATTGGACAAGTAAATATTTTGTGTATATTGCCAAATGGATCCATCATCCAACTGTAACTCAAGAACTTCAAGAAATACTGGCAAATGTCTCAAATTTACTCTGATGTGTGAAGGTCAATTTTGTCTGCACCAACTGTACAATTTAATAAATGGGTTACATTAAATTCCAAACTTCTCCCATTAGTATCAGTACAGGTTTATTTATTGGACTACTGGATGGGACCATAACATCTAAAATACTTTCATTGTAATCCAACTATTGAGTGCATATTAAATGCAATCAAATGTAATTCAATAATAGAGTGCATATTAAATGCAATCACTGTAATCCAACTATAGAGTGTATATTAAATGCAATCAATGTAATCCAATAATAGAGTGCATATTAAATTCAGTCAATGTAATCCAACTATAGAGTGTATATTAAATGCAATCAATGTAATCCAATAACAGAGTGCATATTAAATGCAATCAATGTAATCCAACTATAGAGTGTATATTAAATGCAATCAATGTAATCCAATAATAGAGTGCATATTAAATTCAGTCAATGTAATCCAACTATAGAGTGCATATTAAATGCAGTCAATGTATTCCAACTATAGAGTGCATATTAAATGCAGTCAATGTAATCCAAATATAGAGTGCATATTAAATGCAGTCAATGTATTCCAACTATAGAGTGCATATTAAATGCAGTCAATGTATTCCAACTATAGAGTGCATATTAAATGCAGTTAATGTATTCCAACTATACAGTCAATGTAATCCAATAACAGAGTGCATATTAAATGCAGTCAATGTATTCCAACTATAGAGTGCATATTAAATGCAGTCAATGTAATCCAAATATAGAGTGCATATTAAATGCAGTCATAATCAACAACCAGAGCATGATAATCTAAACTGAAAATATGATGAAAATAAGCTCTGATATATCAAAATACATATTTGTTAACATTACATATCCAAAGAGAAGTTGGGGAAGAAAAGCTTTTTATTTTTCTCCAACATTTACTAAGATCACACATAACAACGGTGATGACACAGTGTAATGCCAGACTGGTCTTCTTGTCTTCTGGATAAAGAAAGTCACTGATAAGAAGCAGATCAAATGGTAAACAGTCTATTTGAATAATATAATAACCTGAGCACTTGGATTGACTATACAAATTTGTTCAAAGCAAACATAAAAAGATTAACCCATACCTTCTAAAGTTTTGGTAAAAACTCCATAAATTTAACTCATGATCACTTCAATTACAACTCACTTGTTGGTCTTTTTGGGGTCATCAAATGCTAGCCAAATTTTCCATTTTTCCCACAACTGATCAATGTTGGCACAATTAACACATTAACCCCTAACGATGACTTTACGGGGCATGAGTCAGTAGCCTACTTCCAAGGTCTGAAGCGTCAATGTCATGCATAATACACTAAAGTGGGTGGTATTATAGAACGGTAGACAGATTTAGCTCTACAATGATACCAAAAAATCTGGATATTTTAGTTGCACTACAAAATACAGAGGGAAAAAGATTTTGGATCCATTTTTTTCCCACCCAACATTCGCCCATGGTCGAAATCCAAATTTGTGTCCAGATTTTAGACTTTATGGCCTCAGAATTACAGCAGACCAGTCTGAAGTGCACACAGACAGGTGAACCTGTGCAAAAAGTAGGATAAGGTGGACATTTTGATTAAAGAGTCTTCTCCATATGAAAATTATGGGTCCATTATAAAAAATCAAGAAAAAAAAGGAGTCCATATTTTCAATTTCTGCCAAGGCGCCAGCAAACTAACCAATGAAAAACATTTTCTTTACCACAACTAGCCATTTGTCTAATGGGATATTACTTGGAAGTCGATGTATTAGGGTGTATTCAGAAATAGTCCCCAAAATGTGTTTCCTACTCGCATTTCATGCGAAAACAGCAAAAACCTCCAAGGGTTAATGTGTTAAAGGGCTTTCCCAGTCAAGAAAAAACCTATTCTGTCTCCCAACTTCTTGGTAAGATGTACAGAATTTGAAACAGTCCTGAAGCAAAATTTAATTTTATTTCTTTTTAAAGAAACTAAACTTTCATTTACACAGATCTGATATCATTTATCTAATAATACACACAGCAATCAACTAATTGGTAAAATGCTTATACACAACATTTTCCAATATTATTATAAGCAGGTCATTGGGGTATGTGCAATTTATTTACCAGATGGTATGGGTCTGTTTAAAAAAATTATGATCTCTTTGACAATTTATTTACCAGATGGTACCGGTCTGTTTAAAAAAATTATGATCTCTTTGACAATTTATTTACCAGATGGTACCGGTCTGTTTAAAAAAATTATGATCTCTTTGATCATCAAGAAAAGAAGAAAAAAGAATAAGTAAAGAATAAAGGAAAGAAATAATGAATGTGTTGGAAAAAAATATCATTCTGATAGATGTGCTTAAAAGAAAGAATTGATTTGACTGTATCAACTGTATCCATTTACATGCACAAAGAATATTGGTGTATTTTCACTACACTCATTTACAGGAATTCAAAGATGATTCATCTACTAGCCATTACCAAGTTAGTACCAACTCTCCTTAACCACCTTTACCATAATGAATCAATGCAAAATCAGTACTGCTTCATACAGGATCTGAATACTATGTAATTTCTACATAACTTTTCATGAAATATTTCTTCCCTTCAGAGAATAGGTATCAGCCATTCATATTTGGGAAAATAAATTGGTAAATGAGAAATTGTTCTGAAGTAAATTAGTGAAAATCTAAATTGTGCAAACTTTTGACAAACTTTGTTTTGGGACTTTGGACACAATTACATTATGATTTTCAGCCCCTGAAGACAACTCCAAAAATATATGACTCCTAGAAAATATATGAAAGTTTTTGTTAAATTCACATTAAAGTTACTTTTGATCACTTTTTAATTATAATCTGTACTTCATGCCATACATACTCACCTATAAGACATGTCAAGTACAAACTTTACAAAACCAGATCTACGGTACACTATTGGACAGCATATCTGGGTCTGTGCAGTTTGTTAGGAGTAATCATTAGAACAAACAACACAGAACCTGATCTGCAGGTGCATTATGGGATGGCATATCCAGATTTTTGTTGTTTGCAGCTTGACTTGAATGATAAGTGAGTATAGACATTATATTTCCTATCAGGAACTGAAAGCATTAAAATGAGCAATACTAGCAATATTTGTATGAGGCAGAACAAATATTTGCCAAGCAACACTAACCATAATTAACTATTAATGGTCATCACAGTTACAAAATCTAACATTATAAATAAAACTAGAAACTCAAAAGTTGGCTAAGCTAGCGAAAAGATCAACATTTTCTATTACATTATGCTTTATACAAGTCTGTATTTAAATAATTATCAAGTCTAAACTTTTCTTATCAATACATAATTATATTAATGGTATGCATGTAAAAAGACAAACAATAATAAATACATATAAAAAATATGTAACCCATTATGATATGCCATAAAATATAAATTGAAAAGTTGTTAAAATTAAGAAGTACATAATAAACATATTCTATATATATACTGCTTTAGTTAAGTACTTTGATTGATTGTAGTGATGCTTGAAATAAATTATTTGGAAGAAAAAAAATTGTTTTGTACTTAATAGTTGGTTAAGAGTCACTGTTATCACTATTTTTAATTCATAGCAATGATTACAGAAGACAAATAATGAAAAAAAATGAAGGGTATATCAATTAACACATCAGATAAACTAGAATAAGCATGCATGTAATATGTGAAAATCTGTTTCTACAGGAAATATTTAAGGGGTTTGTCAAGCATATAAAAGAGTTTCTGCCAAATGAAATTTTTGGCTTACCTGCATCTAAATTAAAATTAAAATATTTACAAAGAAGGATCCTGTATGGCAAAAAATGACTATACATTGTCCTAAATTATATTTCATGCCTAAGACATTTTTCTAGCAAGTATCTAGTTTTGTGGTTTTATTGATATTAGAACCATTATTTTTATGAAATACTCTATTTTTAATTAAGCTGGCCTAAACAAATAAAGCTACCTTGAAACTGTTGAAAAATATTTATTTACTTTTAAAAATGTATGTCTTAATTATTTTTTGTGTGTGATTCTGTATTTTGTATGCACAGTCATGCAAAGATGAATACATACATCATAATATAAAATAGGAAAAGAAATTACAAACAAAATCTTTTGAAGAGATGCCAATAAATTTTTTTGAAAAAACCTGAAAAAACAAAATTAAAGTTTATCTAGACTTTAACCTAGACATCCATTTTCCATAACTACTTATGTTACAATACATATATACCAGTATTACAATGTATGGCAGAGTCCATACTCTTTAATCCTAATTCTAATCAATACTTTTTGTACCCCCAAATAACTTTTATATGTACATATGCTAAATAACATGAACATAAGTAAAACAAAAAAAGAATAACTTTATAATTTTTATGATTTTTACAATTTTAAGACAAGCAGTATTGTTATTAATCTGAGCTTAATAAAATTCAGTTCTATTCCAAATAAAATATCTTGTATCACAAAATTTAAATAAAAATTTTATTGAGAATTTTCATTTGCCTAGTAATCTAAAAATTATTTTTTAATGATTGAAATTAATGTTAGAAATTCTTCACTATGATGAACCAAACAGATGATATGGTTACGCAGTTACATTTTGCATGGCTACAAATGCAAACTGTACATATTCAGCACATCAAATAACAACTAAAGGGTAATACTACAATAACTATGTACACACGTACTACCTCTTGAATCGCCAGCTGTACAGAAAAACATTCAATATTAAACTTAAAAATACTGTACACTAGTTTATATCTTCCATGTTGTCAATAATGTAATCCAAATTCAGATTTAGTAAATCTATGTGGGTACAGCTCTCCCTTGTTAGAATGCGAATGTGAGGATTGTTAACTGATGCTCACATATTGGAGGGGGGTAATAAACAAAATTCCCCTCAAACATATAATAATAATTTTAGCTGTCTAAATTAATAATATTTTACACAGTGGCATATGTGCATTTTATTTTCATAAACAACAATATTTTAAAAATGAAATAAAGATGTAACACTTAGCTTTGTTCTGTTTTCTTTCAACTCACAATGTCATAAATTTGTACACACAATTATTTTGGTAATGGAAGCTGACAATTCTAATTTTTATTTCATATTTTTGATCATATTGTCCTTGGCAGTACATTCAGAATCACATCATAATAAGGGGCATTATAACTTGGGAAAACTGTATTATTAGTTTTTATGGGCCAAGAACTAAAAAGAAGTGAAATAAAATATGTGGCAATGACAGAACAATATTAAGTGTATATCATATGGAATCCATAACTGTGTAATTATCCAATGTAGCTTTATTACATTGCTATATCTTTTCCTGGTGCAAGTCCCTAGTGCAATAAATTACTGCCTCCTTTAATTAGCAATTAAAAGTCTAGAATTTAAAAAACAACAACAATAAAACCACAGTCTGATACCTTGTCCAATTCCAGCAATTTGAATATTTTCCTTCTTTCTCTTGGACTTAGACTAAAGGTCATCAGAGTAGGGAGGCTAGAAGCAATAATAGCAGGTAAGCATTACATCATTACAACTAAAAGTATCCTGGAAATCTATGGGGACTGACAATTAATTCAACCTGTTGGCATTTGTGACTGAATCAGTTTGCCTCCATGTTGAACAATTCTTTAAGAAGGAATTTGTTTAAAAGGGAAAGATCAATGATGAATCTAGACTTTCCCTCGCTCATTGAAACAAAAAAAATCTGGGAATAAAAGACTCATCGTCTCTACTGTACCCTTACTAAGAAGGGAGTACACATCTTTCGCAGATATTCCAGTTGAGACTGGTTTAAAAGAATGGGCCTTTGAGAGAGGATCCTGGAGGTGAAGGTGGTGGCCCTACCTTGTTGTGTAAAGGACCTTATTCATCATCCAAGAGGTCCAATCAAGCTTCTAGAACCTAGTAAGCTACTGCAAAGATTATGATTTTATAGGAGAGAGAGAGAGTGGCTGCTTAAAGACAAGTGTGTTCTTTCTCAGGGGAGGGAGAGGGTTCCTCCCCATGTTCCTCCTGCCAAAATGATATGAGGTTGATGTAGGAAAAACTAGGACTCATTTTGATTGTTTTCCTGTTAAAGCCATTTAGGAGGGGTTGTCATGGACCTTCCAGAATGGGGCATTTCTTCACCTGTGTAGCTTGGCCCAGTACCAAGGAAAAAGACAGGTACTGCTGGTCCCTTAAATCCTGAGAGACTGTAGAGATTAGCCTTGAGAATATTATCTTTGCATCCTGTGGGGAAGCCCAAGAAATGCTTTAATTGTGATCCAGTAAATTTTGGGATTTCTCCAAGGCTGCATCCATTGCATATCTCCACAGAGTGTGTCATACATACTGACATATAAAATAAGGCCATTTCAAATGGAATGTATGTGAGGCTATCCAAACATGGAGGGGCAAAGTGGACAAATGAATCTTAAAGGTATTGGCTGAGACCAGACAACAAAAGCAAAGAATACAGGACAAATGATTTCATCAGCTTTCTGGGCTATTCTTGGCCTTTATACAATTTACTCATATAGCAATTGCAAGGGGCAACAGCAGGTCTGACTTAGGCTGTCTCTGAGAGGACCCAAAAGCTTAGGTCATAGATCTGGCAGAAGTAGGTGGTAAACTTCTTTTACCACCTAATCAGAAAGCCAAATTCCTTCCTCTTATATCATCTGACTGGTGGCTGTTATGAAGAAGGCAAACTCAACTGATAAAAATGCTATATGGTAGGGTTATTCATGAAACTCATCTGCATCCACAAAATGAACATTCCTTTGGGGTAAGGCAGTGCTACTTCATCTCATCTCTAGTCTGTGAAAGAGCAGTTCCTGCCCAGGGCTTCATAGTCCCATTTTGAATAATAGGCAGAGGTGAAAACTGATCTTTGAATTGTCCTGGAGAGAGGGACTGTTGATTACCTCTCAGTACCAGTAATGGCAAGTGGAGGTTCCCCTCATCTTCTCTCAAAAACAAGGCAAAAGGAGGTAGGAAAGATCTGAAGCATGCCCAGTCTGCAAATATATGGAGCCATGGCAAAGGCTACTGGGTGGCAGAAGTCCACAAGCTTTATGACAGTGCAACATCAAAAAGAAAGGGTATCTACCAGATCTCTATTTAAACCAGTTCTTGAGACTGTAAGTCCATTCCCTGTAGGGATTAATAGGAATAATATGAAAGTGAGGTTTATCAAATCACTCCCTTCCTCTAGACCAGTGGTCAAACTAGTTACCTGATCTGAAGACCAATGTCCAATACCTGGTGTATGTTAGTTGGTGCTCGACACTCAGAAATCCTTGTTCAGTGACCAGCACTGTGTGCTCCATGATCAGTAAAACTAAAGATCATCACGATAGTCATACATGGTGATTACGACAGAATGTCAGCAAACGTCACTTGGGACATCAAATGGCAAATGGTGTATAAAGATTTGTGCCTAATACTTGGAGACTGGCATTCAGTACCTGGAGAGTGGTAACAAACACTTCATAACTGCTAATATACACATCACTGTGTCTGGTGCACAGTATAGCATTGCTTGTTCTGACTGTTCTGTTTTGTGATGATGACAATAATTCCCTTGTATTATCTTGCCAGGAAAAGATATAGCAATGCAGTAATAGCCTGTAATGTATTACTAAAATTTAAAATATATTTTTCACCAGATCTTATAATAATAATAATAATAATAATAATAATAATAATAATACTAATAAAAATAATAAAAATAAGAAGAAGAAGAAGAAGAAGAGTGACAATTGTCCATCAAGATACAATTTTGTTTTGGGAATATTGCAGAATTTCTTCGGATCTACTGGCTACGGGGATTCCATAAAAGGGCACCAAATTAAGCATCAGATTTGTTTAGACATATTGTTTTTGGAAATGGAAATCTGCACTGATCATTTGTAGATGATCTCAGTTTAGCTCCTTAGTGTTGTTCTGACTTAAAATAAAACATACCACACAAATATTGTGGGAATTGTTCATTCTTAACTTTGAACATTGAATAATGAATTGTGGAAGACTATTCTGTATTTAAATTTCAACCATTTCAATTCTGAGAATAGAATATTAGTTGGTGTATCAAATTATAAATCTATGATAATTCTTGCTGCTCTATTTGGTAGTTTGTTGATTGTTTCAGTATTGGTATCAGCTATATGTCCCCAAATTGTGCAACAGAAGTCCAATCAACAAAAATGAATGCATTGCAAAATAATTTCTGATAGTTGAGTGAAACATAACTTTTTAACCTCTGTAAAAAAACAAATTATGGAACTTACAACAGAACAAACATGTTTCACATGCTTGAACCAGACTAAGTTATTATCAATATGAACAACCAAAATTATTTCTGTTTCCACATTTTCAATTCGGTTATATTCAATATACAGCTCAAGATTTGGATTTTTGTTCGCTGATAATCTTTGCCTAGTTCCAAGCAACATTGACTTGGTTCTTTAGGTTCTTAGGGCATTGATAAACATGTTATTCAATGAGCGCCAATATTCAATAAATCTTCACCCAATTGTTTAACATTTCATCATTAGAGTTATGCAAAGTAGAGAGATCAAATTTTGAATGTTTTACATACAACAGAAAGTTATTAATAAACAATATGAATAATACAGGCCCTAAAATAGATCCCAGTGGAACTCCCTTGTTGATGAATATAAGTTCTGATGTAATCTTACATCAAATTGTTGGTTTCTGTCAGCGAAATATGATTTAAACAATGAGATTGATAATGAGAACATTTGTACTTTTCAAGTTTCCATGCAAGTATGTTATGGTCAACTAAATTAAAAACCTTTTTAAAATCAAGGTATATTATTCAAACAATTGTCCTTTGCCCATAGCCAGAAACAAGTCATCAAAAAGCTTTCTTAGTGCAGACTGACATGAGCATTCTAAATCCTGATTGGGATGGGTGAATTAAACAGTATTTTAAATGGTAATGATTGAGATACATGCCTTTCAAACAGTTTGGTTGTCAGAATATATTATTGGTCAATAATTAACTAGATTTGATTTTGAACCATTGTTTATAAACAGGTATAACCTTGGCAGCCTTCAGATGAGATGGGAAGTTTCCCTTAGCAAGTTAATTATAAATCACAGATAAAATTATGTTACTATAACAATTTTTTCAAAAAAACTAAAGAAGAGATAGTGAAGTTATTATGGCATGGTACTTTTTTTAAAGAGGGTAAATACAGTAAGAAACCTCGCAAATTTGTTTTTAAATAGCAAAATTACTGATGAGAATTTCAAGATACTTAATGCTGTGCAGCTGAAAGAGAAATCAAGCGATAAGTACTTGATGTTTTAAACACTGGAATTTGGGTCCTACAGACATTTGTATTAGAAGTGGAGAAGCTCTACATCTGAATTATCTATTAGCACTGGGATTTAGGCCATAACTGGTGGGAATATTCCAATATCCAGATATGATCACTATGACTGTATTTTCATACATGTTGCTACTGTTTCATAAGTCAATAGTCTGAGGGTCATTTCAGTAAGCCTTGTAGTAAAATCATAAGGGTTGGAAGGTCTAGTATTTGAGACAAACTTTCACTTTATGAAAATGAAATGTACATATCTGTCGGTTCTACCAAAATGATTTAGTCATTTATTGCATCAAAGTTTGATTATTAAAATAAGTCTATATTTCAAACTTTGAAGATACAATTCAAGATTCAGATATTTTAGAATTAAAATTAATCTCAAAATTAAGTGTTGAAACTGCCCATTTTCTTTCAAAATCAAGTTAAAAATAAGATGACAATCACAGTCTTTGAGCTCATGCCAATCAAAGGTTATCATCTTACTGCAGAAAACAACCTAGATTATTAAATATGGTTTTTAAATATGCCAGGAACTAAAAATAATAATAATTACACTCAGTGACATTCATTTTCCAAAAAGTTGTGTTCAAATTCTTATTCTGGCTTTTAACTGGGTCTATTATGCTTAAGTGGTAGAACAGATTTTAGGTTGAAAACAAATCATCAGGTCAGCATTCTTCAGTTATTCATGGGTAGATAGCTGTATGAACAACACTGGTCTTTTTACAACTTTCATCATCAACAACATACTAGAAAACATCCCAGCTCATTTGCATGTTATCTTATCTGTACAGAAATGTGGCCCCTTTTTACATTTCCCCTTTTTCCTTAAATAAGGTTCACATATGTTGTTATTAATCTTCATTCAGAAGACCCAAAATCATGTCATGCTCTTACCTCAGTTTTCCTTTCCTCAATTTTCAGTTTTCTTTTATGAAATAATGCAGTTTTAAAATGTTATTTTGATCATGGCATTAAACATTACTTACATTTCCTGATGATTTTAGTGCCACTAGAACTAGAGGACATGCGACTTGACATGTCATCCTTTCCCACAGGTTCTCGAACATCCACAATACGCTGGGATGGTAGACGTTTACCAATCAGGAGCATCACCATCTCCATCACTTGACCCACTGTATAAGGAGGACTGGCAAACCCTTTAAGACGCTCTACACACTGACGATCCACTTTACCTTTCCAGAACAAAACCTATAACATAAATCTGATTGCTGTATTTGGGAATAGTCCTGAATTTCAAATACATAAAAAATATGAAATTATTATGTCCAAAATATGACAAAGACTCAACAACAATGTCATAAATACTGAATTAATAATTTAAACATTTTAATTAGAAAAGATGGAAGAAAATTAATCCATCTTTTTAAAGAAATGATTTAGGTGGAGAAAAGTCAAAAGCTGACTGTATAAATTAATTTAGTAGAATTTGAAAGAGCAATATTCAAAACTGTATAGGGCACATTATAAATAAGCCAACAAATATTATAAATAAAAAAAGAGGAGAAAACTAGGCTATGGACACAAGTAATATAAAAGAAGGAAGTAAATTGGCCTCCCTGTCACAAATATATTTTGAATAACTCTGATGACTTAGACAATTGCCATTGTGACCATAACATTTACCAAATAATGAAAAAAAGAAAGATTAACATGGAACTAGAAACTGATACAACTATGTCTTCCTGAATTAAGTATGTTACCGAGTGGAAACAATGAAAACAAAACATAAAAAAATACAGTAACAGTATAAGACCTTCCAACACCATCCCAAACTTGTATAGGGATGAAAAACCAAGCTTGATGAAGATTGACTCATGGTATAATGACATTGAGGTCAAATAATGTTTTCTTGTGAAATCTTTCATAGCAGTTTGTGTTATCTCTGTGACAGTCTATGGATCTCCTGGGATCATCCGAAAAATCCAGGTCTCATAATCAGTAAGTGATACAACTAAACAATCAGTTGCAAACAAGTAATTACAAACCAGTTACCTGTTCCTTGGCATACTCTAGCTGTTTTAAGCATTCCTCAACATTTTTCTGAGCCTGAGCATGTTCCTCCTTGGCTTGGACCTGTCGAGTTTTCAAGGTGGCCTCCCTCATTTTGTCAAACTCCTTATCATAGTCATCATATTCCTCTGAAAAGGTAAATAAAATAAAGAAAAGATAACACAGTATAAAAAAAAATGAGTAATAATCCAAATGGTATTTGAATGGTCTTAGGAAAAAGTGCATAACACTAAAAGGTACTAGTTTAGATTTAGACAGCCTTGGGACCAGCATGAATATTGCTTTCAATAACTGAGCACAATAGATGGATGGCAGAAGCAACAAGAACATTGTAATACAGTATTAAAATATCAAGAAAGTGGAAAGTGGCACAATTATTGGCTTACACCTTTGCAGTAATATTTCAGAATGGTTATATTACCAAAAAAAAAATATCTGCATGCAGGGCTGATGTAGTTTTTTTTAACCACTTATCAAGGACTTGTGGTTTTAGAACATTGACATAACCCACCTGTATTTTCACTTGTCCCAAAGTTTCAATCTTTTGCCTTGGTTCTGTGAGATTTATTTAAATCAATATTAAAAACAAATGAAACATTCTACAACATATTTATTTCTTCAATGGATTTGTTAGTTTTTGTTACTGTTGAAGTATCTTAATACTAGTGATGGGAATCGGTCATAAATTCATAATCGATAATCGGTTCCCCTTAACCAACTGATCATCGATTATAATCGGTTACTAAGAGCAAATTAAAATTTTTGTTAGTTATATATTTGATCAAGAGTTCAATATGTTTATAAATGTACAGGAGTAATCTCTTTTAATGACATGTATTCTTTAATTTGACAATAATATTACATTGTGTGTTACTTTTGTTCTATAACTTTGTTAAATGAACGCAACTTTTTATGGCTGATCAGTCATATATAACTGAAATACTGCTACAATCCCCAGAAATTCTTTCATTCATATGTGATGTGTCTAGAATTTAAAGTAGAGACGGACATGATTTTCTTGTTTGTCATTGTTTATAAATACTACAAAAGTTGTTGCAATTTAACTGAAACAAATCAACAAAATGTGTTTAAATTTATTAACTCAACAATGTAACAACTTGACCATGTAATAATAACTATATATTCCTAATTATGAATCATAAGTTTTTTTATTTGTAGTTGTGAAGGGAATAATAAATTTCAGGTCAACTTTAGTGGCTGGGAGTTTTACTAACCTTTGTGCTTTGCATACCCATAAAGGTAGTCTCCTTTTGCACACAATCGATTATGGAGTTTCACAATCGATTATCTTATTGATTTGCTCAACCAACTCATGATCGATTTTAATCGATAATCGGAACAACACTACTTAATACTCTGGTTCTTGTTCCGATATGGTAGCATTAGTATTTCCATCAACAAGAATGGAAGGGTAATTAGAAAAATTCAGACTGTCTCTAACATTCTCTGTCAAGTGATCGAGTTAAAAAATTGTTTTCTATATTGGGCTATGTTGCAGGCTGTGTTAAAGCAAGCTATCATTTTATTTGTTTTTCATTTAAATGTCATTTAGTTTTAGCTTTTTCTAGTGGCATGTTATCAGCTCTAACTACAAGGATGTTCTGCACATGCTGGCTAGTGTCATGCATATACTGTGCTGCACAGCTGTATGAGGTTGAAAACCATCTCATGAGTCTCAGTTTCATTGACACAGATTGAATTTTCAACTTGTACCAGTTTGGTATTTTGTTTGCAATGACTGCTTAGCATCTTTCCTTCACAGTTGATGAATTTAACCAATGGATAGCTATCAAACTAATGGAATGTATATTATTTCTTTGTCTATTAATTGTGTCATATCATACAACTTTTGCTGAAGCAGAGCCTGGCTTATGTCTATTTGGAGAAATAGTTGCCTCAGACTCAATGGCAGTCTTCTATTTTATCCATCCACTTTCATGTGAATTTTCCTTCTCTGAGACATCCTTATTACCTTCATTGAGAAAATAATTTAGTAAACTCGTTTTATGCAAATATCAAAGATCAGCTTATTTGACAACTACTTCTACTAAAGTGATTACAACATATATATTGTAGTCTGAAAGCAAACAGATTGCTCCCAAAGTTTAACTCATTCACTTCAAACACAAAACCACATGTTGAAGTCAATCATCTGTATACTTATATATAAAAAAAACATTTTACAAACATTAAACCAGTTCATAAAGGAAATGGATACTTGTGTTTATAAGTGCCTTTCATTACTTTCACTCCATTAACTTGATGGATAGAAATCAAAGGCTGATCCACAAATGAATATTTGTGTTGAATAAACATAACATTAAAGCACTGCTAATTGATCATGCCAGATGGGTTGCTAAAAGTGTTTTGATTGGCTGATAATTAGGTTGCTTAGCCTAATATGCAGTCAAGAAGAAATAGAATTCAGGCACATGTGTCAGTTATCAATTACTGTAGTATCAGATGAATTGCCAGAAAAATGATAGATGAAGTGATTAAATATGAAAATTGGGCTTGCTGGACTCGTTTTACGATAGGAGAAAATTTGACTTATCTAACTTCAGTCTTCACATGGCTGACATCTACCCAAAATGCCGAAATAAGCCAAAAGGAGCAGTTGGTGAAGAAATCTCAATATGTTTATGCTCTCTGACAAATGTCTTCTAATGATGTTGTCTTATTATGAACACGCTTGTCTGAAAGTTTTCCTCCATCATTTTCAACTGTATCTGGTACGAAATCATTTTCATTTCTTTAAAATTTAAGACATCAAAACCAGGATTCTTTCTGTCAAATCTTATCAAAATAGGCAGAATGGATTTTGTGAGGACACATTTACAGACTTTTCTATGCTTAGTAAAAGCCCTAGGGAACAGGAGATTAGCATAATCTTTTTTACACATTTGAAAGAACTTTATACAAAGATACAACTGTCAAAATTTATCAGATTCTCTTGGGAACTTATTTATAAATGGTCAACAGGTTTATTTTTAGTAAGAGTGGCCTTACTGAGTTGTGGATTGGCATCACTTGTGCAAACTTGAACGCTTCCACGTCAGAATGTCTTTTGCAAAATTGATTCATATATTTATGATCAGATTTTAACAAGTCATTTTCAGACATTCTATTTTAGGTAGCAGTGTTGTATTTGTTTTGGCATCACTTGCACTAACTTGAAAGACCTTCAATGATAGCACTTTCAATCAAATCATATTCTTTTCAGCAACTCTGGAGAAGAAACTTGTTTAAAAGTTTTCTACTTTAGTAAAGGTAGCCATATTTGTGGCAGATTGGATTCATTTGTGAAGACCTTAAAGGCTTTATTCAATATGCTTTACGTCAAATCTGGTCAAATAATGTTGAATGGTTTTTGAAAATCAAAGGTTAATATTTTATCACCTAGATGAAAATCATTTTTAAATATCTACATGGTCCATATGTCAGGATGCTTGCTGGCAAAGCAGATTCATCTGTTTAAATTTGGAAGGCTTTCATAGCATGTTGTTTTCTGTTAAATTCAAGAATGTGGTTTCAGAGCAGAAATCATTCACCAGAGTTCATATTAGTAACTGTGACAATACTGATGGCAGACCAGAAGGATGCCTCTTAAATTTAGTCAAATTTTAAGCATTGATTTGTGACAGAAGTTGCTTCAGAGTTGTAAAGTTTCAGTAACAGTGACTATATCTAATTCAAAAATGGTTTAAATTGGTCTAATGGTTTTTGAAAAGAAAGTAAAAATAGCAAATATTGATGACACAGGGTCATATCTTAAGCACACTTATGGTCATGTTTACAAAAAAGATGGAAAATGCAGTGTAAGAATAACACTACATAATATTTGACAAGCTCTTTGTAAATTCTTTTGTACAGCCAGAGAAATCTTACTTTCAAATTTCTAACTGTAAATAAATTTCACTCAGTGTCATGGAAGAAATTTGAAGGGTACTGAATGAAAAGATCAAAATTATGGTAAGCACAAAATTCACATTTTGATTTGTTAAAATATATCTAAATATTAATAAACATTGGTGATCATTGAGACATATACTCCAATGGCATTCATTCAATTCCTTACTGCATGTATTGTCACATCATTAAGATCTAATCTGAATCAAACAGAACACTAATATACCTTGATGAAGTAATTCATCCTCTACATCTTGCTCAGTTGCCATCTCGTTGAGGTGGAGGTATGCATCCAATGAAGTACTTAGTCCAACCTTTGCTTTCAGTTTCTCAAGGACTGTGGCTTCATTTGTCAATTTCTTCAGCAACTCTTCAGTTGTAACTTTGGCTTCATCAAATGATATCGTTTCTGTCTTTATTAGTTTCTTCATGGATTTAGCATCTGCCCGTGTTCTTTCCAAAGTGGCAATAACTTTCCTGTGATAGAAAAAATTAAATGAGTAAACACACTTAAATCACATTAATGAACCACCCATTATATTAAAAGTACACCATATACAGGGGACATGTGTTTTATGCCATTGCCTGATGTTATAGCTTAATTTGAAACCAGTGTTAACTGAAAATAACTGTGCTCTTATTCTCAGTAAGTGATGAGATGTTCGTGCATTTATATATGTGAGCTGCACATGAGTCACAACATATGACACCAGTAATGGGGTAAAAACCTGCACTAGAGCACAAATTAAATATTAAATTTTTTATTATAAATGGGGTTTAAAGGAATGCAAATAAATCGAATTGGCATACAGCAGCATTAGTGGTACATACTGATCCTTACAAATGGATAAACTAGTGACTGTTTAAATTATTGAATTAACAAAATGTCTGTTTTTATGGCTCACAAAATCAATCTACAGTAAAAATCATAAATAAAAATCTGTATATGGTGTTAGAAATCTTACTTCCTGAGTTAAAACTGTCATTACCCTGTTCACTTATAGCAAAAGCATGGTATACATATTAATTGCTCATGTCTATATATGACAACAGATTATTTTTAGCTTCTGATCAAAGTATATGAATTTGTTTGGAGATTACTGATAATGCAGAGTGACACAAGGAAAAAATGACAATCTGGTGCATTGGTATTAACAATTACAGTGTAGTATTTTCATACACATATAAATAAGCAGAGTTGTTTCCTGAGAAGGTCATTATTTTATGACTATTGTAAATGCCAATAAATCTTGGCTTATGAGCAATAGCTGGAAAACAGGTGGGCTGTGCCATCAACAGATGCCTTTCAAGTTATTAAATATAAGAAGACTGTAAAATGAAGAAGAGGGATTCAAACTATCCAAAACTTAACACCAAAAAATGGCACTCCAGCTGTATGAAAACAGCATCCAATGATATCTTCTAACTTCACAATTAGAATTGTTTAATTAGCATAAAGTGATTCACACTGCACAATTTGTACAATTCAATGAAATTCTTATTTAGTCAATACACATTTCAAAAGAAGAACAAAATAATAAAGGAAAGTAAATATTCTTTAGTTACTATCATAAGATCTCAGAAAATGATAAAATAAGGCTAGCTAATTACTTCTAACTGATATGAAAATGATGGATTGTGAATAATATTTAATAAACTCACTTTTGCTGTTCCACACTTTCTGTTCTTTGTTGAGATTTCTTGTGGTACAGGTATCGGAAACATTCCATAAGCCTTCTGTATGTTGTGGGACCCACATAAACCTCATTCTTGGCTGACACACCCTGCTTCTTGTGATGCAGCCTGCATGCATAATAACTGATAGATAACAAATAGAAGTGCCACATTTCCTTGTGAACAGTTTAGACTGAGACTGATCAGGACTCAAGCTGTAGCCCTAAATGGCTGAAATTTAAGTCTGTCTTAAAATTAAGCAATCAGATGTCTTAAGTCTAAAAGTAACTTTAAAATTGGTGAAACTAGGGTGAACACTGTTGGTTCCACATATAATTTTCATCCCAATGGAAAATCTAAATAGATAATGTCCATAGTTAGATGGTAAGTATGCTCATGTAGACATGCTTGGAAATTGTGCAGCAATGCAAAGATGAAAAAGACATCTAAACTTGACCTTCAAGACATTACAGATTTAATAGATGCTTTATCAACTTTAAATCAGGTTGGCTTAATGAATCTATGATAATATGCACCAAACTACAAAGATTTGCCAGTGTGCATAATGCACTGGTCAATCAGGATTTCCATTGTTTACTTGTACTCTATATGGTTAGGACTGGTATATCCTTCAAGTTTTCTGATAAAATATTTACCATATTAAAAATAATAACTGCAAACACTGGCAACAGAAGAGCTCACGAATTTTGATTCAGTAAATAATTTATTATTCAGTAATACAACTGATGATGTTAAATATGAAAATACCTGTACAAACAGACCTTTATTGGAAGTTATTGTAGATAAATATTATGACGATAGAATGATTATAATTGGTACAAGGATATAACTTCACTAATTCATCCATTTCCTCAAACAAAACTTACGCAAAAGAAAACCTAATATCAGGCATAACTCTAATACCATGCAAAGAATTATCCTCAATGACATGTAAAGATCACGCCTATTTCTGCTGTATCATCCTTCGTCTGCTAAAAGCTTGACAATTTAACATGTTTAAAATCAAAAAAGGTTTTCTGGTTGATAAATTCTGTAGCTGCTTTAATTTGGTGAAAGAGTTTTTCAGAATATTGAAGGGACATTCCTACAACACCATGCTGAACTGGACTTGTGAACTAACATAATAGATCCTGATTTGCCAATTTACTATGTAATGATATTTCTTGGTTGATGTTGCTTGCAGTTGACGTGTGTTGTACATGATCAAATATGGTATTTATCAACAGTGAATATGTATGTATGGTGAGGAAGAGGTAATCAAATATGGTATTTATCAACAGTGAATATGTATGTAAGGTGAGGAAGAGGTAATCAAATATGGTATTTATCAACAGTGAATATGTACGTAAGGTGAGGAAGAGGTAATCAAATATGGTATTTATCAACAGTGAATATGTATGTAAGGTGAGGAAGAGGTAATGACACATCAGCACAATGTAAAATTAAGACTGGACATATACAAAGATCAAAGCCGCCAAAAACTTGAGAAAAATAAACAAATAAAAATTAACATTTATTTCTGAAAGATAAAAAATAAAAGTCAAAATGACACATTTCTGACACAATAAATAAAATAGATGGTAAAGATAAAAAAAAATCAAAATCCTTAAAGCATAGGTCAAATTTTGTGATACAAGCATCATTCTCTATGAAAGTCCCGAATTCTATTTTGTGGTACATCTTTAAAAGTATTGTTCATTGACTTAAAATAAATTATTTCTATTTCACAGAGTTAAATATATACACAAAACAAGCATGTGATTTACTGTCAACATACACTGGAAATGGACACAGTTTACCACATAAATATTGTTCTGCAATATTTCTGAACTTAATGATATTTTCTAATGATCATCCAAAGAAATTTCACTAATATTTTTAATTCTTCTATTAACTCACCTGATTCTGTCATGAAGGATGACTTTGGAGTAGGGTAGATTGGGAACTTTCACTGTGGATACTTTCAGCTGGTCCTTCTTCTTTTCATGTTGTGTGATGGAAGACAGGGTAATTTCTGGATTTAGATCTCCAGCCCAAGGCATCTGACGACAATCCCGAAGAACAAAACTATGGATATTTGCCAGGCATAAAGTGATGCTATCGCTAAAAATAGAAAGATCATTCTAATCGTAACAAGTTTACAACATGGACTTCTGAGCTGTTTCGTACCAATTGATCACTAACTTGTAAAATCACACTGGTTATGACTCTTCAAAAAATGCTAAAAATTTCATTAGCTTATTACTCAGGTAAGATAATAGACTGAGAATGAACAGCTGACTTTGAATATGAAAGGTGGCATACGATGTATCAAAAACCACTAGTGGTACATACAGGGGTAGCCCACTATAACACAAATTCTGACATAACATGACAAAGTCAAGGCACCTTATTTATTGTCTTCCATGCCCATTGTTCTCCAACACTATTTAATATATTAACCAAGTTGACAAACTGATAAAATAATTCTGAGTCAGAAACTTACAGCTTACATATCACTAAGTATATTCTTACACAACAATGATTCATTTGCATAGAGCATGGGTTATCCCAGTTGTGATAGATATTGTCCGGTAGTAAAACCATTACTATATGTTTAATTTGGAATTTTGTTTAACTTCCATTCCACCCTACATTTAAGATGAAAAATAGTTTAGTACATAATGCAATCAACAATTATAGACCAAACTATTGTGCTATAGCAAGAATTTCCTGAAATAAGAATTTAAAATAATGTACAATATTGAAACGTTTCAATTCAGAAATGTACCTTATTTACCATATGTGTAGGGACACCATATATTAATGTTTTAAGTAATTTTTTGGCACTGTATGTTTTAGGACACAGTTTTTTTAGTCGTAAGTTGCTGGACACCTTTTAAATCATTCAAATATTACATCTCAGAAAATGCAATAAAATTTTATTGTAAAATTTTTTAAAACTTGTAATCAAGAATAAACTCTTTAATTCACTACTGCATCTGCTCATCAAGCCAACCCTTTTCCTGTTGATGTACAATCCATCCTTTTGGCGCACAAATACTTTTTAGTACCCTTACACCATGAAATATCATCATTGGAGGCAAATCATCAACTGCTATGGCAACAGCAAGGACTAAAGTTGGATTTTTTTAACCTGCACTTTTAACCCCCTTCTTAATGACAGTCTGTCCAGAAATGAGATTAAAGTACACTGGAGATTCATACAAGTTATTAATCATATTGTCAGTGAAATTATCTTCTCTTCTGACCTTCATGCATCCATCTATTGATTTTATTTTCTCCTCCAAATCTTCTAGAAGAAACTGGGTCATCAAAGTCCATGCACAAAGCACTGGATTGGGTTGCTTTCAAAACTGTTGCATTGTTTCAATTTATTTTCAAAATTCCCATGAAAGAAAGCAAAAAGGAACCAATGTTGGCTTACCTTTTGTTTGATATCTTAAGTTTAAACAATGAGTTTATTGCTTGCTACCAGGTGAGTTTATTCAACACCTAGGTTTCTGTAATCATAATTGATACAAATGGGCACTGATATTTGCAAGTAAATAGTATACATCACATCAACTGGCCTTAATAATTATCCTTTGTAATCCATGCAAGCAAAAAGTTTATATATATTTTTAATATTGATTTTTGTGTGTGTGTTGGGGGAAGATATTGTCATACTGTTAACCAGGAAATAATACACTCTTTGTAATGTTGCACCTTACACACACAGTCATGCATAAATGGCAGTGCCATTAAACAATGGGTTGGTATTTTACTCTCCCTCTATTTTTCTGGTTTGTGATTTTTTGGGATCCATTTTTCAGCTGACACATTCCAACCTTTGAGGAATACCAAACATAATTCATTCCTCAATATTCACATCAATGACCAATGTGTAATGTTAACTGATAAAAGAGATACACACTATGGATGCATACGTTACAAATACTGAGTTTGTGGATATATTGTTGCCTTTAATAAATTATTTATGAGGAAAGGAACTGGAAACAGTGAAACAGTGAGCCAGTTTATATATCTTGGTTCCATAATCACCTAAGAGGGATAAAGAGCAGAAATTTTGTCACGAATAGAACAAACAACGGCAGCTACCGGTATGTCAAATCTAAGACCCATCTGGAAAGACAAGAATATCTGTCTGAAAGCTAAAATCAGACTATTGAGAGCACTAGTTATCTCAATCTTTTTTAATTCATGTGAGGCCTGGACCCTGACAGCAGAATTACAACGAAGAATCCAGGCACTTGAAATGAGATGCTACAGAACCATCCTTGGCATCTCTTATATGGACCACATCACAAATGAAGAAGTGCATAAAACCATCAGGCACAAAGTAGGCTATTATGAAGACCTCCTCACCACTGTCAAAAAGAGAAAGCCGAAATGGTATGGCCATGTCACTAAAGCCAACAGTCTATCTACATCAGTACTGCAGGGCATCGTCCAGGGTAGCAGAAGGAGAGGTAGACAGAGAAAAATGTGGACTGACAACATCGCAAAATGGATCAGAAAATTTTTTGCAGAGACACAAGCATTGACACATGATCAAGACAAGTGAAGGGACTGCTCAGATGCTCAGCAGCACAGTGCCTCGACGACCACACTAGGTCAAGAGACTGATGATGATGTTGCATTATGAAGAACAAAAATGCGAATAATAGTACAAGGTTAGTTTCTTTCATTTTATTATCAAAAAAGCAGTTTATTTATATTTTCTTTTGTAGCATACAGTGAGTGTTGTGTGTGAGTGTGTGTGCAAACTGAACACAGTTTATTTTGTTTCCTAAGTCTTTGAACATATGGTCTAGGTGTAAAAATTTCACCATAATTTCTGGGACAGGATAAAATATATTATTGTGTCCAAATATAGATGGTAAATATGGTGCATTATCTTATTTGATACAGTATCTATATGTAAGTCACTCTCTCATTGCATAAAAACATCAATTAAATAAATAAAGTGTCTTATTTTTGCAAATAATAACTGCATTGCTCTTTTGAAACAGGCTCACTTCTAATTCTGGTTTAATTTTGCCAATTTACATGTATGTACAAAAGCCTCCATATAGTATTACTATAAATTACATTTATTGAAAATGATTTAGTAGTAGTTAGTTTTTTAGCAAAGAAACTAACCGAAGATTTTCAAACTCCTCCGTAAGTTGGTACTTGGTGGTAAAGTAGGAGGCCTCACCCAGTAAGGCTTCCTGTGGCCAGTCACACATCCAGTTAATAGAGCAACCACTCAAAAGGCCAGGGTACTGGCTGAAAAGTGAAACAAGCAAAGCTTTTTAATAAAAATTATGTGACTAGGCATGAATATGATACAAATGGCATTGCAATGCAATATAGAACTCCACATACATTTCTGGATTATCTTGTTTTGATCTCTATGTAACTGTCATCCAGAAACTTTAAGCATGTTTTAAGTCCAATTCATTCTACCCCTTCCATTCGTTTAAGACATGGTAGATTATGTAGATAATGTTAATGCATATAATATTATACATACTGAGTGTGCTTAAATAAGCTGGATAAATTCCATGAGGTTAAAGCTGATCATAATACATGCACAACAACAATGTTGCAAGCAGTGTTACATCATGAGTATGAACATACCATAAGAGCTATCTCCCTTTGTGTTGGGAACTCCCCACTCTAGAGTTTCATTCTCCCTCTCTCAATATGGTCTAATCCAATAAAATGCATATAAGATACATTTCTGAGACTGAATTAACCCATAAAGTAGTAATAATAATCTGAATTAACCCATAAAGTAGTAATAATAATCTGAATTAACCCATAAAGTAGAATTAATAATCTGAATTAACCCATAAAGTAGTAATAATAATCATGTATGCATGTTGGTTGGCTATGAGAAAATTATATTTTTTGTGCATTATAGCAGCCTCTTCCTTCAATGTATGCTATGACGGAGAGACAGACAACTGCATTTTTTTAATGGAAGTTTTGACACTTATTAAGGCATTTCATTTTTAAATAAAATAAAGTAGGTAATACAGTAGGTAAAGATGAAGAACATTTCATTGTTTATAACAGTCATGATGATTTTACCTGGCAGCAATTTTCAGCAGCTTGTGATTGGGAGGAAGGCAGATAAGGATGTGAAGATTACAGCGGACCCTGGCAATGAAAAACTTCATAGGGTCTACGGACATACTTGGAAATTCCCTTTTCATAGCTGGACCTATAGCCTGTGGAGAAAATAAACACAACTATTTCTTTATCACATATTTATTTATCTGAGGTGAATCATTTTCAACTTTATTTACAGATATATCTGCATAAAATTACATCAACCAAAAGTATAATAAAATCATATTCTGGTCTAGTCTCATTAATTTAGCTAAAACTGTTTTGGGTTTGTTCTCAAATTTCTGATGAACCTAAACTGATGCTAATTAGTACAATTCCCATCTGCTCTGCTAAACAGTGATACTAGGAACAAAATGGTTTTGAGTAATGAGATCAGAATACTGTTGGTTTGATTATTTGTAATGGAATCATTCTTTCACTGCAGAAAAAGAATTTTTTGAAGATTGAAGTCTGTTGGTGCCTGAGCTAAATTGGCAAGCCAATATCTGTAGCTAATGTGGTTTGTTGGTAAGACCACCTGCACAGCTGTGATGTAATTTCCATAATAGCTAATTTGGAAACTTCAACCTGAACACATCAGTTATCTTGTAGCTTCACATTTGCATGGAGCATCTTGGGAAAAATATACCAATACTCTTTACTATTGCTAAGATAGAGGATAACAGCTATGTGCCCTTTAATTAGCACCAGAAGTGTGACTCAGCTTTGTATGGCACTCACTGTTCATTGGCAGAAGTTCCAATCCATAATCATGGTTCAACACTGGCTCCCCTCTCCATGATTTCAAAACCTTCCATTGTTTTCTCCTTAGGGCAATTATTGTCTTTATTGACAGATTTGATGTTGTTCCAAGAAACAGTGTTCCCCAATTCATTGCAATGTTCACCAACATCCACCAATGTATAGATGGATTTTTGTCATGTGATCAAATTGTTTGAGATCATGTAAGTCCAATCTAGACTTTATTCCTCTGATGAAGGCTTTGTAATAAGGTTAAAGGTTAGGAGTCATCAACTTGCTTGTTACAGAAAGTTTTTTATTCTTTCTTTATTAGTTATAAATGGCTGAAGCAGGTACCAATATTCATTCCATAAATATTTAGCTTTTTTTTCACATCTTAAAACTGTGTTATGGCCAGAATACAAGATTGTGTTTGGGCACTTCAGGACATTAATGATTATTATACTATTTCAAATACCCATGTTAAATGTCCAAATGACACATTAACGATTATTATACTATTTCAAATATCCATTTTAAATGTCTAAATGACACATTAATGATTATTATACTATTTCAAATACCCCTGTTAGATGTCTAAATGACACATTAATGATTATTATACTATTTCAAATACCCATGTTAAATTTCTAAATGACACATTAATGATTATTATACTATTTCAAATACCCCTGTTAGATGTCTAAATGACACATTAATGATTATTATACTATTTCAAATACCCATGTTAAATTTCTAAATGACACATTAATGATTATTATACTATTTCAAATACCCATGTTAAATGTCTAAATGACACATTAATGATTATTATACTATTTCAAATACCCATGTTAAATGTCCAAATGACACATTAATGATTATTATACTATTTCAAATACCCATGTTAAATGTCCAAATGACACATTAATGATTATTATACTATTTCAAATACCCATGTTAAATGTCTAAATGACACATCACCTCAACTTGCAACATACCATGTATTTTCATATATATGTCACATCCAACTGCAAACAACATCAACCCTTATCTGTAATCATTTAATGCACCAGCAGATGATGATCTATGTTGCTTATACTATGATTAGTTGTAATAAACTGAATTGCTGATGCATTATGTGACAACTGATCTACATCTATGCAGTTTACAGGTGGATTCGACTTATAACCAGGTATATACAATACTCAAATCTTCAAAAACAAGGCAATCACTGCTAAAGGATAGAGAGATAAACAAGAAAACCCCTTATCTTTTGAACTGTGAGTGATAAACCTACAAGAAGAAGTCCTTCCATCTCATCATTGGAGAACAGGTGAGGATATTCTCCACTGATAAGCAAGCTGTTGATGGCATCAAGATACACAGGGTCTTCAACATCACGTGCCTAAAATAAGAAACAAGTAAATGATTCAATTTAACCACGGAAGCATTTGAATGTGCAAAGAGTTTCTGCAATGTCAGTGAGGAATTTAAAGGTGAAAAAAAGCATTGCTTATACTATAGCAATAAACTATGCTACACAAGAAAATATTCCTAGGAGCAGTCACAACTGCCATAGGTGTAAAAGATCATTATTTCCAGACATTATGACACTAGTCATCTTCATGTTATATGACCTCAACAGAACTTAATCTTTTCAAGAACAGTTGTATACATGTTATATGACCCCAACAGAACCTAATCTTTTCAAGAACATGTTAACCTAATCTTTTCAAGAACAGTTGTATACATGTTATATGACCCCAACAGAACCTAATCTTTTCAAGAACAGTTGTATACATGTTATATGACCCCAACAGAACCTAATCTTTTCAAGAACATGTTAACCTAATCTTTTCAAGAACAGTTGTATACATGTTATATGACCCCAACAGAACCTAATCTTTTCAAGAACAGTTGTATACATGTTATATGACCCCAACAGAACCTAATCTTTTCAAGAACATGTTAACCTAATCTTTTCAAGAACAGTTGTATACATGTTATATGACAACAACAGAACCTAATCTTTTCAAGAACAGTTGTATACATGTTATATGACCCCAACAGAACCTAATCTTTTCAAGAACAGTTGTATACATGTTATATGACCCCAACAGAACCTAATCTTTTCAAGAACATGTTAACCTAATCTTTTCAAGAACAGTTGTATACATGTTATATGACAACAACAGAACCTAATCTTTTCAAGAACAGTTGTATACATGTTATATGACAACAACAGAACCTAATCTTTTCAAGAACAGTTGTATACATGTTATATGACCCCAACAGAACCTAATCTTTTCAAGAACATGTTAACCTAATCTTTTCAAGAACAGTTGTATACATGTTATATGACCCCAACAGAACCTAATCTTTTCAAGAACAGTTGTATACATGTTATATGACCCCAACAGAACCTAATCTTTTCAAGAACATGTTAACCTAATCTTTTCAAGAACAGTTGTATACATGTTATATGACCCCAACAGAACCTAATCTTTTCAAGAACAGTTGTATACATGTTATATGACCCCAACAGAACCTAATCTTTTCAAGAACATGTTAACCTAATCTTTTCAAGAACAGTTGTATACATGTTATATGACAACAACAGAACCTAATCTTTTCAAGAACAGTTGTATACATGTTATATGACCCCAACAGAACCTAATCTTTTCAAGAACAGTTGTATACATCTTATGTGACCCCAACTGAACCTAATCTTTTCAAGAACAGTTGTATACATGTTATATGACCTCAACAGAACGTAATCTTTTCAAGAAAAGTTGTGTACATCTGTTCATTATCATGCACTTCTTTGTACACCATGCATCCTAAAGGAACTATCAAAACTAAGTTTGCAACTAGAGCATTTACCTGTAGTGAATTTACGAATTTTCCTCATGGAGTCATGATGCATAGATCATTGCTGGATTATTCTGTCACTATTATTCTTCATATACCATTGTACCCTCATAACAAACAACTTTTACATCTTTTGTCTGTTGGTATTCTAGAGGTGGGGGGGGGGCTGTCATTTAATATTTGTAATATCCAATTTGTATTGGACTTTTTCGTACAGAGCCGTAATAACAAAAATGGTATGACTGTTTAATACATATTTCATACTGTTTTAACTATGGAATCATCCCCCACCCTTTTCTTTGTCTGCAAACTTATGGGCTCAGACCAAACTATACAAGTCACGTTAACTGGGATCAGCCCAAGTGATTAATTTGGTTACAAGACATGTAATTTGAAATCACAATACATTATGTAGGATCATTGTAGTATTAATTTACATAATATGGGATCAAATGTGAATATACTTTTATGCTGGGATAAACCTAATAAAGATTTACTTAAGCTGGGATCAGCTCAGAATTCACTTATCCTCGAATCAGCACAACAGATTTTTCTCATGCTGGTATCAGCCCAGAATAAATTCTGTGATCAAACTAGCAGAGGTTCTACTTAAGCTGTGATCAGCACACAACACACTTTAATGCTGTGATCAGCACACAATACACTTGAATGCTGTGAAAAGCACACAATACACTTGAATGTTATGATCAGCACACAATGCACCATAATGCTGTGATCAGCACACAATACACTCGAATGCTGTGATCAGCACACAATAAATTTGATGTAATCATCACACAATACACTCTAATGCTGTAATCAGCACACAATACACTTGAATGCTGTGATCAGCACACAATACACTTGAATGCTGTGATCAGCACACAATATACTCGAATGCTGTGATCAGCACACAATACACTCAAATGCTGTAATCAGCACACAATACACTCGAATGCTGTGATCAGCACACAATACATTCGAATGCTGTGATCAGCACACAATACACTTGAATGCTGTGATCAGCACACAATACACTTGAATGCTGTGATCAGCACACAATACACTTGAATGCTGTGATCAGCACACAATACACTTGAATGCTGTGAACAGCACACAATACACTCAAATGCTGTGATCTGCACACAATACACTTGAATGCTGTGATCAGCACACAATATACTCGAATGCTGTGATCAGCACACAACAGCACACAATACACTTGAATGCTGTGATCAGCACACAATACACTTGAATGCTGTGATCAGCACACAATACACTTGAATGCTGTGATCAGCACACAATACACTTGAATGCTGTAATCAGAACACAATATACTTGAATGCTGTGATCAGTACACAATACACTCGAATGCTGTGATCAGCACACAATACACTCAAATGCTGTGATCAGCACACAATACACTTAAATGCTGTGATCAGCACACAATACACTTGAATGCTGTAATCAGCACACAATACACTTGAATGTTGTGATCAGCACACAATACACTTGAATGCTGTGATCAGCACACAATACACTTGAATGCTGTGATCAGCACACAATACACTTGAATGCTGTAATCAGCACACAATACACTCAAATGCTGTGATCAGCACACAATACACTTAAATGATGTGATCAGCACACAATACACTTGAATGCTGTGATCAGCACACAATACACTTGAATGCTGTGATCAGCACACAATACACTTGAATGCTGTGATCAGCACACAATACACTCGAATGCTGTGATCAGCACACAATACACTTGAATGCTGTGATCAGCACACAATACACTCAAATGCTGTGATCAGCACACAATACACTTGAATGCTGTGATCAGCACACAATACACTTAAATGCTGTAATCAGCACACAATACACTCGAATGCTGTAATCAGCACACAATACACTCGAATGTTGTGATCAGCACACAATACACTTGAATGCTGTGATCAGCACACAATACACTTGAATGCTGTGATCAGCACACAATACACTCGAATGCTGTGATCAGCACACAATACACTCAAATGCTGTGATCAGCACACAATGCACTCAAATGCTGTGATCAGCACACAATACACTCGAATGCTGTGATCAGCACACAATACACTCGAATGTTGTGATCAGCACACAATACACTCGAATGCTGTAATCAGCACACAATACACTTGAATGCTGTGATCAGTCTTGCACAATTTATACATAAGCTGGGATCTGTCCAGAATACATCCTTATGTATAGATCTGCCTAGCACAATTTCTACTTACTCTAGGATCTTGACCTAGTAGAATATTTGTAATGATGAATAAAGACATGTCTTGACTTTGTAGAATAATTGTAATAATGAATAAAGACATGTCTTGACTTTATAGAATATTTTAAGGATGAATAAAGACATGTCTTGACTTTATAGAATATTTTAAGGATGAATAAAGACATGTCTTGACTTTGTAAAATAATTGTAATGATGAATAAAGACATGTCTTGACTTTGTATAATAATTGTAATGATGAATAAAGATATGTCTTGACTTTGTATAATAACTGAAATGATGAATAAAGACATGTCTTGACTTTGTAGAATATTTTAATGATGAATAAAGATGTTCTGTGAATAAAGATAATGCAAATACTCATGTTATTATTTCTTTTTTTTCTTACAATGTAGGTATAACATATTGTTTCTCAAAAGTCTATATTTTGTTGAGTATAAATTGATATTTTGAATATTGAGAAAAAAGAATATTTCCTGAATATAAAGCAGTTAAAGTTCTGTTTACACAGATATGAATATTTATATAAAAACAAATATTTAAATCAATAATAGAACAGTCTATTTATATTAGAATATGAGTTTCTATACAATTATGTCATTTTGTTGTAAGGGTTATATTAGATTGAATATGGCCTTTTGTAATAAGGGATATTGTCTCCCCCCCACATGTGTGTGTGTGTGTGCGTGTGCATGTGCATGTGTGAGTGCACGCATGTGTGTGTGCGTGCGTGCGCATATATAATCCAAGTCCCCAATTTTATTTATTAGTTAGCAGCAAATTTTCAGAAATGGGCACATCTCATAATACTAAAACATTCTAATTTAAAGTAACAGTTTGGGTTTAGTTTTTCATCTCATACATGGTTCATTTATCTGTGTACTCACCGTGAACATAAGAGTTAGGATTTTGCCTTCAGAACCGGTTAATCTAATTGCTGACCTCAAACCATCCAAAAAATTGCTTTGTTTGGATGTGTCAACCCTCTGGACTGGTACATCTGCCACATGAAGGGCCAGCTGACAAAGGGTGGTCAAATGGGACCCCACTGCACCAATCAAAAGCATGCTTCCTCTGGAAAGGAAATAAAATATAATTATATATCCTTGACCATGTTCTTACATGTTAAAAATTGCACTATGTGATTATCAATAGAGGAATTTTTATTCAATAAAATTTGTTAATTGTTCCATTTCTGAACTGGCAAGATAAATTAGCTTCTTTTGAATTAAGACAAGTTTATATATGTCAATTTAAAATTAAATCTGTAGAGTACTAAAAAGGTCCATGCTAAAATTAATATTTTCTTATGATTTAGAATGTCATCTGTTTCCAGCTATGCTTGATATAGCTGACCACATTGCTACTTTCAATAAGAGATTGAACTTTCAATAAGAGATTGAATAAAAATGGGCAAAACATCGCATTTTAATATGTCACTAATTGGGTAGGGTGAATTTACATTATTTTGTGTGTAATTGTTCAATTATTATACCTTTTACTGAACTATAACATCTTTACCTTTCATTTTTTTATTTTCTTTACTTCATGTTTACATTTATTTAGAAGGATTTATGTTTCTAAAGTTTTTGTGCCATCTAATTTAACATTTTTAGAATTTTATTTGAGTTGGCACTATATAACCATTTTGGGCTGAGGTGCCATTAAATGCTAATACACCCAAAAATCACTACACTCACACATCACTACACCCACACATCACACTGTGAATGAAACACACATGATTAGCTGACTATCAAAATTTAATATTAGCTGCTTGATATTCTGATACCATCATGACATCATTATGTTCAAGATGACATAGTGTCCAAAAGAATTATATTTACAATAATATCTCAACATCTTTTTTGAGGGCACTCTTGAATTTCAGGATGCAAGGATGATATATTTAATTTTACTGCTTCAAATATCTGCATTTCCACATGTTGTGTCACCAGTAAAACTTTACTTGAAATAGTAAGAACATCCTCAAATCTTCCAGTACATGACTTAATCCCATTCATTTTAAATAATAATAATAATAATAATAATAATAATAATAATAAAAATAATAATAATAATAATAATAAAAATAATAATAATAGTTATTATCATTATTATTATTATTATTATTATTATTATTATTATTATTATTATTATTATTATTAAAAATACAAACTATTTATATTTAAAACTATGAAATTGTCCACTTACTTAAAAGATGCTAACACCTACTTTAAAAATAAATATTAGACTTGTACAATTTGAAACTTCCATGTTCTATCCTTGCAGATTTCAGAATATTTTCTTCATTAATGCAGGCTATTATACAGATGTGCCTGGCATTGATTATAATGGTTCAAGTGTGATTACTTACCCATGATGAAAGCTAAGGACTCTGTGTACACGTACAATGTGGGCAATAATGAAATCTGACAGCATTATGTTGAGTCTCACATTTCCAAATTCCTCATTGTAACGAGTCAGATGTGTATTCAGACAGGAATGCAAGTCTCTCAGACTCTCAATCGGTTGCAAAGCAATCTGAAAACATTTTGACAGCTTAAGTTTTACATAAATATTCTTGTGTGTAAGTCGAGTTCAACTGCAAACTATATAGACCAAAATTTGTCCTCATCATGCAGCGACATGTCAGAGTCTATCTGGTTGTACAGACCCATAGCTGTCAGCATATTATACAAAAGCAGATCTGGGTCTATGCAGTTTACAGTTGGATTCTACTGATCTGCAAGTATATATGGTAATTTGTATCACATAAACTACTTATAGGCATGTATATAGTAATTTTCATCACATAATCTACTTATATGCAAGTATATATGGTAATTTGCATCACATAACCTATTTATATTAAAGTATATATGGTAATTTGTGTCATATAACCTACTTATACGCATGTATATATGGTAATTTTCATCACATAAGATTTTACATACATCAGAGCCTTAATGGTATGTGCTAACATTATAAAACAATGTGGCTTAACATCTAGCAATGTATCACATAATATTACGAAAGATCCTTATATTAATATCAATGATGTATATGGATCATGGATCATTTGTTTTATTCAAAAATACAGTACAATACTGACTGCTTCATACATTTGTGTTTATCTTTGTCTGAATAGATATACTGTCATTGACTTAAGTATTTCTACAACCCAATTCCCAGGTAACATTTTTAAATTTTGTATAATATTCAATAGTGTGTCAAATTTCTAGACACCAAGTATATGCCAGCAGAAAAACCATCACGTTGCAAAGTAAATTAATCTATTTTTTTTAAATTCACAATAAAAACATGTGTGATCAACTCAGATGACCATCAGACCTAGAAACCACTCTAATTATCTTAATTACATGCTGGCCTGTCCAGCATTTTAATCTCTCTACTGGTAAAGATTAGTATTTTTTCAAGTGCTTACCTTATTCTTGCCACTGTTTAATATAATTAATACTTTGAGTACACTTAACTTAATGAATCGACCAATATTTTTTAATGTTGAGACAAATAAAGTTTCAGGACTGACGCACATTGGTACTTATTATGGTCAACTTTGTTTAGGCTATGTGTACATGCACAATAATGGGCATGTCATTCTTACTGAATAAGATAATACAGTGTAGAAACGTTATGTGTCTAACACAACTAGATCTTTGTGAGCACTTATCTCAAATGACAGCAAATGTCAATGAACCAAAAGAACACCAGATACAACAACTGCAACCAGTATTCAATATTTGCAAAAGAAAGCACCAAAACATTGAAATGTGTTTTTTTTTGTTGCATGCAAGAATAAAATGCAACCTAATTTACCAGTACACTTCCAATCAGCATTGACAACCATACATACAACACAATAGAGATATTCATTTTCTGGTCAAGATATTCAGGAAAAATTGTAACTTTCATGCCAATTATCTAGACAGAAAGAGCAATTCTTTTATTTGATGTCCAAAACCTCGATGAATGATGGAATATTTGTGTGTACACAAAAGTAGGTCATATTATTCATTTGATAATACCTTGATTTGTTTTGCTCCAACAGATGTTAGTGGTCTCTGGTAGAGTCTAGCATCAATGGGGAATGTCACAAAATTCTCTTTCAGTGGATTTTCTAGTACAGGCCAATGCTGAAATACCAAACTCAAATTAAACTTAAATATACAACATTCCATGTATGTATAAAGAAATAGCAAATATTTATATTTTATTTACACAAATTCCTTCACTTAAAAATACATAGATTTATTATGAACATAAATTAAAATCAAATTTATGTTATAGCCTTATTAAATTAATATGAAGTTTGATAAATTTCAGAACATCCATAATTTGCATAGTTTACATTTCATTTTGCTGCTTCCCTAAGAAAATGCTGCAAAACTTGCTGGGTAAAGAAACAAATACTTAAATACAGATTTTCAATTTAATATTCAACCAAAATGTATTCCAATTTAAATGCTCTGTTATTCATTTCAGCTGTAGTTTGATGAATCATGTGGGTGTATGGATACAAATATTGCACCATTTCCAATTTCCATAAAAATTGAAAAAAATTGAAAACCGTAGGATGTATCATGTGGAACAGAAACGTTTATAAGCAAAAGTAATGTTATTCAAATACTTTATTTAATGATATATTACAGTATCCCTAATTTTGAGTAAATATATGACAAAAGTGTCTCAAAAGGACTGATATTCTACTTGCAAAAATAATTGCCAGGAATTCCCAAAGAATTGTTCAGTGCTGAAACCATATCTAATACTTCTAAGATATAACAAGATTTTCAAATTACCTGTTGTGCCAAGGTCAGTACCATTTTCATTTAGGACCATCTAGACATTATTAGCAGCCTTTTGGTAAAAAACCAATGTGGATTTAGTGATCCATTCAGGAGAAACAGCAATGATAAGATTTTTGAACTGGATGCCATAGTGGCCATACTGGATGGCAATTCAACACCATTTTAACTTAGGACTATAAGAATTCTTCTGGTGAAAACCCCATGCTAATATTACCTTCCATTCAAGAGAAGTAATAATAAGATTTTCAAGATGGCTGCTATTGTAGCCATATCTCAAGTCAGTCTGGCACCTTTTCATTCAGGACCAGCCAGAAAAAATATGAATTCTTTTAGTGAAAACCCATATTGTTATAACTACCCATTCAGGAGTAGTAACAACAACAAAATTTTTAAGATGGTCAATGTGTTGGCCATACTGGATATCTGAGAAGTGCCAATTTTATTTAGACATCATAAGAAGTCTTTTGGTGAGAACACAATGTCAACATGACTTTCTGTTCTGTACGATTTTCATACTGGCTGCTCTATTGGCCATATTGCTTGTTAGATGGACACCATTTTTATTTAGGACCAACTAGATGTTATAAGTGAAATTAAGATTTTCAAGATGGCTGCCATAGCAGCTATATTGGACCTTAGATTGCCAACATTTTTAGTTAGGCCCAGCAAGATGTCATAAGAAGTCTTTAATGAAAACCCCATGTCAAGATGACTTTCCCTTCAGAAGGAATAGTAATACCATGATTTCAATTTAGAATCAACTAGACATCATAAGCTTATAATTTAGTCAAAACCTTGTCTCAGTGTGACCATTCATCTAAGAATTGGTAGCAATAACATGATTTTCAAGATGACCACAGTGGTGGCCATATTGGATATTTAAGGACCACCACTTTCATTTAGGATCAACTTGATCAAGGGATGAAAGTCTGTATATACATTCATGGCATTCTTCCAAGATGTATGAGAGGAGTACTAAAAAAAAAACTTATGCTAATGGATGGAAGGACACTGGATAATTGATGATTGATAAAACCATCCCACATGCTTGTGTGTTTGATAACCAGTGGAGATTAAAAATAAAATGAAATGAAGACTTTGTTATTCATACCTAATAACTCTGTCTCCATACATATTTGAGATATAAATATCTAAAAATATCAATATCAGATTTAATAATCATAACTCTAACCGTTTCTATAGTATTGGCCATTGTCTTGTCAAAATAGTTGAGGTCAGCACTCCTGGCAAGTCGGTCTCTCATGATTCTATTAATCTCATGCTTCCAAAGGGAGACAACCATGTATTCATCAGCCATACTCTCGTCTGGCAATCTCTTAAGGCACTGAAACAGTCATTTAAACTAGTTAATAAAATGTACTCTGTAAATTGTACTTTTTAATGTAATTTAAATCCTAAATACATGAAATTCAACAATTCACAACAATTTTTACATTAGATATTTTCTAGCAACACTTGTGTGGTGTAACAATGTTGCTATTGACATAAATAATTATACTGTTTGGTCTTTTTACAGTATCTTTTTTACATTTCAACTGCCAAAAAAAAGTATAAAAATTCTGCTAAGCTCTTTTTTATTATTAAAAACAAAACAGGAAGACATTCAAAGTTACTGATTAGTAACTGGGTAATTTTAGCAAAGCTGCATGTCGCTTGAGTTCTAATTGCATTTCAATGACATTTTCATTTCATCCATTATTTTGTTAATAATTTATGACCTCAAAAATGCATTCAAATTTTTGCCTTGATCACTTCAAGTATCATTTATTTTTGTTTTCACTCCTTTAGAACCAAATGGGAATGCATTTACTTCAGTCAGGTTTTCCATTTGGTCAATAGTGATGCAGAAGTCCTTTACTCTTACTACGGCTCTTGACATCCAATTTTAAATTACATTTCACAGTGCTTGTAAAACAGAAATGTACTGTTTCTTGTGATGAATATATGATAAAACATCATAAACTTGCAGTTTAAGAAAACTGCAAAAATAATATCATGTAACAGATGATAGAGCCAATTCATAAACATCTTTTAGACAAGACATTTAATTTCACAGCCTTCATTTCTTGAATGATTCAAGTTTTATTTTCCCTATATTTGAAGAGGCTAACCAGTAAGGCATTTTCACTTTTTTCTAAGATCAACAAATTGGATTATATATTTTTATTTATTTATAAAACAAACTAAAAACTGCAGCCTAGTAAGAAAGCGTAGTATTTTGTCTGACTTCTGAAGAAATGAAGACATATTTGAAATTCATTTCACCCCCTTGCCACAGGTGTTATTAATCAGTCCCTTACCAGTAAACAAGCTATATTTTATTTAATAATAATAATAATAATAATAATAATAATAATAATAATAATCTTTATTATAATAATAATTATTATTATTATTATTATTAATGAAAACTTAATTAGTGCAAAACTATTTTCATTTAAGGTCTTTCATTAATTCTGCTTAGGTACGGTATATACATTATTTAATATGAGTTCAAACAGAATACTTAATTCCTATTGAACACAGTGTCAAAGAGATTATTTTCGAAAGTACAAACAGAATTTGATTATTTTACACTGAATGCAAGCTATTCCATGCAAGAACTTTTCAAAATGTAAAGCCTTGCAGTACTTTTGGTTTTGAAAGCAGGATATTTTATACATGACACAGTACATGAAAAGATGATATGTGGCTAAACATAGATATTGTGATACAATACAATTTAGAACTTTATATAATAAAAAAACCTTACTAATCATTTCTATCCTCAATTACCAGCCAACTTAATTATCTTAACACCGGTTCAAAACATGAATCATAACGTACTGTTCTTTTAGAAAATTTAAAATTCTGTCTTGGTTACAGATATTAAAAATTTACTTCATTTGAACTAAAATACAACTGAAAAGTTCTGAAATTCTTGGTTATTCCCTCAAAAGCAAGCTACATGCAACTGATATTTTGAATTTGCAGTTTTTTTCCCCCAATACAGTATGATCATGTTGAAATAATATCTTATTTACCTGGAAACAGGTTGTGATGTCCTTGAGTGTGAACAGGTAGTGATAGCGTCCTGCCATAGGAGTTAGTCGCAGCACATTTTGGACTTCAGTCAAAATCTCACAGGATGCCTTGACAATTTTATTGTGGAGTTCTATCTCCAGCCCTGGCTTATCATTGGATGTTACATTGGCCTGAAGAAGAAAAAAATTCACTATCGTCAATAACTTTTTATGCAACATCACTTAATTTACTGAAGACAGAAAGAGCTAGAGAAATATTAACATAAATTTATTAATACATACATGCAACCATACATGCAAACTGTCATTTCATTATTTTTCATGTAGTACATAATTTGTGTGAACTTTGGGTTTGCTAAAAAATCATGAACTTAAAGACCCAATGAACAACTGTACATCAAGGGAAACAATAGGACAAATTTCCCAATATATGAATTTAAATAACAATGAAAATGGAAATGTAATTTTTCCCCAAACCATGAAAGTATATAAATTTACAGTACAGAAACACATATCAGGGATACATAAATCTTTCAAAGTAGAACTGGAGATTTTGACATGCTTCATAGGCATTCCTAAATCTACTATTTGTATATATTTATTTTTTTTGTATCTATTTATTTTTGTAAAAAATGTTTTTACCCCTCCACTGATCCCACCAGGTGGCAGTGAAAACAAAATGTTTATCATTATGATTTTGCTATGAAAAACACTAGAAATATTTTGTATGGGCTTCTTACATTAAATTGAACTGGCAAACAAATATTTTGTTGCTAACACTAGTTGGGTTAAAGAACATATGCCCCCTGTATACAATACATTTTTAAGAAATACTATGGATATTACAGAATCTCTCAAAAAATCTATAATACACATATTTCTGAAATAAATGTATATTAACACCAAAAAAGTAATCAAAATGCAAATGATTTCATGCCCAAAATACCCTGACACAAAAGTTAGGAACTGTAGCTGAAATCATAGTTTTCAAAGGTAACTTTAAATGATTACATTTGAAAGTAATCAACCCGAAGTCTAGCTCACATACAAATTCTGACAGAGAAAACCTGTGTGGCTGATTTTCAGTTGGTTCTAAATGGCCAGTGCTTTTCCTAGGTGTCATTATTTTGAACTGCATGATAAAAGTGGATTTTCTAACAGTGGACATCCTTAAATCTTTTTTTATGAAGAATTTTGCATACAATCACTATACTGATGCATGTAAAATTTGATATGTAAGTGAGAGAATGCTTATGGAATACCCATGTATGATTAGATATGTACAATATGTAAGTGACCAAATGCTAATGGAATAACCATGTACAGCCAGGCATGTAGGTAAGCAAATGCAAATGGAATACCCATATACAACTAGATATATACAATATGTAAGTGACCAAATGCCAATGGAATACCTATGTAAGACTAGATATGTGAGTGAATGCAAATGAAATACCTATGTAAGACTAGATATGTGAGTGAATGCAAATGAAATACCTATGTAAGACTAGATATGTGAGTGAATGCAAATGAAATACCTATGTGCTAGATTTGAAAATGAATGTATGCTACACAGATCCCCATGTACAACTAGATTTGTACAAAAAGTAAGTGAGTAAATGCTAACAGAATACCTATGTACCAGATATGAAAATGAATGTATCCTACACAAATTCCAAGTACAACTAGATATGTAAGTGAGTGAATGCTAATTGAAAGCCAATGTACTAGATATGAAAATGAATGTATGCTACACAAATACCCATGTACAACTGGTTACACATGTCCCAAATCAATTAGGTATTTCCTTACACCAAGTTATCCACAACATCTGATAACCATAGATTATTGAGAACTCCAGATATTATATGGAAACAAGTTCTTCTTAAGGCAGTGACTCTGACCTTGAACTTTTAAACCCAAAATCAATAGGCCCCTTCCTTATCCCAGTATAAGCAATCCATAGAATTTTATAACTGTAGATGGTTAAATTGACATGTGTTCTTCCTGACCCTTAAAGCAAGCCATCTACGAATATTTGTAACTGTAGATGGTTAAATTGACATGTGTTCTTCCTGACCTTTAAAGCAAGCCATCTACGAATATTTGTAACTGTAGATGATTAAATTGACATGTGTTCTTAGTGCTAGCCATCTATAAAGATTTGTAACTGTATATGGTTAAATTGATGTGTTTTTAATGCAAGCCATCTACAAAGATTTGTAACTGTAGATGGTTAAATTGACATGTGTTCTTCCTGACCCTTAAAGCAAGCCATCTACGAATATTTGTAACTGTAGATGGTTAAATTGACATGTGTTCTTCCTGACCCTTAAAGCAAGCCATCTACGAATATTTGTAACTGTAGATGGTTAAATTGACATGTGTTCTTCCTGACCCTTAAAGCAAGCCATCTACGAATATTTGTAACTGTAGATGGTTAAATTGACATGTGTTCTTCCTGACCCTTAAAGCAAGCCATCTACGAATATTTGTAACTGTAGATGATTAAATTGACATGTGTTCTTAGTGCTAGCCATATATAAAGATTTGTAACTGTATATGGTTAAATTGATGTGTTCTTAATGCAAGCCATCTACGAATATTTGTAACTGTAGATGGTTAAATTGACATGTGTTCTTAGTGCAAGCCATCTACAAAGATTTGTAACTGTAGATGGTTAAATTGACATGCGTTCTTAGTGCTAGCCATCTACAAAGATTTGTAACTGTAGATCGTTAAATTGACATGTGTTCTTAGTGCAAGCCATCTACAAAGATTTGTAACTGTAGATGGTTAAATTGACATGTGTACTTAGTGCAAGCCATCTACAAAGATTTGTAACTGTAGATGGTTTAAATGACATGTGTTCTTAGTGCAAGCCATCTACAAAGATTTGTAACTGTAGATGGTTAAATTGACATGTGTTCTTAGTGCAAGCCATCTACAAAGATTTGTAACTGTAGATGGTGGACAAAGACATTTATTCTGCAGAAGAAAAAAAAGTAACATGTAGTTACCTTGTCATGATACAAAACTACATATCAAAGTGTTCAGGAGATATTATGTAAATAAAAATATGATGGATGGACAGATGGACATACAGGCTCCAGCATACTTCACCACCATACTTTGTTTGCAGTGATGGACTAGATAGATCCAGATTTTCCATTACATCATATGCCAGCAGATCATCTAGGTTGTTTGCTGTATTTTATTCATTAACAAATAGACTACATTAATTTACACAGGTATGTTCACCAATGTGTGATAAGTGAGTCAAAACACTTTTCTTATATATGTAAATTAAGAAAGTTAGATTCCATACCTCTAGTATTCCATGAACAATGGTTTTCAAGGCATCATCTTGTGGCGATGGTAAGTTGAACACAGCAAAATGACGCTAAAATAGAACATCAAACTCAATGATAGGTAGGACATACAGATATAAAATGCAATGGGTAATGAGTACCAATCAGAACAGCAGGAATATACAGCTTCCAGAAAACCAATCCATGGAAACAGAAGGCAGCTGGGGGGGGGGGGGGTCACAGCATTACAAGTATTTGAATGGATAATATATTTGCAAACATAATCAAGCAGCCAATACATAAGGTACATTATAAACAAGTCTTCCATGAATGCTTCTATCAAATGAAATGGACTGAATAATTTCTATGTTTTGAATAGCTTCAAAAGAAAATTATTGAAATTATTCAGCAAGCTTCATAAATTCATTTTTGGAGTTAGACACATGTAAGTTTTGGAGTTAGACACATGTAAGTTTTGGAGTTAGACACATGTAAGTTTTCTCTTCATCGGATTATGAATTTTAACAATTTATTTTGGAGTTAGACACATGTAAGTTTTCTCTTCATCGGATTATGAATTTTAACAATTTATTTTGGAGTTAGACACATGTAAGTTTTCTCTTCATCAGATTATGAATTTTAACAATTTATTTTGGAGTTAGACACATGTCAGTTTTCTCTTCATCGGTTATGAATTTTAACAATTTATTTTGGAGTTAGACACATGTAAGTTTTCTCTTCATCACATTATGAATTTTAACAATTTATTTTGGAGTTAGACACATGTAAGTTTTCTCTTCATCACATTATGAATTTTAACAATTTATTTTGGAGTTAGACACATGTAAGTTTTCTCTTCATCGGATTATGAATTTTAACAATTTATTTTGGAGTTAGACACATGTAAGTTTTCTCTTCATCAGATTATGAATTTTAACAATTTATTTTGGAGTTAGACACATGTAAGTTTTCTCTTTATCAGATTATGAATTTTAACAATTTATTTTGGAGTTAGACACATGTAAGTTTTCTCTTCATCACATTATGAATTTTAACAATTTATTTTGGAGTTAGACACATGTAAGTTTTCTCTTCATCTGATTATGAATTTTAAAAATTTATTTTGGAGTTAGACACATGTAAGTTTTCTCTTCATCACATTATGAATTTTAACAATTTATTTTGGAGTTAGACACATGTAAGTTTTCTCTTCATCGGATTATGAATTTTAACAATTTATTTTGGAGTTAGACACGTGTAAGTTTTCTCTTCATCGGATTATGAATTTTAACAATTTATGTTTTACAAAACTGCATAATAATGTTAATCAATTGACTTGAAAAATATTTGGATCTCTTGGTTCTTTGGTCAATACAATTTTGCCTTATAGAAATGACAGCTTGATCTAATTGTGATGTCATAAGGTGTTATTATATATCACATATAAAATATGAGAAGATTAACCTAGAAAAACATACAGTCATATGATAATAATAAGTATGAACTGAAGCCCAATAGTACAAATCTAGTAAATCTACCAATTAAGTATTTTTTTAATCATACAATATGTGTGTTGAATGTTGGATGTTTATTCATGACCATGAGAAATCTGCCCACCACTATATTTGCTTGGTACGAATTATAAACACTGTCTTACTATGCGTATTCATTTATTAGTATCAGGTGTTTTTTTTAATCAGCATATATTTGATAGCACATGTATTTACAATGGGTGCTTAATTATGGCACATTCATTGATTACATTCATTAATTAGTATCAGGTGGGATATTTACTAGCATATATTGGATAGCACATGTATTTACAATGGGTGCTAAATTACAGCCATATTCATTAATTAGTATCAGGTGGTTTTTTAACCAGCATATATTGGATAGCACATGTATTTACAATGGGTGCTCAGTTACAGCCATATTCATTAATTAGTATCATATTGGATAGCATATATATTTACAATGGGTGCTCAATTACAGCCATATTCATTAATTAGTATCATACTGGATAGCATATATATTTACAATGGGTGCTCAGTTATGGCCATATTCATTAATTAGTATCATATTGGATAGCATATATATTTACAATGGGTGCTCAGTTACGGCCATATTCATTAATTAGTATCATATTGGATAGCATATGTATTTACAATGGGTACTCAGTTATGGCCATATTCATTAATTAGTATCATATTGGATAGCATATGTATTTACAATGGGTGCTCAGTTATGGCCATATTCATTAATTAGTATCATATTGGATAGCACATGTATTTACAATGGGTGCTCAGTTACAGCCATATTCATTAATTAGTATCAGGTGTTGTTTTGACCAGCATATATTGGATAGAACATGTATTTACAATGGGTGCTCAATTACGGCCATATTCATTAATTAGTATCATATTGGATAGCACATGTATTTACAATGGGTACTCAGTTACGGCCATATTCATTAATTAGTATAATATTGGACAGCATATGTATTTACAATGGGTACTCAGTTACGGCCATATTCATTAATTAGTATCATATTGGATAGCATATGTATTTACAATGGGTGCTCAGTTACAGCCATTATCAAGATGAATATCAATCCCTTCAGTATCTGTATTTCTTAAGAGTTACAAATAAACAAAATCTGTGACCCTGACAACAGATCTTTTAACCAGTCCATTCCTTCGCCAATATCTGACAAATCTGATGAAAAATATATGCACAGAAAATATAAGCCCTTCATTACAGCTCTTAACAATTTACTTGAAAAACTAAACAACAATTAACCCTCTGACCTTGGCCATTGACACCTAGATTCACCATATCAAAGAAAAGATACATCACGGAGAATTCCGAAGGTCATCAAAACATTAACTGTAAGAGTCTGACAGATCTTCATGTAAGAAATGTGGATATCTAATTTTAAGCAGACTGACCTTTGTATCATAAGTGATATTTATATTCCATAATAAACAAATTTATTTTGTCTGATGTAAATTTTTCCATGGTGATGATAAACAGTACTGCCAAATCCAAAAACTTTGACCCATTGACCACTCACATAACACTTAAACAACTGCTCAATGACCATGACTTCTTATATCCTTGGTTGTTGGTTTCTAAAGAATTGTTGGTTTCTAGAGATATTACTCACACCCAATCCACTGGTGAATTCTGGGTAAAAATTTTGATAATGATCTGCTGAAGAAACATGAGATATTGCCCTGCACAAATCTTTAACCGAACATTTATGGATGGACATTCACCCCACTATGTCTTGCCTTTTGTGACACTCACTGCAGGTAAGACAAAATGGTTAAAATAAGGTGCCATACACATTAAAGATATGTGCTGATTTAGTCTTTATTTCTTCCAAATCTTACATAAATTATTAATTCTGATTTCTTACCAGCAATCTTTCTGGGATAATATGTGTGCTGACACTAGAATTATGCATTCTGATTTCTTACCAGCAATCTTTCTGGGATACTATGTCTGTATTCTGATTTCTTACCAGCAATCTTTCTGGGATACTATGTGTGCTGACACTAGGGTGTTCACTCATAGCCATTGCTGAAACAACTGTCAGTCCTTCCACTGTCTTCCACTCAAATGGTTTCTGTAGTGTGCATAACACTTTGTCATCTAACAACTGGCGCAGAAGCTGTAATGAGATTTTCTTTTAAAAATACCTTATGAAAATACGAATAAATATCTAGAGAAAATGTAACATACCCATTAAGATGTCAAGATGTTAAAATCAGCATATGATCTATGTACTAGGTAAATGATCTTAGCCAATCATCAAGGTGATGAAAATAGTGCAATTCTTCATTATAAGATTGTTTTTGATTTGATTTTGATTTAATGAGTTTTCATATGCACATCTTTGACATCTATGACTAATTATGTTATAACTAGTATAACTATTTTAGTAATCATGGCAAAGGTTATCTATTTGATGTAAATCCACCTTGCAAATGTGGTCTTCAAAAAAATAGAAAATATCCCTAAAATAGAGGTCTGAATGAATATAAGCCCTCCAAGACATACTCCCAATTAAATCTGGTCACCAACAATTTTAACATAATAGTTCTGCAATAATCAGTGACATCAGACATACTGATGGTGACACAAACCCCACCAAAAAAAAGAAAATGATATGCCTATAATTAACTGAGAATCACAGATACTTTTCAGCTGTTTCTGAATTTACCTCATTACATTTTTGCACTCCATATTCATCTTCCAAGGGAAGGTTGACATCATCAATAAACACTTTCAATTTCTTCTTTTCTTTGGCACCATAAACAAATCCTAAAGTAAAATAAACAAACTTGCTGAGCTATGCTATGAATATCCTGATTTAAAAGAAAGGAATAAAGGAATACCAATATGTATCTCCTGAATAAAGAAAATTATTCTGCCAGACTTCAAGCTTGGAACAAACTGGATCCAGATTATTGTTCAGCTTTGTTCAAACCAATGTCAAATATTGAAATATCTTCTTGAAAAGCCGATCTACTTCTGACATTTGTTGAATCATAAGGGAGTCTGACCACAGTCAATCTATTTTATATGCCTTTAAAATACACTCTTTTGTTATAATATGATGACACCGAGTATGTCTGGCACAACTACTTCCTATGCCTAAATACATAAAATATTAACGTTTTATATCTGATCTTAAAAACCATATACTGTATTTTGGACTAGATCCATGTTTGATCTGTAAAGTTTTAACCTTTTTTTATCATGTCTTCATACATTATAATACTCATTACCTAGAAAAGTACAGGGAAAACAACATCATCATTGTATAAAAAAGCTGAATGAGTATTTGAAATTCATCAAATCTGCACAAGTTTACGAACATAGACTTTTCTCAACAAATACACAAATAAAAGTGCATGTTCATGATTCATGATTGAAGTTTTTCATTATGACATAGTTACTGAAATCGGATTGGCTTTAAACAAAATAAAGGCTGAAATCACTAATACATTTCCCATACTCTTAGATACTTTTCATTTTTTTTATACTTTTCATTTTTTTTTATCATTTCCTGTTGCAGAAACTTGTACAATTTTAAGTTTTGATAAGGAACAGAAGTCAGTACCATGTCATTATATAATTAACATGTCTCAAAATTCACAGTACTTCAGAACACTAAATAAAAAGTGAAAGACGACCATGCAATGATCATGTTATTTCAAACTGTGCAGAAGCATTGATTTTACATAAGCAGATATCCTTAAACAGAAATAGCAGGATGGACCCAAATCTGCATTATATACCAGCAATCGGAGACTATGCTGTTGGCAGTAAGGGACATTTTATACCAATTTATCAATTAAGGTACTGATAAAGTTATTTGCTGTAAGGGATGTGTTAAACTAATTTATCAATAAAGGTACTTATAATGTTATTTGCTGTAAGGGATGTGCTTAACTAATTTATCAATAAAGGTACTTATAATGTTATTTGCTGTAAGGGATGTGCTTAACTAATTTATCAATAAAGGTACTTATAATGTTATTTGCTGTAAGGGATGTGCTTAACTAATTTATCAATTAAGGTACTTATAATGTTATTTGCTGTAAGGGATGAGTTAAACTAATTTAATTAAGGTACTTATGTTATTTGCTGTAAGGGATGTGTTAAACTAATTCATCAATTGAGGCATTCATACATTGGATGAAGAAAGGGGTGTGTTATACTAAATTATCAATTAAAGTACTGATAAGTTATTTGCTGTAAGGGATGTGTTATACTAATTGATCAATTAAGGTACTTATAATGTTATTTGCTGTAGGGGATGTGTTATACTAATTTAATTAAGGTACTTATGTTATTTGCCTCAATTGAGGCACTAATACGTTGTTTGAAGAAAGGGGTGTGTTATACTAAATTATCAATTAAAGTACTGATAAGTTATTTGCTGTAAGGGATGTGTTATACTAATTGATCAATTAAGGTACTTATAATGTTATTTGCTGTAGGGGATGTGTTATACTAATTTAATTAAGGTACTTATGTTATTTGCCTCAATTGAGGCACTAATACGTTGTTTGAAGAAAGGGGTGTGTTATACTAAATTATCAATTAAAGTACTGATAATGTTATTCGCTGTAAGGGATGTGTTATACTAATTCATCGATTGAGGCACTGATACGTTGTTTGAATAAAGGGGTGTGTTATACTAATTCATCAATTAAGGTACTGATAATGATATTGACCTTGTCTGTGATAGATGTTGGATTCTATAAAATGCTGAAGCTGTTTGGAAGTTGATGCTCCAGAAAACACAAGTCTTTTGCACACACTGGTTTGTGGATCTGAAATTAACAAAATTACAATAACTTCATTAAATCTAATATGATATTATTCATATAAAAAAATAACTTGACGAAGAATACATTAATCTTTCTTCAAGCACATAATTCATTCACATATCTTCATAAGCATAGCATTGATTATAATATTACTTTATTACTGTCAACATCAATGCTTACTATGGTTACATACTTACATAATAACAAATGTGTTAGGGAGAAATTTCATATTAATTAAATAGATTTCCTAATTATGCATTCTTTCAGTTTATTGCTTTTAGCTGCAAATAAAATATATGACTAATGATGTCACAAGCTAATAGTAGTTTGTCATGGTTAACCACATAAGTTGTGGACAAAGTATACAAAACTGAAACTGCTGGTTCAAAAGCCTGCAGAAGTTTAATGTTCTTATCATATTTTTTCACCTTTTGAAGTATATATATTAACATACCTAATATTATTTAATACTTAGTACTAAATGTATAATAGAAGAAACAATTTTTGTCATAAGGGTGTCAATATCTTTTAAACAGTGTTCATAGGATGAAAATTACAAAAGCTTGGTCAGCAAATAAGGGCAAAATTCTAAACGTGCTGAGGCAGTGACTCAAATTTTTTCAGAAAACGTTGAAACTTGAATTTAATCTATTTTTCTTTTATAAATAAAAGACCCATAACAAATTTGTATCTCAATCCATAAAGTCCTTAAAAAATCATTAAACAATGGATTATATTCCCTGGCATAGATTATGGTCATGATTAAATCATGTAAAAGTACTATCTGAACTACAAATCTGTAAAAGCAATTACAGCAACAGGTTGAAAATTCTTTATATACCTTGAACATCCATGAATTCATTGATGAGAGTTGTCTTCCCTGATCCTGGTGCTCCAACCAGCAGAACGTTCTGACCTGAGGCTGAGGCAAAGTCCATCAACAGTCTAGTCCGGATCTGAGAGTTGAAACAAATATCAGTAAGCATGAATAATGCACTACAACAAAATAAATCAGATAAAAAGAATTATGAATTTTGTTCATTTTTATCTTGCCTGAGTTCACAGCATATTACAGGGCAACGAAACTGGTTTGAAGCAGCGGCAGTGGCAATAAAATACATGTTGAAAGCATCAATAATTTTAACTTAAATTTAAGTTTTTGTGAAATTCATACAACTTATATAATAGCCTTGTTTGCATGGAGGTTTAATTACAGAAAATCTTTTTAAATATTGAGTTCACTCATCAACTCATTTTGTTTATCAATTAGAATTGTTAAACATGCTCTGTACCAGTCTATTCTAAAAAATTAACATTACAAGTCAAGCAGTCAACTACTTTTCAAATCCATTGTTTTAAAATACCAGAAATACACTCACATGATTATCTTTAGAGTATGATGAATGGACTGATGCTCAACTAGCCAAAGAGAAATTGCAGTAATTCAGGAGAAATATGTCCCCCCCCACTTCCTCTTTTTCCTTTTACTGCGTGGTTTTGCAAAACTTTTTGTATATTTGTAAAAAAACTCCAGTTATCAAATGAGGTAAGAACAAATTTAATTTTATATCTGAGTTAACATGCTGACAAATCAGTACAAAAATATCATAACCTTTGACCTTGAAACTGATACCATGAGAAAATATATGTATAATTGTAATTGTAACTCAATTCTGTCTGGTTATCACAATATTTACTCCAGAAACTTCAAAAAGTTCAAAAGACAGCTGCATGGATCATCTTTAAAGTACCTCGATCAGAGCACACCTCACCACTGCTCTGTACCCTAAACTGGCTATCAATTTGATACAGAATCAAACACTAAATTTGTTCTCTGTGCTATATTTCAATGACAGACTCCAGTCCAACATACCTATCCAGCCTCACCCATGTGTATACACCAGCTAGATCCTTACGCTTTTCTTCTGATAATCATATACTCATCATTCCCAAGGTGAAAACAAAGTCATATGGACAACATTCGTTTGCACACCAGGGCCCAGCGACGTGGAAACGAATTGCCCATTGAAATTAGACACAAAGACACAGTGGTCCCTTTAAAGAGTGCTCTCAAGACTCACCTGTTTCGACTGCCGGGACAAACTTAGCGACCTAATCATGTTTTGTATCTTATATGTTTTCAGCATGTTTTTATGTTTTCCAATTTCATTGTTTTTGTCATTTGTTGTTCTGTAGTGTAGTCATATCATTATTGATGGTGTAAAGCGCTTAGAGCTTCAAAAGATTAGACGCTATACAAAGTCCTCATTATTACTATTATTATTATTATAATTAATGTATGGGGTTTAACAGGATATCATCATAGTCCATACCATATACAGTAAAAATAAATATATAAACATTAAAAACTTGAAATCATGAGGAAGCTAAATCTTTCTAAATAAATGAAAAGCATGCACTCCTCAATGATAAAAAAAATCTGGTATTTTGTTTTTAAAAAGTCTAAAAGATAAAAATAACTTGAATGAAGTACAAAATTGTAAACATGGTCAAGTAGCCCTTATTTGCAATAGCATCATAGTTACACTGATAACATCATGTGATAAGATGATTTGCCGACAATGAATATTATTCAGTTTTATCTAATGCACTATTTTAAATTTTATATGTTTAAAAAGTGTGATGTATTTATTGTGCCTTTTACTACTGATAATTGGCACATCCAGTAAAATAACAGCTGTTGTTGAATTTATTTTGCCATTCAGTTTCAAGCTAATTTACAATCAATGGTGCCTATTTAAACAGGAGGGAGAAGTCACCAAACCCAAAGTTTCAAGGGTAGATTGTGGGTATGTGGTAGTTTAATACACATATGATGTTTGTGGCTTTCTTCATGTTTCCGTTTCTACAAGAATAGGAAAAAAATTAATGCTACCACCTGGGCCATCACAAATACTTTATACAAAATGTTAGGGCATGTCATATAATTGACGTAAACTTTATTACATTTAGGTAGTTTGCTGAAAGCATCGAACAATCATACAAAACACTCACTGTGTTCACTGTGTCCACAAACACTTCTCCCAACATGTCCTGGTTATCAGCATAAACAGCCTCAGGTACTCTTGTAAATAATAAAATAATAATACTTATAAACACACACACATCCTGCATTACAAATATATATAAAAAAAAGAAAACAGAATTCACATTTCTTCATTGAAACAAATGAAAAGACTGTATTACAAAGAAGAAATGTCAATCATTTAGATAAAATTTAGTTATCCTTACCAAAGATTAAGTTTTTTTTCTTTTTGCTCAGTAAGGATCAGAAATAAATTCAACATCTCATGTGATAATGTTAGTCAATCAATGAACAAATGTAATAAATATCATAACTACCAAGTACCACAAAACTGACAGAACTCAAAACAATGTATCTGTCACTAAAGGACTTGTAAAACTGCAGCTGTCACTAATGGACATGTAAAACTCAAGTATTTATCACTAACTGACTTATAAATCTGACACAGCTGTCACTGAAGGACTTGTAAACTCAAGGCTATTACAATTTTCTGGCAAAATAAAATTAAGCAGTCAATTTTCAAGCTTTTTATTTGATTTCTTTATGATAAACCATAAAAGTTACACTGGTTAAGCTGGACGTATCAAGCCAAATTTGGCGTAACTATTAATAATATGATCAGCAATGCTATTAAAGAATGTATGAAAATGTAAAAAAGAAATCTGGACTCTGATAAAAGTTGCCATGTTAGTACATAGGTGAAGTATCATAAAGACATTAACTGCAAACAATTTGTAAAAACAGTAGTATTTATAATTATCTGAACAATTCTCTACATATCATCAGCTTTATAAGCAGTGAATAGATGTGTGGAGAATAATGTTTGTGCAAAAAGAGATCAAGCTTTTGTATTTAATGCTGTCAATTATAAATAAATTTGATATAATTAAATATTCAACAATAAAAAGATACAATGAATTTTATCAAATATTTCATCGTAAGATATCGTTTGATTAGTACTTTCAAAAGAATAACAATCTTACTCATCCAGATATAAAAAAACACTTCCTCTGGTTATGAATTTTGGGTATCTTAAATAGAATCCAGGATTCAATGAGCTTCATTTAACTGGAGAAGTTACTGTTATCATTTTTTCAAAAGTATAAACAAAATTTGTATTGAAATAATAATGACAGCATTCATTTTAGGAATCTGCTAGAATTTAATTTGTATTGAAATAATAATGACAGCATTCATTTTAGGAATCTGCTAGAATTTACCTTGAGATCCAAGGATCCCATTCACCTGATTCATCTACATAATAGTCGAACACACAAATGTCTCTGTCATCATCTGGCAATCTGGAAATAAAATCCAATAGTAAAATCATAATAATAAATGCCATATCTCTGCTTAAAACATAAAAATCTAATTTTTTTTCTTGGCTCTCTTCTTCAATTAGATACTTTTATTCTATACTAATATTAATGCCATGACTGTTGAATACAATTTCTTGTATGGTGTTAAGAAGGCGATGATCCTGCTGACCCACCTGTGTTACCCTGAAAATTCTGGGATCAGCCCAGACTATTCAAGTCTTGAAGACTTAAATCAGCCCAAGTCACACTATGGACTTATACCAAAGTATTTTGATTTTGAAATTGATTTATGTAGGACATATATAATTGGAAATCAGAATACTTTCTTCATGTTAGTATCAACCTATCCAATTATTCTTAATCCGAGATCAACCCAGATATACTGTTATCAGAACAGCATAGGTTCTACTTAATCAGGGATTAGTTCAGACTATATTCTATATGCTGGTATCAGCCTAGCATAAATTCTGCTTAATTTGGGATTAATCAAGGTATGCTTAAATCAGTCCAGCACAGATTCTACTGGGATCAGTCAAGTACAGATTGGAAATTCTTACTGTCATATACATTGTGTTTCATTTTGATACTAGCTCATGTGTAGTCCTAAAGGAGTGCTGAATTTTATTTATTTAAATAGTGAAATTGTTGTTATTGTCACATAGTGGTTTTGTCTCTTTGTCTCTTTGTCATGACAGAATAAGAACATGTAGTACATATGGAGAGAGAGAGAGAGAGAGAGAGAGAGAGTGAGTGTGTGTGTGTGTGTGAATTACTCTTGAACTTTTGGGGTTTCTTTCTGACAAGGCATGTTATTGCACTTATATATTTGCTGGGTATCGACTGATTTATAAAACTGAAGCAAGTATTTAAAATTTTATGCAAATTTAGTGAGAAAGGTGTTTCTAACAGGGTTAGGGGTATTTCCATCGATCCTGTCACTCACTGAAATCTCCAGTGTATTCAACATTATTATTCAAATAACTCAAAAACAGAAATTTGTTGGATTATTTTTTTCACACCTTTCTAAAATATTGTATATTTATGGTTAAGACTTCCTGTGATCACATGACTTTAAATGGCATATGCATGACAACTTTAATTGCTAAATTTACAATAACCTAAAATTAATCTTTAGATTATATTATATGTGATCTGTGGGAATTCAGAAAGGATTGAAGACATTAATAGGTTATAGTTGGATTTAACTAAAGAGCTTAAGTGTCACAAAACAGGTCAATTTGGCTTCAGCATGTTAAGTTATAGAGATATCTAAACATACATTATCTCACTATGCTAAATTACCAAAATCTAAACATCCAAAATATCACCTGAAATTCCATAATGGATGGAAACATGTATTTCAGTGTGACTGGAATCAATCAAGCTCAGACTGTCAGCAGCCTGAATTTAGTGTGTGTGTGTGTGTGTGTGTGTGTGTGTGTGTGTGTGTGTCTTCTAAAGAAAATCATGATTTAGGCTGAAATAAGCTATTCAGTTTTGTTACATCAAATGGCAAGAGGCTATACTCAAGAAATTTCTGTTCAAAAAATTTATGAGTAAATCAATTTTCAATGCCATACAAAAGACATACGCAGTTGAGAGGGTTTTGAGTAAATCACTGAAACTCTTTCTATCTTGTGCCTCCAGCAGTCCACCAAATGTCCAGATGAGACAAAACAGGTAGAGTCTCTCTATGTGGAGTTCTCCTCCAATCTCAATATTGTCTGCCAACATAGCCGACAGAAGTCCAAGGCAGGTTTTGAACAGGCCAACCTCAGACAATCGTAGGCGAGGTCTGCAGTGGAAAGAAAACAATTTGTAACATTGAAACAAAAACAGAAACAAATTAGAAATTTTGAAAATACCCCTGGCCAGATCAGATATAAAAGGTTAATATTTGTTTGTATTTAGCAAGATCTAGTCCAAAATACAGTATATGGTCACTAAGATCAGATATAAAAGGTTAATATTTTTACAAATTTAGCAAGATCTAGCCTGAAATACAGTATAGAGTCATTAAGATCAGATATAAAAGGTTAACATTTTATGTATTTTGCAATATCTAATCTGAAATACAGTATACAGTCATTAAGATCAGATATAAAAGGTTCATATTTTTTATACATTTAGCCTGCTGATATTTGTTTTTAAGAAATATCTCCTCTCTCTTTACCTTGAAATGCTGACAAAGATATTCTTTCTCTCTGTCTGGAGATGTTACATTATTTACTTTATAATAAAGCATCCACTCACTCTCTCTGTGACTGGAAATTTTGGCAACACAAACCTTTGTTTTCTGTCTCTATGTATCTCAGTCTGGATATACTGGCATTTGCTTTATAACACAACTAACTCTCTCTCTCTCTCTCTCTCTCTCTCTCTCATCACAATAAAATAACAATCACTTAAGTATGACATGATACCACAAGCATTTAAATATGACATTATATTACAATCATGTACTATTAATAATATGAATGGATTGATAAAACTACATATATAAATGATCTAGTATGTGAAAATGTTTTTCGCAATCATGAATCAATTTGAACAACTTACTTGGCCTCATTTAAAATAAAGTTTGTTACAGGATCTACAGTCTTCTGGAATGCTCTCTGCAATACCTGCAAATTAGGAAATTTATACAGCATAAGCAGATATTTCAAGCATTTTAATGTCTTTAAACATTTTCATCTTTTCTCTTCAAAATAAAAAAATGAAAAAGAGTTTTTTTAAAAAGCCAGAACATTAATAAATCATTTATCTTTCTAATTTCACAGTTCTACATTATTTTCTAGTATGAAACATAAAAAAGTGTTCAGGTGGTCCTTACTAAATTACAGCTTATAATATATTCATTTTTAAAATAACTGCATAGAAAACTAACAAGTTTCTTTTTACTGGCTCTTCAAAAACTGGAAGTAGGATATAGTCTGAGAGTGTTTTGAGAACCAGTCGATTAAGGGTAGTGTAGCAAAATGGCATCCAATAAGAACTATAAAACACAATTCACTCCCAATTCCACTCCAAGATGATCATGATGGTACTACACAGACTTTAAAGAAACCAACCATGTTAAAATTAATTCAAATTTAGTTTCTCAAAAATGTTTAAATATTCCATGCAATGGATTTTCTGTGAATGCTTTGTTTATGTAAAGTACATTCCTATTTTGAATCCTACTTTATGAAGTCTATCATGCCTGATGTCTAAATCTGATGATGGAGTCTGATTTATTAACTGTCTCTACCTAAAAGCATTTGATTAAAAATTCAGAATGACTTTATGTAAAAAAATGCTGTATTTACCAAGCATAACTTGACTTTTAAAGAAAATAAAAACAAAGCACAATAAAGTAATTAAAGTAATTTAGATGCTGCTGTCCTTTTTTGAAATTAACAGCAGCTTCATTTATTATGGACTCGATTATTTTTTATGGGATGCCAAAATTCAAATAGTCTTTTTCTGTGAAAGAATAGCATCCTTCTCTAGTCCATGAATTTAAAAACAATAATGTCATTTTGGGGTAAATACATTTATATCAAATATGATATCCATGAAAATTAATGAATTTAAACAAGTCATATGTCTTCCTCTTACTGCAAAATAAAATGCTGAAAGAAAATCATTCAAATGCATCACACAAATACATAGAATAAAAGACAAGCCATAACATGTATACTGAACTAAAATGAAATAAATCTAGAGTTCAGATATTTCTGTTATGTGCTTAATTAAATGTATCACCTGTATGTTATACAAATCAAAATTTGAGAGATATGTAAAATATAATGAAAAATCAAGAGCCATTTTTATTAAAAAATATAACTTGCCCCATGAGGACATTTTCATGTAAAAACTGAGCTTATATAAAATCATGACATAAATAAAAGCCCATCAAATGAACAGACACCTTACTAGTCAAAAAGAATTTGCATGGATCCACAAGAAGTCCATTTCTTCCATCATTTTCTTTTCTTTTTATTAATCAGTGATGAAAGCACTGCAGACCTTTTTGAGAAACTCCCACATACCAAATTTTATAGCAAAAAGAACTGTGTTCATTGAACATGGATTCCACAATACAGTGCCTCGGACACCATGCAAATCTTAACCATGGTGTGATGGACATATTAATGAAAGAACAAATAAGTTATAAATATTCCCATGCAATGATTGGGTAGAGCCTACCAATACATTTTTATGTATTTTGAGTTAACATATTCAAAAGATAAGTGTCATGGCGTTTGACTTCAAATATGATGCAGTAAAACCTGTCTTGAAAGATCACTGCTATGTGAGACCACTAGTCTTGAGAGACCACATTCTTAATGCACAAATTTATTGATCATATAGGATTGTGACCTGTTATGGAAAACCACTTGTCTTGAGAGACCATAATTTTCTGTCAAAAGAGGTGGTCTTTCATACAGGTTCTACTGTATAACAGATAGACTGAACACTTCTTAGATAGTGTCAGCAAGAAAAAAGCCACATGCCATTTTTATTTATATCCATAATTTGATTTGCTGTATTCATAAACCATTATATTTATTAAAAGAAAACAAATTAATACTGAACAGTCACTTTCCAAGATATTCTTCAGAATATATACAGAAGCTGGTTTTGAGAAAACTCCATTCATGTATGCTGGTGTTATCAGTCTCACAAGCCAATACAGAAAAAAGCCAAGCCAGGATATTTGACCTTCAATTAATATTAGTGTACCATCAGGTGAATATTTATTTTTATATTGAAAAACAACTGAATCCAAAGCTGTCTTGTAATTCATTTCTATATTTACAATTCAATTGTCCAAAAGCTAAAGTACAACAGTGCCAGCAGGGACCTTGGACTTGACTCCAAAGTGAAGCAGGTCTCGTGTTCAAAGTCCTTCACAATGTCAAGAACCAGATTAGTAAAAACCTTGGGTTGATACCAGTCATTGTGGAAAAAGAACAATTAAAAGACTTTAAAGATTGCAGCAAAGGAAGCCATTCTAATGACAGTTTGTAATCATTTTTATTTAGAACCAGCTACATGTTATAAGAAAATCTTTTAGTGAAAACCTCATGTTGATAAAATCATCCATTTCTTCATGAGGAGTGATGATAAAAACGATTTTCAAGATGGCCTAATTTAGACATGTTGAAGGTCAATTATGCACCATTTACATTTAACAATAACTTGATAACATAAAAGGTTATTTAGTGAAAACATCATATCGATACAACCATTTGTTCTGGAGTAGTTGTGACATCATGATGTTCAAGATGGCCACCATGGTGGCAATACTGGATGTCAGATTAGCACCAATTTCTTTCCTTATGATCAACTAAATATTATAAAAAGTGTTTTGGTGAAAACCACATGTTGATATAACTATCAGTTCAGAACGAACAGCATCACTGTTCAAGTTTTTAAAATGACAACCTTGGCAGCCATATTGACTGTCGGTGGGCATCATTTCACATATTACAATCAGACCATAACATGAATGTGTACATCATGTTTCAAAATCCTCCCAATAGTTTAAGAGAAGTGATTACATTCAAGTGCACACTGTAAGATTACTGGACGATGGATATCAGACAACATACCATGATGTATACTCTGCTAGTCTTTGACAAGTATACAAAAAAGATAAAAAGAAAATTTCTGAGGATATTTTTACTTTTTCCCATGAAATTTATTTTAAATTACACCAAAAGAACTTCATAATTATAAAATATTAAAACATTTTATTATAAGTTATCTACTTACTGCATGATGATTTATTATAAGTTATCTACTTACTGCATGATGATTTATTATAAATTATCTACTTACTGCATGATGATTTATTATAAATTATCTACTTACTGCATGATGATTTATTATAAATTATCTACTTACTGCATAATGATTTATTATAAATTATCTACTTACTGCATAATGATTTATTATAAATTATCTACTTACTGCATAATGATTTATTATAAGTTATCTACTTACTGCATGATGATTTATTATAAATTATCTACTTACTGCATGATGATTTATTATAAATTATCTACTTACTGCATGATGATTTATTATAAATTATCTACTTACTGCATAATGATTTATTATAAATTATCTACTTACTGCATGATGATTTATTATAAATTATCTACTTACTGCATGATGATTTATTATAAATTATCTACTTACTGCATGATGATTTATTATAAATTATCTACTTACTGCATGATGATTTATTATAAATTATCTACTTACTGCATGATGATTTATTATAAATTATCTACTTACTGCATAATGATTTATTATAAATTATCTAAATACTGCATGATGATTTATTATAAATTATCTACTTACTGCATGATGATTTATTATAAATTATCTACTTACTGCATAATGATTTATTATAAATTATCTACTTACTGCATAATGATTTATTATAAATTATCTACTTACTGCATGATTTATTATAAATTATCTACTTACTGCATGATGATTTATTATAAATTATCTACTTACTGCATGATGATTTATTATAAATTATCTACTTACTGCATGATGATTTATTATAAATTATCTACTTACTGCATAATGATATATTATAAATTATCTACTTACTGCATGATGATTTATTATAAATTATCTACTTACTGCATGATGATTTATTATAAATTATCTACTTACTGCATGATTTATTATAAATTATCTACTTACTGCATAATGATTTATTATAAGTTATCTACTTACTGCATGATGATTTATTATAAATTATCTACTTACTGCATGATGATTTATTATAAATTATCTACTTACTGCATAATGATTTATTATAAATTATCTACTTACTGCATAATGATTTATTATAAATTATCTACTTACTGCATGATGATTTATTATAAATTATCTACTTACTGCATGATGATTTATTATAAATTATCTACTTACTGCATGATTTATTATAAATTATCTACTTACTGCATAATGATTTATTATAAGTTATCTACTTACTGCATGATGATTTATTATAAATTATCTACTTACTGCATGATGATTTATTATAAATTATCTACTTACTGCATGATGATTTATTATAAATTATCTACTTACTGCATGATGATTTATTATAAATTATCTACTTACTGCATAATGATATATTATAAATTATCTACTTACTGCATAAAAATTATCTACTTACTGTATAATGATTTATTATAAATTATCTACTTACTGCATGATTTATTATAAATTATCTACTTACTGCATAATGATTTATTATAAATTATCTACTTACTGCATAATGATTTATTATAAATTATCTACTTACTGCATGATGATTTATTATAAATTATCTACTTACTGCATGATGATTTATTATAAATTATCTACTTACTGCATAATGATATATTATAAATTATCTACTTACTGCATAAAAATTATCTACTTACTGTATAATGATTTATTATAAATTATCTACTTACTGCATGATGATTTATTATAAATTATCTACTTACTGCATAATGATTTATTATAAATTATCTACTTACTGCATGATGATTTATTATAAATTATCTACTTACTGCATAATGATATATTATAAATTATCTACTTACTGCATAAAAATTATCTACTTACTGCATAATGATTTATTATAAATTATCTACTTACTGCATAATGATTTATTATAAATTATCTACTTACTGCATAATGATTTATTATAAATTATCTACTTACTGCATGATGATTTATTATAAATTATCTACTTACTGCATAATGATTTATTATAAATTATCTACTTACTGCATGATGATTTATTATAAATTATCTACTTACTGCATAATGATTTATTATAAATTATCTACTTACTGCATAATGATTTATTATAAATTATCTACTTACTGCATGATGATTTATTATAAATTATCTACTTACTGCATAATGATTTATTATAAATTATCTACTTACTGCATGATGATTTATTATAAATTATCTACTTACCGCATGATGATTTATTATAAATTATCTACTTACCGCATGATGATTTATTATAAATTATCTACTTACCGCATGATGATTTATTATAAATTATCTACTTACCGCACAATGATTTATTATAAATTATCTACTTACCGCATAATGATTTATTATAAATTATCTACTTACTGCATAATGATTTATTATAAATTATCTACTTACTGCATAATGATTTATTATAAATTATCTACTTACTGCATAATGATTTATTATAAGTTATCTACTTACTGCATGATGATTTATTATAAATTATCTACTTACTGCATGATGATTTATTATAAATTATCTACTTACTGCATAATGATTTATTATAAATTATCTCTTACTGCATGATGATTTATTATAAATTATCTACTTACTGCATAATGATATATTATAAATTATCTACTTACTGCATAAAAATTATCTACTTACTGCATAATGATTTATTATAAATTATCTACTTACTGCATAATGATTTATTATAAATTATCTACTTACTGCATAATGATTTATTATAAATTATCTACTTACTGCATGATGATTTATTATAAATTATCTACTTACTGCATAATGATTTATTATAAATTATCTACTTACTGCATGATGATTTATTATAAATTATCTACTTACTGCATAATGATTTATTATAAATTATCTACTTACTGCATAATGATTTATTATAAATTATCTACTTACTGCATGATGATTTATTATAAATTATCTACTTACTGCATAATGATTTATTATAAATTATCTACTTACTGCATGATGATTTATTATAAATTATCTACTTACCGCATGATGATTTATTATAAATTATCTACTTACCGCATGATGATTTATTATAAATTATCTACTTACCGCACAATGATTTATTATAAATTATCTACTTACCGCACAATGATTTATTATAAATTATCTACTTACTGCATAATGATTTATTATAAATTATCTACTTACTGCATAATGATTTATTATAAATTATCTACTTACTGCATAATGATTTATTATAAATTATCTACTTACTGCATAATGATTTATTATAAATTATCTACTTACTGCATGATGATATATTATAAATTATCTACTTACTGCGTAATGATTTTATAATTATAGAGGGATCGATATTTTATGTTACATAAACACTACATTGTGTAACTAATCCCTCACACTGAGTTTTACCACAGATCCCAAAAGCAAGCAAATTCACTGCACAGCTTGAAAAAATCCTATAACGCACTCCAGGCCCAACATTTTAAGTTTCACAAAACAACACAAAAATATGGATTTGTTATTCGTCATAACTGATGTGAAATACTGGGCAAGTAAAACAAATTTTTAATTTGTCCAAGAAAATTTTCAACTTGTTTTGGATTGTCTGACCAACTGTTCTTCCATCTTTGCATTGTATGGGGCATAGTGCAGCTGATCATGTAAAATCTTGATCTTCATAGTAAATAATATTTGTCTCCATGATAAGTGCAAAAGACAACAAAAAAACACATTAAAAATACAAAACTTCTAATGTGCCTGCACTAAAGGCATAAGCATTCATGGACATTACTAGCCATTACTAGCTTTCTATACTGATTTGTACATAGCTAAATTGCAAAATGCAAACGACATTAATGCATTATACAGAAACATGATTCAAAATGCATGCTGCATTCATGCATCATATGGAAACAAGCTTCCAAATGTACATGACAATCATGCATCATATGGAAACAAGCTTCCAAATGTACATGTCAATCATGCATCATCTGGAAACATGCTTCCAAATGTACATGTCAATCATGCATCATATGGAAAGATGCTTCCAAATGTACATGTCAATCATGCATCATATGGAAAGATGCTTCCAAATAAAGACTGCATTCATGCATCATATGGAAAGAAGTTTAAAATGCATCCTGCATTGATGCATCATATGGAAACATGCTTCCAAATGTACATGTCAATCATGCATCATATGGAAACAAGCTTCCAAATGTACATGTCAATCATGCATCATCTGGAAACATGCTTCCAAATGTACATGTCAATCATGCATCATATGGAAAGATGCTTCCAAATGTACATGTCAATCATGCATCATATGGAAACATGCTTCCAAATGTACATGTCAATCATGCATCATATGGAAACATGCTTCCAAATGTACATGTCAATCATGCATCATATGGAAACATGCTTCAAAATGCATGCTGCATTCATGCATCATATGGAAACATGCTTCAAAATGTACATGTCAATCATGCATCATATGGAAAGATGCTTCCAAATGTACATGTCAATCATGCATCATATGGAAACATGCTTCCAAATGTACATGTCAATCATGCATCATATGGAAACATGCTTCCAAATGTACATGTCAATCATGCATCATATGGAAAGATGCTTCCAAATGTACATGTCAATCATGCATCATATGGAAAGATGCTTCCAAATGTACATGCCAATCATGCATCATATGGAAACATGCTTCCAAATGTACATGTCAATCATGCATCATCTGGAAACATGCTTCCAAATGTACATGTCAATCATGCATCATCTGGAAAGATGCTTCCAAATGTACATGTCAATCATGCATCATATGGAAAGATGCTTCCAAATGTACATGTCAATCATGCATCATATGGAAACATGCTTCCAAATATACATGTCAATCATGCATTGTATGGAAACATGCTTCCAAATGTACATGTCAATCATACATCATATGGAAACATGCTTCTGAATGTACATGTCAATCATGCATCATATGGAAGCAAGCTTCAACATGCATTGCATTGATTCATCAAATGGAACATGCTTCATCAGTAAATCTATTCAAACCAAAAAGCTGCATATTTCAGCCTTTGTCACATTAAAAAGGATAATAGTTCCCTGAAGTACACATTTAACTGAGCTGTTCAAACTTGGACTGCCTGGATCCAACAGCCTAAATCAAAATACAACTAGTAGAACATTAAGAGCAGGTATAAAATTATGTACCATGTCAAGTGAACAGTTCTTTTCCTAACATTTTTTAATCCTTATTGTTTACAGCAAATCAAAAATTTAAGCACTTTGTTAGCTAAAAAACTTGGTGTTCTTGTTGGCGTGACCAAGAGTTTATGGGTCCCATATTCAAGCTTGAAACCATATAATCAGAACTCTCCATTACCAAAACTTTGTACACTAATACAGAGGTCCATACATTTCTCTTTGTTATAATATGGAAAATCAAACTGTACTATTCCTGACTTTGAACTTAGGTTTAACGCTGAAATAGTTTTAAGAATGCAGGCTATAGGGTAATAGTTTCTTACACAAAGATTATACATTGCAGGCTATACTTGCCAATGCCCATATACCAACAATACAAATATAACTGCCATCACCTACATTATGTGCCAAAGTGTTTTGTTTACAATGCAACAAAAATGGCACATAAGATCAATCCTTTCATAACATCTTGTTTGTCTACTGACTGCCTATCCAACTGACAGTTCTGGCCAAATAAAAACAGACATGAATTTCAAAGACATACTGAAAATATGAAAAATGAAATGGCAAAATTTTGTTTTCTTTCAAAACTGATGTTAACTTTGGCCTGTATTACTTTCACATTATTCAGATCTAAAACACACAGTTGATTATGCAGTTAGTTTTGTTTGGAGTCAATCATGTTATAATTATATTTTGACTCAATATGTTAAAATTTACAGTTATCACAAGCATTCCATTTCAAGCAAGTTTGATGCTAAACTGATCTCATTCATGCTGTTACTAGTAATAAAAGAAATAAAAGAAAATGTCAGCATTAAAACTTTAAAAAAATTGAAAAAAGACATTTGGTAAATACCACAAATTAAATGTATTAAAACTCTTTTAGTAGTAATTGTTGCATGCCAAATATTTCTTCAGCTGTACCACAAGTAATTTTCAGGCAAATAAATCAAAACTGATTTTGAATATTAGTGTAAATAAGTTTATGAATTGTCAGCACTTATTAAAATAATGATACAAGCAAGAATTAGGTCAGCAAAAACACCTAAATGTCATAAAACGATAAAGTTAATTTGCAGAACTTGGATAAAAATGTGATCACACATGTGATAATGCAACATATCCCATGAAGAAAAAGTGTATGTGTGTGACATGACCACATATCAAATAAAATCATGTGGATAAAATGATGTGATAAAGCTATAATGCAGTATACATGCCCACATCCATGCACCAAATATAGCAACAATGTCTTTTATTGATGTTGCAGCAGCCAACTCACCATGCAAATTATCAGACCAAAACAAAATCGTGCATGGTATACAGTTGTTAAATTGTATGTTACCCCTTCTACAGTTCGCATTTTCTCTGTGTGTTCTTCTCCCTCAACATGATTGGAAGTAACTGTTTGATACTGTTGTGCAAAACAACAATTTTACAATATGAATAGTTTTTATCTAACACCATCACAAAAAACAATAATTTCAAAAATACAGGTAGAGTCAGATGATGAAAGAGAAAGTTTATTCTCTACATCATCATATTTTCTTCATTTCATGTTGCATCTTTTTTTATGAAAACAAAGAAATTACCTCAAAATGTTATTTACAATAACCCATCATAATATAGGAACTGTTATGGATCCCATCATAATTTGAAAATTACTAATTATATCACTCATTTACAATTTGTAGCTAATTATAGTCCAATTTTAATGAAATTTCACATGGAGGATGCTGTATGTTCTTTGTGTATAAAAAAACAAATTCTGAAGTGCTATTACATAATGCACCAGAAGATCTCAGTCTATCTTGTTTGTTTCTCTGATTAATCTTAGCAATCTGCTGATCTGAGTCAATGCAGTTTACACTTACATCCAGCTTGGCTTATGCATCTGTTCACTTAAAAGAACATATCAAAGTTATCACATATAATGTATAATGAGAATATTTCCCCAGTCACATCAACATTTATCTCTTTATCTGTTGGCCATTCTGTGAAATATTTAAAGAATAGTATCTTTGCAAACAAGATATCTGATGATCCATAAAAGCAATGAACATTAAAAGAATTCAGTTTGTAAACCATGATACAAATTTACAACTGAAACTCCATTTTATAAATCATTTAGTCATGTGAAATCAATGGTTTTCTTCTCATCTCAAATGATACCACCACCCCACCCCCCGAAATAATAGATTCTCAAACATTCTCAATTAAAATGGGGGAACAATGCATTTTCAAATGTTCAGAGTCATCAAATCAATTTTCAATGGCTTTGCATTTAAAATATGCAGTATAACTGACTAACAATGCTAAAACAATAGAAAATTTCTACTGGATTTTGCTAAGTGGATGGTGAACAATATGGACATGGAAATTATTTGTTTGTGTATATATATATATATATATATATATATATATATATATATATATATATATATATATATAATAATAATAATAATAATAAAAATAATATAAAACTACCCTTGGGTATGAGCCATACTTATATTTATGTTGGGTAAAGATTTGATACTACAAAAAACTCCAAAGTTGTGTGAAATGTTATGTCATCATGTCAGAGTTTAAATGCTAATCAACCTGGTCTAACTGTTATCCTAAACAACCTGGTCTAACTGTTACCAGAAGTATTTCTACAGCTGTAAATTTCACACAAAAACAGGAGAATAATATGTGTTGAGTTTAAGAAATAGATTCTTGTGTCCTATTTTCATGAACATATTATAAATCTTCTATAATGTGACAGCAAAATAAGCACAACAGACTCCTCTGTTAGCACATTATGCAATATCATATCAGGATTTTTGTTGTTTGCACTTGGAATCAATTTATAAGTAAATTTATAAGTAAATATGGTAACTGATTGGTTCTGAGTTTGCAGAAATAAGTTGAATATGAACAATAGATACTAGTACATTAAAGCTATCAGGCCTTACAAATTGGATACCAATGCATCAAAACTGTTAGACCTTTCAGCATATTCCTGCAATCTGATTAAAACAGATCTCCTACATAATGGAGACAAAAACTGACAACAGATCATATTTTTGCTGACCTTTCAATTCACCAATCAAATTACAACATTTCCTATTGTGACAATACAAAATATCATTAGAATCATAACATTCCTAATGATAACTCTCACTAAAATGAAACAAAATGCTTCCTCTAATGGCTTACTAGAATTTGTGGACTTGGAATTCAAAAGGTCAATATAATATGAATCTTGACCTACTTATTATAGGCAGAGGTCAATTTCAATCAGATTGCATATTCCTGTGCCATATGAATGGGTCATTTTAAACAACTCGGAACAAAACATAAATGTCATTTCACATTTAGTGTTTTAAAAAATCCCTATTTTTAATTTCATATTTCAAGCCACAGTCATACATGATTAATACAATTTTATTTGGAGCATCTAAAAATTTCAATGCAATGATTTAAGTAGAAACACGTTTGAATACATGTAGTTCCAGAAAAAGTGTTCTAACTGAAAAGATCCATCTGTGTAAACTTCTATAAAAAAAGCTGTTCTTATTATTTTATTACAGATTGAACATCTATACTAAATGCTGTATCTAAGATGTCAAATTAATAAAGTATATTAATAATGTTAAAGTATCATCATTTCAATATGAATATCATCAAACACAAATTTATTAACTTGGCCGAATTGAAAAATTTTTTTCTAAAGGTTTAGTATCAGTAAATTCTCAAAACATATCAAAAGCTTAAAATTAAGCAAATTAATATAGCTCTAAACCATTTTCATAAACACTGATATTAATGGCTAATTCAACTTTTTATTAAAAGCATGGTTTAGGAGTCAACTGTGATCCTTCAAGGAATTTCAACCAAATTCAGTGGATTCTCAGTTCCTGTCTCACACTGATGTTATCTTAATTTAGCTGTTGTTTTTAACAGAATGGGTTTGGTGTTTTATGGTGCATCAACACATGAAGATCATATCATGATGAGTAACTGCAGGAAAAGTGACTTGTCCAGGAGAGCACAAGGGTTCTGTAGCTGACTTGGGCCAATCCAATAGTAAGATTCAAACTCACACGTTTCTGGTGGGGAGTCTACCAGATCTATGTTGTAGCAGCATGGATATATTATGCAATCTTACCTTAATGACAGCAAGTTGAGACTTTATGCAAGAGGACAATCTGCTATACTTATTTATCACCTGTTGCTGTCAGTGCTGAGATTTCCTTGTTTTTCATGGGTACGCATTAAAAAATGTGTCATCAACAACATGTGCACCATGTAAGAACATCTGCAAATCAGTGAATGTGGCTGTTTCATCAATCAATAAGTGTCTATGTTGGAAAATAAGCTTTGATTGGCTCAGTCAAACAGCATAAAAGGTCATGTTGTTTTCAATGGCTAGAAATTATCCTTGCAGTGATGAGTTCCACAGGTTTACTCATGTTCATGAAAAACGAGAAAATCTCTTTTTGCACATGTCCATGACATCACAATGTCAAAATTTTCTCCAGCGCAAATGGATTAATCTGAGTTTACTGTTGCAACAATCTATCTTTACAGTTTACACATTGACATCAGACGATAGTAATAATTTTATTACATATGGTCTACTCAAAACAATTTTAATAATCAAGATACTTTTAAAAACTCTCCCATAAATTAGTCTGTCCCACCCTGGAATGACTGGTTTATCAAGTAATTTGATCTGAATTCTATTGAAGGGAAACACATGGTTGATTGATCGATCAATTTCTACTGTCACACCAGCACACGTGAGTGGCATATTAATTGTCAATTTCTACATATCAATCAGTTGTCTGCTATGAACTAAAACATTTTCTACAAATCAAACACACATTGGCACGCATTATAAAACCCAGCTGCGTTTTACAAATTTCCTCTTCCAATTTAACAGAATGTAGAAAGTTTCTAAATGTTTTAAAAATCTGTAAATTCTGTGAATCATATTTAATCTGATATCCATAAATGAAAAAGAGACTACACAATGAGAATTCAGAGATTGGTCAGTATAAACCTCAATACAATTACTAATGGGTAGGGAACAGATTTTCACAATTTTCTGAAGCTTGTTTGTATCTATTTTTATCAGGACAGGAGCTGATAGGAATTTATGAACATGAACAAGGCCTGGATTTTACCAGCATTTTTTCATCTATATTCATTTCCAAAAACTCGAGTCATCTCATTAAATGAACCATACGCTAAGACTTGAGATTATCTAGGGTATGGAGATAGAAAAGGTTCATGCAGCTGGGCTTTATAATGGTAAATAAATAATATTCCGATTACCTGTACTTGGAACGTTTTGACTTTATCACTCTAATTGAGCATATAAAAGTGTTACTTCATTGTAATGAATATGCAATTAATAAAGCATTTATTTAATGCAAATTCTATAAAAATACTGAAAGGAAAAGGTAGATAACACTATGATGTAACATTAAGTTCCCACTGATAATACAAATTACATACATTAATATTACAGCTGAAGTGTTAACAGAATTGTCCTCTATTGTATAGAAGTATTTAAAACTAGTTTATATTTTCTTATTGCAGAAGGACTTTTGAAATGTCTCTAAATTTTCAGAAGGGTGAATACTAATAAAAACATTAAAATACTTGTGAAATAAGTATAGAATATAGTTGAGTTGAATGCCATGAATAGAAACTGGTGAAAAAAGGCATTGAAGTTAATTAAAGGCCATGAATAGAAACTGGTGAAAAAAGGCATTGAAGTTAATTAAAGGCCATGAATAGATGCTGGTGAAAAAAGACATTGAATAGAGTTTAATTAAAGGCCATGAATAGATACTGGTGAAAAAAGGCACTGAATAGAGTTTAATTAAAGGCTATAGATAAATTGTCTTTGAAATGTATCACGTGAACACAACTTAAAACTATGTGTGAATAATTATGATTACTAGGCCAGGCAGACCTGTCTGAGGTAAACCCTAATGTTTGTTATTTTTCTGCCATTAGTCAACATGAAGAACATAATACAGATGCTAAAATATTGGCTGAAAAGCTGAAATCCATCAATGTGACCAACATAAGTGAAGTTTTTTTTGATAATAAATGCCAAGAAATATTTCAAAATGCATTATAATGTGCATGCTATGCCATTAAGAGAGAAATAATATGGACCGATACTATATATTTTAAAGAAAATAATCTGACTTTTGGTCAAATTTAATAAACTTACTTCTGGCAAGTAGTCATTGAATTCATTGGCAAATTTATTACATTAAACCGATCTTTTGGCAACTCTTCCTCAAAAACTCAGTAACTGACCCAAGGTAAACCATTCTTCCAAACTATACAAATCAGATCGCAAATCAAGTTGGCTTTATGATATAACACCCTTAAAAACTTGTTACACTACATTACAGTGGCATTATTAAAAGCATCCTTCAAAACAATAAGTGAAATTTCCTTTTAGCAAACATTTCAAAATTCTTTTTGACTACTTCACAAGTTTAACTGGCATTTTGGTAGCCATTCTAGAACATTCACTAACACAAATTGTCAAATTTACAAATTAACAGACAATTTGCAACCATTTTTAAATATTATCAAATAAATCATCATTCTAAAATGGTTTCTAGCAAATCTTTTCAAAACTTATTGATTAATTTATCCATTCAGATGTTCTGGCAATCATTCATAAAAATCCTAATTTACTACATTAAAATTGTATTTTGGGCAGCCATTATTCAAAACACAGTCTAATTTACTTAATGAAAATGGCCTTTCTATCAGTTACATATTTATAAAACCTAAGCAAAAACCTTTGACCTGAAAACAATGACAGATTGATTACCATCAACTTGTTCATTGAAAAGTAACTAAATAAAAAGTCATGTCAGAATTTTTATATATGTACAAGTTACTGTGTTCAAAAGCCAAATGAAGTGTAAATAAAAACCACTATATGTGATCGCTGCTTGATCCAAAGATGCAATAGATCTGGATTTGAAATTATTTTACTGTACCACAGATATTGCTAGTCAGATCTGGTCTTGAAATCCATTTACTGTTACTGCAACACAGACATGTTGCTAGTCAGATCTAAACTTGAAATATATTTACTGTGACACAAACATGCTGGCATTCAGATCTGGATTTAAAATCTATTTACTGTAACAGACATACTGGCATTCAGAACTGGATTTAAAATTCATTTACTGCAAGACAGACATGCTGCAAGTCAGATCTAGACTTTCAAATCCATTTACTGTAACACAGACATGCTGGCATACAGATCTGGTTTTTAATTCCATTTACTGCAACACAGACATGTTGCTAGGAAGATCTGGACTTGAAATTCATTTACTGTAACACATGTTGGCAGTAAGATCTGCAACATTTTCAGTTAACACCAATTACAAGTTTGCAAGAAGGTTTTCATGAAAACCCATGTCATTGCCACCATTCATTTCAGACATGTAGTAATAAAAATTATTGGGTGGACACTAGGGTTGCCATGTAGGTCTGCATCATAAATACTGTTATAGTGTTTAAATCAATGCCCAATGTCAATAACCATCAACTCTAAAAACTATTAGAAGAAAAAATTATTTGAAATATCATTACTAATGCAGCAATTTTAGCAAGTTATATCAGCATCATTACAATATAGGCCCACTGCATATAATTGCAGTAAATGTTTTAGTAAAATCCCCAGGTCAATATGTCCACTTGTTCTTGAGGAGTAGTAAACATATTGGAGGTTTTCATTTTTCACATTTGACCAACAGCTTATTAGAAGAAGTGTTTTTTTGAAAACTCCATGTTAATATGGCAAATTCTTCAGGTGGTGAAGCAATAACAGGATCAGACCAATGTCATTATGGAAAAGCAATAATCAGATCCGACCATTGTCATTATGGACAAGCAATAACAGTATCAGACCAATGTCATCTTTATTATGGAAAAGCAATAACAGGATCAGACCGATGACACTATGGACTAGCAATAACAGGATCAGACCAATGTCATTATGGACAAACAATAAAAGGATCAGACCAACGTCATTTTCATTATGGACAAGCAATAACAGGATCAGACCTATGTCATTTTCATTATGGACAAGCAATAACAGGATCAAACCAATATCATTTTCATCATGGACAAGCAATAACAAGATCAGACCAATGTCATTTTCATTATGATAATCTACATATCTAAACAATTGCTTTGGTGAAAACCCCATGTTGATATAACCTTCCACTGATCTAAAGTAGCAATACAAATATTCTCAAGATGGCCTCCAAAGTGTAATTCTGTGAGGTCAGATTGGCACCATTTACCTATGTCAATACAACAATCACTTCAACAAGAGTAGCAATAACAAGATGTTCATGGTGGTGGCAATATTCAAAGTCAGAACAGCACCTTTTTCAGTTAGGACAAAGAAGCGGATAGCATAATACTTCTTGGAATGAAAACATCATGTAAATGTGACCAGACATTCATGAAAGTAGTCATAACAAGATTTTCAAGATGGCTACCATGGTAACCATACTAGGAGTAAGATAATACTATTTTCATTTAGGAGCATACATATGATGAGATTTGTTATAGCGAAAATCTTATCTTGATGCCAGCATCTATTCAGAAGGAGTAACAACAATGTGATATTCAAGATGGCCAACAACAAGATGGTTAACATATAGACAAGGTAACTACCAAATCCATTAAAGATGGTTAACATATGGACAAAGTAACTACCAAATCCATTAAAGATGGTTAACTTATGGACAAAGTAACTACCAAATCCCTTAAAGATGGTTAACATATGGACAAAGTAACTACCAAATCCATTAAAGATGGTTAACATATGGACGAAGTAACTACCAAATCCATTAAAGATGGTTAACATATGGACAATGTAACTACCAAATCCCTTAAAGATGGTTAACATATGGACAAAGTAACTACCAAATCCATTAAAGATGGTTAACATATGGACAAAGTAACTACCAAATCCCTTAAAGATGGTTAACATATGGACAAAATAATGACCAAATCCCTTAAAGATGGTTAACATATGGACAAGATAATTACTAAATCCCTTTAAGATAGTTAACATAAGGACAAAATAACTACCAAATACTTTAAATTTTGGTTTAGGAAGAAATACAGAAAACACAGATGGATGACTGGATAAATAGACAACTGGAAAGCTGGATGGATGGAGGACGGCATCAAAACATTCCCATGCCTAACACTATGGCATTAAACTTATAATTTTAAAAAAAACTGAGTTCTGAATCTAAACATGAGATTAAAGGTTTTCTGAATTTGTGGTTATATCTTGGTCTCTACATAAACAATGTTAAGACACCTTCTGTGTAATCATTAAATGGCACTTCAAAGTTCTTTTTCTACTACTCCACATACTTTTAGTGATCTACATCAGACTGAAAACAAAACCTGATTAGTGATGACAGGACAGACATCTAACATGAAAAGCTCACCTGGTCCTAGAAATGGTGAAAAAGGTAAGAAATAATATTAGTATAGATAACTGGACTGCCAAATTTATCATATTTACCTGTGTAAAATGCATCTCTTACTGCAAACAGTATAGACCCAGACTTGCTATCATGTAATATGTCAGCACAGATCCAGCTATTACAGTATATTATGGTAGATCTGGTTTTATGCTGTTGACAGTAAAGCAAAAATTCTACACAAATACAGCTGTATGCTGATATCATTATTAGAAACTACTACTTCTGTAATTAAAATATGAACAGGTAACCTTGCATACATATGGAAAGACCAGAGATTCTGACTTTTGCTTCAAGTGATAGCCAAAAATTTGATGATTTGGGTACCCATCAGAGTCCTCCATATTTGTATTGCTTCTCTAATTACTATAGTCTTCTCTTCCAGGACTATATCTGTTTTTACTAAAATACAGTCCACCACTTCCTGTTTGACATTTAAAAAGAAGTCCAAGGAAGTTTAAATGATTGATATGCTAAAAGACATCAGTCAACCAAGACTATGACATATTTCCTAAAAAACAGAACCTTAGAGGATTCTTGGTTCTGTGCATATAGTACCAGAGGTGACCCCTCACAAGTAGATAAAATGATGAAAATGTACAACTTTCCTACAGGATGAACGATGTCTTTGTATTAGGGGTGGAGTGAGGTGGGATTTCCCTACTGACAATGGCCTGAGAGGGTGCCGATGTACTGAGTAATAATGGCATACTAATTAGAATCCAAAACCTCTGAGAAGCTGTCATTAAATTGTTCAAGATATGCACCCATTAATATTGAGTGAAAGAAGGACTCAAATCTGAGATTCTCAAAAGTAAATGAATTTAAAATGTGTGAATAGGCATAGATGTATGGTTTTAACTGTTAGGAGAAAAAAATGACTGACATCCAAAAACAGAAGCAAGAATAAGTGCATTGGGATATAGTATTCATCACCTCCATGATCAATGAATAAAAAAAATAATCTAAAGAAAAGTAAATATCCATTTTATTATGCAATTCATAGATTTTTAGCATGCAAGTATTTTGCAATTACATGTATACTTTATGCAGAATGATGATGTGTCATCAGTAAAATAAATCATTGTAATCTATACTATTCCTTTCCTACCTTTTATTCCTTTTAATATATGTATGAAAATGCTATCTGTATAAGCCACATGAAAAAAGGTATTTTACATATCTTTGGGAATACTGCTTTTATTTACATAAACATATTTCCCTTCTTCACTATAGAAAAGTTTAATTTACTTTTAACATTATTAAGATGCTAAACATACAATAAATTTGTTATTTTAAATACATACATAGTTTAATATCTTGTAAAATTCAAAAAGTAAAAATCCTTGTGGCAATACTTCCTGCTTTTTACAAGAGGCCCAAGTGTACTGATATCACTCACCTGTACTAAGCAGCCTTCTGTAGTATTATTAGAAAATATGTCATGGTAAAGTATTTCCCAAACCTTATATCATGCTTATTTTTACATATTTGACAAAAATCTGAAAAGCAATTCCTTTAAAAAAATAATGATATTTGTAATACACAATACTGTAAGTACCAATCAAACTTCATAATTTTATCGACCATATTAAATTTTAGTTCTCCATGCATTTTAGACACTGGGGGTAGAAATTTAGCGAATAGATTACTAATGATAGATTGCATTATTCCAGATCCATAACAACAACTGATGTTGATTGCAATGGTAACTTCTAGAGTGGTCACTTTAAACAGGATGTAAGCCAGATGTGTAAAGATAGTGACTTAATATATTAACCTGCAGTCTCACAATCTAGACATGATTCTGTAGTTAATTAAACTGTATTCATTACTGGTTTTAGTGTAAAACTCTTATAAGTCCACCTTTTTGGCTTGAAAAGCTGCCCTCATAAAAGAGGTGGCCTCTTGAGAATGGGGAAGAGTGGTCAAAATATATGATTTTTATGTTGGACAAGATGTCCTGGATAAATGGGTGGCCTCTCCTGAGATGGATGTCTCATTAGAAGGACTATTAGTAACAGACTCCAGCCAACAGATGCAAACACTACCTGTTTAACATTATGGATCATGCTAATTATCTAACTCATTAGGTATCATCATCATATAAGCCTATATTCAAGTTTGATCAAAATCTGACCCAAAATATGCCCCTCCTATCCCCACTGCAAGTGTTAACAAGCCTAGCTCATCTGATAAAAGTCACCTCAATATGCATGCACCTTGTTCATTATTGAATTCATCTGAATTCTTGATAATATAAATGCATATATCACATCTGATCAAAATCAGGTTCTAAATATGGCACCCACTGTGACAAACAAGGAATTGTTGATATATGGATGACAGACAGATGACAGATGCAGGGCCATACTATAAGTTCTCTTGGCTTCATGTCCTGGAAAGGCTTCAAATTAAATCTACAACTAAAATAAAAGTTCATTAACAAAAGATGGCTACTAAAATGAATTAATGTTTGTGAGATTAGTTGTGCTCTTTTAGTCAGTCTTGCAAACTAAAATATGAGTAATTAATGAAAAGTAAATTTCTGAACAGAAACTTATAGAGAAATCAGCTAGTGTTCACCATGGTAACAAAGAGAAGTAACTGATATTAAGAAAAATTAACAAACTGTTCTTATTCTATATTTTCCTCAATTAAAGACTTACATGTATCTCCTGTGGTGTTCTATTCTCAAGCCAAGCTTTTGCAATTGGTCTCCATCCAACCAAATCCTTGTCAATGTAGACAATGCCCTGAAAAATTGGAATTATATAAAGTGAGCAAGATAACTGAGTACTTATTGTTTTAATGATGCAGTTTTCACATGCAACTCTTTTAAGCAAATATATACTAACCTGTACGTACCATTTAGTGTGCAAATATATACTAACCTGTATGTACCATTTAATACAACTACATAATGCATTGATTAAAGACAATATATTGTCATAAAAAGAACCAGTCTTGAAAAAGCACCACTTCTGCCAAGAATTTTGTTTCTCAAGACAGTTGGTCTCTCATAACAGGTCATAATACCATATACTTAATAAATCTGTCTGATGAGATGGTATTTTCAAGACAGGTGGTCTCATTAGCAGTGGTATTTAAAAACCGGTTTTACTGTGTCATTGATTTTCTTAGGACACCAATTTCATGGGTTACCCATTTTTGTGGAATTGGTTGTTGTCTTAAACAATGAATTTAAAGACCCAACCAAATATTATGTGTGTGTCAGAAAGGCTATACAAAACTATTACATGGCTGCTGTGTGTCAGACAGACTAAATAATGCCGAACTGTTGTGTGTTAGAAAGGCTACATAAAACTATCACCTGAATGCTGTGTGTCAAAAATGCTGCTTAAAGTCACTGCCTGGATAATATGTGTCAAAAAGACTACATAAAAACACTGTCTGGATGCTGTGTGAACAGAAATGCTACATAAAGTCACTGCATAACTAATGTGTGTAAAAAAGACTACATAAAACCACTGTCCGGATGCTGTGTGAACAGAAAGGTTACATAAAGTCACTGCATGGCTGGTGTGTGTCAGAAAGGCTACATAAAACCACTGCCTGGATGCCATGTGTCAGTAAGGCTATATATAAAACAATGCCTGACCGCTGTGTGTCAGCAAGGCTACATAAAGCCAATACCTGACTGCTGTAGGTCAGAAAGACTATGCATTCAAATATTTTAAGTATAAAATGATTATCCTTTTAGTCCAGTTTATTCCCTTTTCTTCATTTTTTTTGTTTGCCAACAAAATGTTCTACACAGAAAGCATTTTTATTTCAGCCACCTTGCAATTCATGATAGAGTGATTGATTCAATCAATATACAGAACCTGTAACCATACATTCATAACTTACTTCCAAATATTTGCAAGCTGTATATGCAACATGCCGATTACCTTCAGTGTTCAATATATATTGTTCTCATTAAACTATTCCTGCAGCTTCCAGAATAAATTACAATTGTACAGTAAATGATTATGTGTGGAAGGTGGTGCAGTGCATCTATATGATATAAGATTATTGATATTATTATTTTGATAGAAATATTATATTAATTAATAATAAATTAATCAATTAATTAATTAATGATATTAATTCAATTAAGGATTACACCATTTATTTTACTTAGTTTATAATTACTATGAAAATTATTACTTTGTCTGACAGTCAAGATGTACATCTACACCATAGATATTTACCAAAGATTGCCAGTCACATAAGTAATGAAATTCCTCTGGTTTTCTTCATAATATCAGTTTTGTTCACAAAATTTTACTTTTAACTTCTTTATTTATTCAACAGAAGTTTTATATTCCTCTTTGAAGAACTCAAAGAAAAATCTCAATTTCTAAATGGCAAAACACTACTGACTTATTTAACTCAGCCATTTTTCTGTTTCCACACCAATAAATAGTAAAAGCATAATGAAAAGTTACACTGTGGAAATATTTAATGTTCATCATCTAATGTGATTATTTTTATGAAGTTCTACTGAATTATTGAGTTTATTTTTAATCACATCTACCTATTGAATTTATCCCTCGATCTTTTTGATGATGTTTATTTTATTTTGTATTAAAGCTATTTCTTACAGTTTGGATCAAATCAAAATTCTCAAAGATCTAGGCAGGCTGTTTTCCAGTATGATAGTCTACCACAATCTTATGTAAATGGACATGAGACAAACACCCTAGAAACTACTGATGTTTTATGAGATAAAAAGATAACAAGTGTTACCTTTTTGGCAATTATAAAACTTATCTATTGGTGCTGATAAATATACAGCAATATTATGAAACTTACCTTAATGGTCAGCTTTACTTAAAGGCACATATTCATTGAATGATCAATGATTTTTAGAAATAATACAAAAACCATCCAACTGTCCCTCAGATTGGGACTCTTTTCCAACATACACAGAGGTCTCTCAACATGTCAGGCACTGTACTTTGTCAAAATTTGGCAACTCTAGATTATCTAAGGATTTTTATTCCATCTCTGTTCACATTTTCAACAGATATATTTCAAGACTTTATTTTGAGTCAATGTTTGTATAGTGACTTTAAGAAGCATAAAATGTCTTAAAATCAGTCAAAGTTTGAAAATCTATTGGTTATTGTTAAGGAAGAAAATTATCTACATGCTTCATAGCAAGGAAATCATTCTGTAAAGGAACAAACTGTTCTCTCCCATCACCATTCTTCACTGACAACATTCTTTAAAAAATGACAACATGGGCTTCAAAGTACCACACTATGAGATTGGTTATAAACTTACAGATCTGGCAACAGTTGCTGGAGAGGCTTCACTGAGATTGTCGGTTTCAAAAATAATGGTTATGTTGTCTGATAAGAACAGCTTGTCTCCATTCTTCAAATGCAAAACCTGATGGAACACAAAGAATTATTTCAATCAAATTGGTTGAAAAAGCATTTGAACACAATTTACCATATATACTCAATTATAAGACATGTCCAACTGTGCAGTAGTTTTTTTTAGGAGTAATTAATAGAACAAGTAACAAAAACCCCGATCTTCTGGTGCATTATGTTACAGCAGATCAGGATCTAGGATCTTTCTTTTGACAGAACTTATAAGTGAGTATTATGGTACTATATAAAGTACATTGACAAGTTCACAGTATATACATTTAATGATCTTTTACAATTGTCTAGGATCTCCATTATAACTTTTTTAAAAAGTGCAAGTGGACTTGATATTGTTTACCTGGCATACTAGTCTAAAGAGAAAACAAATAGTGCAAGTAGACCTGGCATACACTGGTCTAAAAAGAAGAAAAAAAAACAGTGCAAGTGCCCTGGACTGAAAGACACCAATTATCAGGATCATTTCCAGCTATTGGTATTTTACATGCTGTTGAACTGAGTTTCCATTACGAGTAACTTAAGCTGAACTAGAAAGTGTATTAGCCTCACATATTAAAATGCAAGCTATCCATCTTAGGACTCTACCTGTCAGATCTGAACATATCATCAGGCAGTTTTTACAAAATATCATTCTCTGAAGGTCTTTTTAACCATGCTTAATGATGAGCACAATTAGTAATTTTAGTTGTTACAGAAGTAAAACTGTTGTTAAAGAAGTTAACCTTGAATATATTCTAGCACATCATATTGAAAGTTACATTCCTACCAAGATTTATTAAAGCTGGCTAAACAATGCTGAAGACAGATGGCTGGTGAAGAAGTCAAAAGTTTTTCTTCAGGTTGCTTGGAAAGCCAGCCATGCAAATTTATTTTAGAGCATGCCCAATGAAGCATTTTGCCAAGTTTAATAAAAACTGACTCAACCATATAAATCACACTATTTTAATCATCAAATACTAGCAAGAGATTAATTAGACCAGATTAGTGACAACACTTATTAGTGAAATACTGGTGGCCAAAAATATACAGTTGAAGTAGTACAGCAGAAATAGCTGCAGACAATGAGTTATTTTCAAAACCAGTTATAGAAAAATACAAAAAAAAGATCATTTTTAAAAATTAACATCTCACACATCTGCATATGGTGCTTGTAAAACAGTGTTTATTACGATCTAAACCAGGTTACAAATAGCTATGAGAGTCCATCAAGACACAATTCTGCAAGAACATTGTAATTTGAATTGTTCCTACCAGTTTAATCAAAACTAGCCGAGTGATTCTAGGAAATAAGCTGAAAAATTCCATATATTTGCTATGGAAACAAGATAATTGCTATAAGAGCCACCCCAGACATGATTTCAACTGAGAATGTCCTAATAAATATTCCTATAAAGTTTCATCATAACTGTATTTGATGGAAGCCACATTGTTGCTATGAGAGCCATTCAGAGCATAACTTTGGTATAACATGTCCTTTCAAACATTTCTCCCAAATTTGATCCAAATTGGCCTAGTTGGTTTAAATCAGAAATTATGATGGGTGGATATAAAGCCATGCTTTAGGCTGCATCAGCCTTAACGACAGATGAGCTGAAAATAACTTAATTTGTCTTCCCCTGTCTCTTACAATTTGGCACCTGATATTCTTAAATTGGATATTAAAATCAAATATTATTTATTTGCAACAAGAGGTACAGCACTTCATTTACAACATGAAGAGCATACAAACTAATCTTTATGTTAAACAATTAATGAAAAAATCCTTTTTTATTTTATTTTTCATAGACATAGACAATATTCTCATCTTCTTTTAACTCACTCAAAAAGTGCCACAAATTCTAAGACAAAATGTATTTGGTCTGAATAAGACTAAAAACAACTGAAATTTTTACAGCTCAACCAAGTTATTTGTAGGTTTGACCAAATTAAAATATTAACCAATATCAAAAGCAGTGCTAATTGGTCAAGTAATTCATTAACAGGCATCTGAAGTCATCCTAAAACAATAAAAGGTAATGACACTAAATTATGTCTAAATTTATGCTTGATTTTAAAGGTTTTTAATTATCCATGCACAAATTGCAACAACATAATTCCTTTCTCTTACCCATTTTTAAAGTGTCTAAGACCCTAAAAATCTGAACATTATAAGTTATTGTATTTCATTGTATACAATAAATATTTTAAGGAAAAATACCAGCTACATGTGACTAACCCTGTCTCCATTCAGAATGCTGTTGAAGTTATCTGCCCAGCCAGCATGAAGTGGTCCATCCAAACAGATCCATGTCTTGCTTTGGTTCTGAAAAATAAGAAACATGGCTTTCATTTATATGTGCATCATAATACCCCCAAACAAGACAGATCCCCTAAATAACAAGAAGCCTATGTGGGCTTATATTGCTCACATGCCATACATTGGTCCAAAAGGCAAATGTAAAGCCAGTATCACAGAGCAAAAGACATCCATTGTCACAGAATTAAAAAAAATAACTTTTGTTACGCCTGAAAAATATTTGACTGTTTGTGTTGTGCATGCGTACAATGCTATCTAGGATGAACAGGTGTTTTTCCAGATGAGCGACGGAACCAACATATCTCGCCGCCGTAAACTACTTGTGGCTACGGACATCATAATCACGATATGCACAGGTATTTTACCCTGCATATTACTCACTGTCCTATGAATTTTAGCAAGATTAAGGTATAACCAAGACAGTGGTCACTTTGGATCTGGTGAAGAGAGCACATATTTTCACGAGGCATTTCTAGAAGCCATAGGGGTGAGTGTTAAATTTATATTTTATATGATATGCAATGTTTATTGAGTTTGTATTGTCAGATTGTGTAATGATTCATTTATTCCAGTGCAGATTTGAAACATTGTGAACTGTGAATTTCAAGTTGTTTTTAAAAGTTTAATGTATTAGCATTTTCCAGAACTCATTATTATTACTAGTTTGGTTTTATTGTAGCTTACGAGGCTAACGAGGCTAACAGTCTAACTAGTCTAACGGATGTAACGAGACTGATGAGTTTAGCTAATGAATGAGCCATCTAGATGTCTATGAGCATGTACGTATGTCTGTACATGTGGTGGAGCCACGACTGTATACGTAGCTAATACAAGGGTGCTGTATGCTGTCTGTACGTGTATACGTATGACTGACTGTACATGTAGTGGATCCATGAAGGGTGCGAGTGGCTGATACAAGTTTGGGCTAACCCAAGGAATGTGGTGAAACTGCGGTTTATCAGTGTATGAATCGTGCGACTGTACAAGGGTCAAGAAGCATATGTTTAATCCAATTGTTGTTTCAATTGGTATATTTGTATTTACATGAGATTATTTTGAATCTTAGTTGAATTCCAGGAGATCTGTGAATCTTACTTACAGTGCAGAACATTTGAAACATATTTGAAAACTTGAGATTGTTTGAATCCAAAGCCTAGTCTATACGTAAAACTGTATTAATATCTTAGTGTGTACTATTATTTGAAACTGAGGTTTCTTGAAGCTGTATATCAGAGAGATATATTATTAGTTTATTTTCAATGTGTGAATGTTAGTATAGAGTGATTGGATCAATTGTATATTGAGAGTGTGTGAGAATCATTGTATTTTTACATCATACATTTTTCTTTACTAATTAAGTTAATAGTTTTTCATCTTTCACACATTGTGTTTGAGTTATTCATTTAGTCCAAAACCTACTCGGTTACAATTCAGCGACATTCATGTCTGAATAATTTCCAGCTTTTTGTTTAAACAGATAGAATCTGACATGTTCAACTGTGTCCATACTTTGAATAACTTCATTTGACCTTTGATGTATTGGTTATCTTTCACAATAACGACAAAGGAGTTCAAGTAAATTCTGATGGGTCATTCTGCAAGGGTCTTTTCATCTGTTTGTTAGTAACAATAGCCATAATTAATGGGAGTATTATTTATAGGCTTTCCACCTTATTACTCAGAAGGATCACACCATTTCACGGGGAGTCACCCTGGACATAATTAGTTATCCTAAGAAAACAGCCTGCCAAGTTTAATAACAACAGGCTAAACCGTTCTAGCAAAATGGTGTTACAGATAAATTTTCCTTATGGTTGTAATGGAAGCCAACTAATTTTGACCAAGTGTATGCCAAGAAACATTCCTATCAAGTTTGATCATGATTGACTTCAAAAGAGAAGTTGAAAAGATGTTTATTTAACTTGACTTCAGAGGGAGCCATGCCATTATGGGAGCCACCTTGCATGTCATTTTAACAGAGCATACCCTAAAAAATATTCCTACCAAGCTTGATCAAAACTAGCTCAGCCATTCTGAGAAAGAAGCTGAGAATAGTTATTTTTATATGGTAATGGATGCAGCACTGTTGCTAGAGGAGCAGAGTATGTTGTAAGGAGGAATGTTGTAAAGTTTATTAAAAACTGTCATTATGTTTGTTGTTTTCAAGAAAAAGCTGAAACAAATGTCGATTTACAACTGATGCAGAACCATGCTTTATACTCACATGGCTTTTGGCCAGATGAGCTAAAATCTCCAAACTAAATTGAAACCTACTTAGTGGACACCTCAGTTAAAAGAATACTTGCATATAAAAGAAACATTTATAAGCATATTTTTCAAATATACCTTTGATACAAAGGTAAACTTCAATTCTTCATAAAGGATATCTGTTCACAAAGGACAATATTACTTCATGAGTGTCCTTATTGCACTGTATATTACAGTAAACAGTTTGGTAGGTTATTCATTCATGCATCCTATTAGTTAATTCCCTGGTATGAATGATGTGATCAAGATTTTCTATTTAAGTATTATTCATACTTAAAGAGTACATTTTCATATGCACAACTTGAAAATAATTTGCAAGAGTTCTCACGCATCACCACTTTCCAAGAAAACCAATTCGTAAAACTTTTGTATGAATCACATAACTGTATGACCTGGTTGCATCTCTGCATTTAGGACCAACTCAAACTGCATGTCAGCTTTCATGACCTTCCTTCAAGTAGTTCTGGAGAAGCAGAAATAAAAATGAACTAGTAATGGACAATGGGTAGTCAAAGGCTCATTGCATAAGCTTTCTTGTCTTAAACCAACAACATAAATTATGCAAATAATATTCACCCTGTTAGCCTTTCTGCATGCATTTGTGAAAATGCCATCAACCCAGTCTCCAGTCTGGCTGAGAGATCCAAACATCAATGATGAGTCATCAACTACAAGGGGATTGATTTTGATCAGCTTGTGGTTACTTCCAGTGGCTTTAGAACTGGTCTTGCTACTCTGCGACTGTCGTGACACTCCTCGTGGGACCATAGATAAACCCTCAACTAATGTATGGATACAGCTACTCTTGCCACTGCCTGGGGGTCCAGCTACAATGATGCCTGTCAAGAAACACAAAACAAATATACAAAGAAAATAAATATAATCATGAGAATCATATCTGGCACATTATACTCCCAACCATGTCTACTGGTCATCAATTTAAGCACTAGAACTGACCAATGGGTCAAAACAACCAGGAAATCTGGTCAACATATGCAGTCTTGAACTAAACAAAAAGTTCAGACACTATCAAATTCTTTGGACTTACCATAACGGTAACTTCTGATCTTTAAGACCTTAGATCCAATAGGTTTCTTTTTTATCCAAACATACACAAAGTTCAGTGAAGGTACATGGTCAAGAAATGACATCCTTGTACTGAAGTAATTTTTCTCTTACCACTCATAGAGACCTTAACAACTAACATTTTAAAGTCAAATATGATAGGCTCCTTCCACAACCCAACTGCAAGTCATCCACAAAGTTTGCTACAACAGAGAATTAATGTTATTGTGTAAAAACCCTTTTTCTTCTTCAGAGTGACCTTGACCATTGACCTCTGGAAGCCGAAATCAATAGGCTTCTTTCATGTCGCAAGTACAAGCCATCCACAAGTTTTGGTCTAGGTCTGTGATGCATAACTAAATGTTATTGTGTAGAAGCTATATTTTTCTTCCGGTCAGTAGCTTAGACCTTTGATCTTGATGCCCCAATAAATAGAGTTCTTCATTACCCCAATTGTAAGCCATCAACAAAGTTGTGACATAGGACTAATGTTATTCTGCAGAAACTATATTTCCTCCTTTAGTCAGAGTGACCTTAACCTTAGACATACCCACAAATCAATAAGGTTTTTCCTTTCTCTATGTGCAAGCCATCCACAAAGTTAACTCCAGTTATCTGATATATTACCATTATTAATGTGCAAAAACCATTATCTTCTTTCAGTTCTTTTTCCTTATCCCAAATGCAAGCCATAAATAAAGTTTGGTCCAGGTGTGTGATTTTGAACTCATGTTATTGTCTGGAAACGATTTTTTTTATTCAGAGTTACATTGATCTTTGGCAATTTAACCCTGAAATCAATAGCATTCTTTCTTACACAAAATGCATGTCATCCAATGTTGATGTTGGTAAACTTGAACTATTATGCTGAAACAATTTTTTCTTTTTTCAGTCACAGTAAATTTGACAATGGGTCTTTTAACATCCAATTTCCAATTCAATAGGGTTCTTCCTTTCTCCAATTGCAAACAATCCACACAGTTTGGTTAAAAAATGTGTTATAGAACTAATTTTATGTGGAAACATTTTTTTTCCATAGTCACCCTGTTAACTGACATTTTGATTTTGAAATAATGTGCAAATCATCCATATTGTGCAGAAAATATTCTTTTTCTCCAAGCATACTGACCATAACCTTTGACCTTTTAACTAACCAACATGGTACTTATTTACCCATGTGCAAGCCATTGACAAAACATGGTAACTATTGATGGTGCAGAAAAGTATTTTGAAGAATTCATTTTATTCTGCTTTCCGTCATAATGATTGTGACTCTGAAATCAAAAGAATTCTTCCTTACCCCATGTACAGGCCATCCACAATGTCTGGTAACTATCGATGATGAAAAGGTCACGTTATTGTGCAGAAATGAAGTTAGTAATAGATGGATGGATATCATCACATGTTCTGCCTTATGAATGACATCTAAATAAACTATACTGTACATATGACATATGCCGTTAATGTACTACATCCTGAAGATACTGTCTAGACTATCTTCAGAAATTCAAAACACTTTATCATTTTTAAATTATTAACTCACCATGGTGTACTTGAGACATGCTGAAGATACTGTCTAGACTATCTTCAGAAATTCAAAACACTTTATCATTTTTAAATTATTAACTCACCATGGTGTACTTGAGACATGCTGAAGATACTGTCTAGACTATCTTCAGAAATTCAAAACACTTTATCATTTTTAAATTATTAACTCACCATGGTGTACTTGAGACATGCTGAAGATACTGTCTAGACTATCTTCAGAAATTCAAAACACTTTATCATTTTTAAATTATTAACTCACCATGGTGTACTTGAGACATGCTGAAGATACTGTCTAGACTATCTTCAGAAATTCAAAACACTTTATCATTTTTAAATTATTAACTCACCATGGTGTACTTGAGACATGCTGAAGATACTGTCTAGACTATCTTCAGAAATTCAAAACACTTTATCATTTTTAAATTATTAACTCACCATGGTGTACTTGAGACATGCTGAAGATACTGTCTAGACTATCTTCAGAAATTCAAAACACTTTATCATTTTTAAATTATTAACTCACCATGGTGTACTTGAGACATGCTGAAGATACTGTCTAGACTATCTTCAGAAATTCAAAACACTTTATCATTTTTAAATTATTAACTCACCATGGTGTACTTGAGACATGCTGAAGAGCTGCATACACTTGTTGATCCATGGTTTGTGTGGGATTAGGTTCTTTTCAGCTGCTTGGGTCTCCAGCGATGCTTCCAAATCAATACCCCGTGATCTGGCTGATTGACCTAGACTGTGGGGCGGAGCATCAGGCAGACCAGCAAATACATCCTTCAGTATGCTTTTGAAGATTATCATGTTCTGTTGAAAACATAAAAACTCATGATGCAGATATACATAGGCAAGTAGTATGGAAACAAAATCACTCACATTAACACTAATTATAGAAATGACAACAAAAGAAAAAGGTTTCATTGTTATACCTGCAATAAAAATCATCCCTTTAAAGTTAAGTCTGCTTGTCCAAACTAGTTTGGATATTTAGTCATTGGAACCTGACAGTACTAGTAACCTTAGTGTGGTCAATTTGGGAAGATAGGATTGGTTCAGATCACAGTATGGTTTGTATATTCTGGGCTCAGATGAGTGGAATTCTACTGTACCTCAACACGCCTGCATTCTTCTAAATCAAAATATTTAAATGTCTGAAGTTCCCACTTGTATAAAAAGTATTATGAACCATTGATCTATGTTTAAAGTTATGAAAGAAATTACTCTATCCAAAAATTGGGGTACTGATGGCAGTGTTTAATAGAAAGAAAATGTCTACTAATTCATCCTTAGCAAGAATAATTACTAGTCACAAAAACATGTAATGGCTGTCAAAAACAATAAGAGCCAAGTAAACTTGAGGCTGTTGACCTGGTAGAAAATGCAAGTATTGGGCTGACTACAAAACTTTCTATAAAAGTTTCTTCCAATGATGATCACTGCATGTGCTCTAAATGCAGTTGTTTCAAGGTTTCCTTTTTTGTTTTTGGTATCCTTATCCATATGGCATATCACCAACATGTGTACAATACCAAAAGGCCTTTATGATCGGATGTATTCTGTCAGATACCTAATTTCTATACAAATTCGCTAAAATGTTTTTCTATTTTTTATGACAGTGGGCATATTTGACAGCTATTCTGAATCATTTGTATCAATCTTAAAGACTTTAAGGCTAGACTATTTTCAGTCAGATTCTGTAATAGTTGTATGTTTGAAAGGTTTTTCTATTTTTAGTAACATCAGCCATATCTAAATCCAATCAGCCTAATTTGTGTCAATCTAAAGCCATCCATGCCAAAATGCTTTCTAACAAATCCGGTTAAAATCTGCTAAGTAGTATTTATCAGAAGAAGCTTTTGAAAAGATTTTCTATTTTTAGCCAAGGTGGATATTTCTGATGATGAATTGACAACATTTCTGAAACTTTAAAGCCCTTTATATGTCAGCATGCTTTTTCTCAAAGCTGACAAATCCTGTTGAGTTGTTTCTGAAAAAAATTAATTCATAGGTTTTTCTAATATTAGTAATTATAACCATATCTAACAAAGAAATGTCATATTTCTACAGCACCAAAATTCTGTTGAGTGGCATTTGACACAAAATTATGTAAAGGCTTTTGTATTTATAGTAACACTGACCATATCTGATTGTGATAGGCATCATTTGTAAAAGTCTGAAAGCCATAGAGGCCAAGATAATTTCTATCAAATCTTGTCAATTTCTGTCATGTGGCTTTAGAGAAGATGTCTATTATATTTTTTTCTATTTTAGTAGCATTGGTCATATGTGCTAGTGAGCTGGCATCATTTGTATAATCTGAAAGCCATAGAGGCCAAGATATTTCTGTCAAATATCATCAATTTCTTCCAGTGGTTTTAGAGAAGATGTCGATTAAAAAAAATTATATTTTCAGTAGCATTAGTCATATGTGCTAGTGAGCTGGCATCACTTGTATAAATCTGAAAGCCATAAAGGCCAAGATAATTCCTGTCAAATATCATCAATTTTTGTCCAGTGGCTTTAGGGAAGAAATCTGTTAAAAGTTGTTCTATTTTTAGTAGCATTGGTCATATGTGCTAGTGAGCTGGTATCATTTGTATTCGTTTGAAATCCATTAATAAAGGATGCTTTCTGTCAAATTTTGTAAAATTCTGTTAAGCGGTTTTTGAGACGTCTTTAAAAGGATTTTATGACTTTTCAAAAGTTATCATGTACAAAACTCAAAGTAATTAACATCAGAAAGCTTTCTGTATAAGTTGGTCAAATTCTGCTGAGCATCTGATGAGAAACAATGATTTCATGGATTTGATTATCCACTTTGCAAAAAAAAAAGATTTTCAAGTTGGCCACCATAATAACTACAGTGGATGTCTGAAGGACACCATTTTCAATTATATCTAACAAGACTCTTGGTCAGCAAGATCTTTCATTCAGAACAGGTTGCAATAAAAAAAATTCAATTATATTCATTGAGTCTGTATATATGACCATCTATAAAGCAGGAGTAGCAATATGATTTTCAGAATGGCCACCATCGTAGACATGTTGGATTCAGCTCAAAAGCATTTTCATTTAAGACTAGCAAGTCATCACAAAAAGTCACTGAACAAAAATGTTACTTTTTTTTTGGGGGGGGGGGGAGCAAGTTAGTTTATATAATATTTACCTGCTACTATTACACTGTTTACATTTTTCAGGATGCCAAGTCCCCAGCCTAAATCAAAAACACAATCCCAGACTGATTCAGAGATCATGCCAGAAATTGTCTTAATATGGGCAGGTCACCCACACCTACTTCCAGAGAGATGGGGGGAAATCAGGGAGACAATGCAAATGGTAGCTGATGGGTGACAACATTACAAGCTATAAGGGTACCTAATTTAAAACAAGCATTTAATGACCTTGTATCACTTCTGCAATGCCTATATAAGGTATCTGCAAGCCAAATTTAGTTTGCTGCACTAGTTTCTGATGCCTGTATTTAAACAAATCCAATTCAATATGCTGTGACAAAGCTGATGTTCAACAATTTCTGCAAACAATTACCATGAGTAAATGGATTATGTTTCTTTTATTATCAAAACAAAACATATAACATCCCTCCTTTTGATTCTTCTCTTTACCAGTTGTAGGTATTCAACCACTTGTCTTGGAATTTTGCTTCGTTTCCCTACTATTTCACTCAGCATTCTGTTCCCTTTCCACAAGCCCTGTGGACCAGGTGGAGGTTATTTCTGGGTCATTTATTTGTGTGACAAATTTAGTTTGCATCAGAACAAGTGAGCTCTATAGTATCTACAAATTTCTGTTATCAATGGATCAGTTCCTTATAACAATCTGGAAGACATTAAATCAGAACCCCTGGATAGTTTCTTTAAAAAACTGCAGCTGATCTCCATCATAAAGATGCATGTATTCAAACATTTAATCTACCTTGGTTTTGCTATACTGAGATCAACAGCAAAATGGACAACCAAAACTTAAGTTGATAAATCTTTATTTTGTATTAATTTATTTTGCTAAAAAATGTTTTTTTAAAAAGTGCAGTAACTGTACATAATTTGTACGTTGGTTTTAAAAAATTACATGACTAACAGTCATTGTTGGAAAAAAAAACAGTGATTTCAGGCCTGGGATCAGCTCTGCAAATTCCTTAATAAATATTCTATGAAATATCTTCCTGTTTTGACTTGGACTGAAACTATAAGACATCAGCACTGGATGGGAGAAGGGAATTTTAGCAGTTGTTACAGGTAAGTATTACATTATTGAAATTAGTTTGACACCCCAAAATACTACTTTTTAATTGCTGTAGGTCAATACCTGCTACTACTGTATTGCTAAATATACCAACTGGGAGGAAAGCTGATGATCTCCAAAACAAAGACTGGTATAAGAAAAATGCCATTAACCCATACTGTAGGAGTGTTCTCTACTGTAAGTTGGTAGATGGCTTGGCTAAATGTTATGCTGCCACAACTGGATCCAACAACTAAATAATTTCTTTCTGGAGCACCAAAGACTGCAGGTAAAATGATTTCAAGGTCCTTCAGAAGAGTATACATGAGGCTGATCAACCAATCATCAAAATAATAGTCTAAAAGTTCATGGTGACCCTAAAAGACCTCAAGTGAGCTACTGTTACCTCATCACTGTGGTAATGACTCAGTGGGATGGTGGTGATGCCCAATGGATGAGAAAAAACTGAAATACCTCCTGGCTCAGACAAAATTAGAGGTACACATCCTGAAGATCTAAGAAGACCACTGAGTCACTAGGCTTTATATATCATTACTAACCGAAGCAGCAGTCTCCTCTAAAATCTTCTTCAAAAAAACATTTTTAAGTGCCAAAGATTGATTATGAGCTGAAACTTTCAACCTTTCTATAAGGAAAACATCAGGAAATTAAAACTTGGACTATGGTCCTTTCTACCCTATCTACTATGCCCTTCCAGAGAAGGGTGTACAAAACTTCCCTTTGATTAGACTGTTGAAAGAAATGGAAGTCCATGAAAGGGGAGGAGGTTCCCAAAAACAAAGCTACTATCCGTCCTTTATTTTGGAAAGGACATCTATAATGCCAAATATTTGAAAAGAAAGCAAAGGAGGCATCCTCTTCATTGTTGAGAAAGACACTGCTGGACAGAGTGCAACTCCACAGAGCTGACTACATCCTTACAAAGTTTTTAAAGTTGTATGGCAGTCATCCATGTAAATTAAAATGAGCAGAGATAACAAACTTGTGCTAACATGACAAGTGATGGACAAGAGGCCATAGCATGAAAGTGGTCCACTGTTATTTTTGAGAGTTAAAAATAACAAATGCTGATGTATGCATAATGGAAGACATGCAAAAGATGATGAAAGATACATGGTAGATGAAGGGAAATGCCATTATCTCCCTTGATCTTGTGGCCAGGCAACTATGAAAAAGAAACAGGAAATTGAAAAGTATTAAATTTGTAGCTTAAGACTTACTTCTGAAGTAAGCCTGGGTCCAATGATTTCCTCTATTGTTTGGCAGACAAGAGCATGTTCCATCTTTCCTGCTGTTGTCATGGGATTTGGCGTTCCAGCCTTCCTGTGACCTGTGCCCAACTTCACACTACCTGGTGTAACTGTGAATAAGGTATATGCTTAAATGAACCATTTTCAAAATTGCTAAGAACTCTGAAAGTCAAATCAACATCATATAAATGTTTGGACTCGAAGCACAGTCATTTTATCAAGTTTACGATGGATGCAAAAACTTTAGTTATAAATAAACTTCTTAAGTCTGTAAAATGACAACCAATAAGTTTTTCACTTAAACTTGAAAGCTGTAATTTTAATCTATATTAAGATTTTTACGTTTCTTGACAACAACAGACTAAACTTTTTTTCCAATCAATTTTATCCAATTCATTAAGATTACAAAAAGTTGACCCACTGAACTATATTCTACCCTAGTAAAGGATCTTAATATAAAACATTCATTAATTGGTAACAGAGCATATTTATAAAGAAAAATTATTTAAAGAGTTGAAATTACTACCTCTTATAAGAATTAATAAGCACAAGAATGATACTATTAGACAAGTTTCACATAAAATGAGCACTTATCACATTATAAACGTCATGGTATAAAATTACAGTGAAAATCACAATGAAGTAAATTCAGATGTCTCTAGCAATAGTTATGCAAAATCAAGACTTTACATGTAATGGTAATGTATTTAACTGATATTAAAAATGAATGGTATAAAAATATGAAATCGCTTTCAAAATGATCTATCAATGACATAATGTAGTAATAAATGTTTACCTGTTGAGCTCTGTTGTGGTAAAATTGGTTTACTAGGGGCATCGGAAGCCTGGCTATTGGATCGTGATGTCTCCTCTTTATTCTTGGTGTCAAATCTATCCTGTGTCTTCTCATCTCGCATGAATCGCCTCTTGATGGAGGCTTTCTTCAGTGCACCAGTTATGGCCACAATGGAGAATTGGTGGTGGAAATTGTTTGGTCTAAAAACAGTAGGAAAGATAATATGCTGATTGCTGACAATTGTAACATTTTAACGTAAGTGAAGGTCAAGTTTTGAAAAGTTTTAAGAACCAGTTTATCACTAGAGTTTAACAACCTTATTGCTAAATAATCTTTAATCTTTTGATAATAAGTGACTTGGATCTACTTATAGTTGATCTTTGGCCAGTTTATCACTAGAGTTTAACAACCTTATTGCTAAATAACCTTTAATCTTTTGATAATAAGTAACTTGGATCTATTTATAGTTGATCTTTGGCCAGTTTATCACTAGAGTTTAACAACCTTATTGCTAAATAACCTTTTGACAATAAGTGACTTGGATCTACTTACAGTTGATCTTTGGCCAGCTCCATTAGGACTTTAAGTCTGGATGCCAGGACTTGTGGGGCCCTGAATCCCAATGAGGCACATTTGTCCTTGAGAATGATGCTTAGATCTGGCTTGACAAGGGAAACATTTCGGAACAGGGATCTTACATCTTGTGACATGATGGATGATGGTTGGGCTGTAGAGGGACTTACAGTCATGTGCATGGCAACTGTCCTCTTCAAATTGACCTGAACCAAAAGAAATAAATTAGCTTTTATGTGGAGATGAATTAAAGTTCTAAGAATGTAAAATCCCCAAAATTTTATGAACATAAAATGTTAGAAATTTAGAAGGACATTCAAAGCTATTACAATTACAGTGGGACCCCGCTATAACCCGCCCCGCTATAACCCGAATTCGGATATAACCCGGTCGTGGCATGGCTCCCAAAATTTCGGGTAATTTATTACAGGTATTTTTCTCAAAGACCAAAAAAAAAAAACAAAAAAAAATTTTAAGATTAAAAAAACTAAATACGTCAAGAGTTTAATTATCATTCTCATATTCGTCTAAACAGTGCGAAAAAGAACGTGTAGAAAATGTATTATCAAATTTCTTCTATTTTTGTGCCAAAATAAACGTCGGAAATACGAACCAATTGCTGGGCCTACTGAGAACTTTGATCTTTGTTTATTGTTGAAAAATTACAGCTCATAAGTGTCAATATTATAATTACTGATTCCTGAGTAATGAAGCCATCGTTTCTACTTTGTGTTTGTCTTGAATGCATTCCAAATACAGTCGTTGCTCAAATAATCTCCGATATATGTTCTCTTAATTTCATACACAACTAAGCAGCAGCCAATGTGGCGGTTGATAAAAGATTCTCACCAGAATGTATAAATCAATTAATTTAAGTACATTGTTTATCATCAAAGTGAACTACCGAGCTATACTTGTTCAAATCATTGGGCAACGATTTATACAGCATCAAAGAAACAAAGCCGCCAGCATGTGCGTAAGGCTTGGCGGTGTTGTTTTATGCAATCTGTTGGCCAGTAAATAATGTCGTAAATTTACTACAAATATACCCCCATTGTTTAATGACTATTATTCTTGCTGTAGATTTTCAAACCAATAGGATTAAAAGTGTTAATTTGTATACATTTAGAATGGAAAATGGGAAACGCAAACGTAATGCTTCTACTGTTAAAGAAAAAATTGAAGCATTGGACAGGATTAAGTCCGGTGTTAAACAATCACATGTAGCTAAAGATTTAGGTCTCGATGAATCGACAGTTCGAGGATGGAAGAAAGATGAAGCAAAATTAAGAGAGAGGGTTCTGAATTTGTATGAAAGTGAGGGAATGATGAGGAAAAAAGCAAGACTAGCAGGAGACACATAACTTGATGCAGCCCTGTATCAGTGATTTGTCCAGACTAGAGCTGAAGGAGTGCCTTTATCAGGACCAATTGTTAAGGCACAAGCCGAAAAATTAAACAACGATTTACATGGGCAAGATTCTAGCTTCAAAGCAAGCAATGGATGGCTACATCGTTTTAAGAAACGACATGGGATTAGTAATGTGACAGTTTCTGGAGAAATTCGCTCTTCAGATTCTGAAGCTGCTATGAACTATTCAGATGAATTGAGGGAAATAATAGAGAAAGGTGGGTATTCCCCAGAGCAGATTTACAACTGTGATGAAACTGGATTGTGCTACAAAATGATACCTGACACCACCCTAGCTGTGAAAAAAGATGAACATAAACATGAAGGATTTAAGAGAATAAAAGAACGGTTAACGTTGTTGTTTTGTGTCAATAAAATGGGATGACACAAACTTAAACCACTATGCATTGGAAAATTCAAATCACCTAGGTGCTTCCATCATTTGAATGTGAACACCCTACCATTTTCATATGATGCCACAAAAAACACATGGATGACAGCTGCTTTATTTGAAAAATGGTTTCAAACCAAATTCGTACCATCAGTTCGATCCCACCTCAGAAATCTGAAGATGGAGCCAAAGGCACTATTATTATTAGACAACTGCCCCGCACACCCACCTGCAGAATGTCTAGTTAGTACTGATGGGAAAATAAAAGGCTGCTTCCTCCCAAAAAACACAACTTCAAGAATTCAGCCTCTGGACCAGGGAATAATAGCAGTTTTTAAAATGAATTATCGCAGAGAACTTGTTAAAAAGATTGTTTGCGATGAAACCTCAGTCCAGGCGACACTAAAAAGTTTAAATTTGAAAGAAGCAATGTACCTCGGCAGCAAATCTTGGGATGCCATTACGCCACGCTGCATTGAGAACTGCTGGGAGAAAGGACTTGGGGCAGCATTTACTAGTACACAGGAAGACAGAGGCAACATCACCGATGATGACAATAGTTTATTTGATGGATTTTCGGAAAATGATGTGTTCCAGGCTGAGAGGGCATTTGGGGAGCTGATGCAGTCACGTGAACGCGTTGACGAATGGCTTAATTTTGACAATGAATGTCCAGTTGCAGACCACGTTTCGGATGCGGAAATTATTAAAAATATTAAGTCTCAAAACACTAGTGGTGATGCTGATGATGGTGATACTTCTGATGATGACAGCGAAGACACTTCACCTGAGGATAGCCCACCATTAGCTACAGAAGCTGTCAAAGGTTTAGAGTGTGCTTTGAGATGGATGGAGACGCAAGATATTGATTATCTTCGAATTCTGCAACTGAGAACTATTCTTGACTTTGCCAAGAGCAAACGTGATATTAGCAGAAAGCAGCTAAAAATCACAGAGTTTTTTAAAAAATAATAACTACTAACAGATGAGAAATGTAGTGGTGTAAAATGTATGCGACACCGTTTATTAATCGTCGGACATACATGTACTTTTTCATCATTCATTACATACACCCGTTACGTAATTTTTGTTACTTTCTCTTCATTGTATTAGTCACATAATGATCTGTGACAAAATTATTGAATATTCTACATCCGTGTGTGGATATTTTCGATGGAAATATTTGTATTATGGATTCAATGTATGTTACAAGATTCGCTGGTGAGTACACGGTGTTGATATTCTTTTCATGCAATAGATTATACATGTATATATATAAATTAGACACGTGTATGTACCAAAGCATGGTTTTCTGAATAAAGTAATATATTATATCTGCAATTTCTGTTACCACAGCAAATGGTTTTCTCATTTAATATATATTGATCAAAAATGGTAATTGTGCCATGTATTTTCGCACCCGTCTTTATGTAACCCCCCCCCCCCAATTAAATCCAAAAATGTGTTGGTATTGTACATGGTTGCTTATAACACGGTTCGGCTCATAGCCCGGTCGGATTCTATGGCTCGCAACTACCGGGTTATAGCGGGGTCCCACTGTATAGTCATATTTAAAATAACATACAAAAATGAATCCCCATCGTAAAAGGCCCAATCTGAAGAAGAAAAAATTCTCACGAATATGTTCACTCTATTTCTCTATTCAGAAAAGCTGGAATCATAATTCTTTAGTTTACAAATTATTTGTTAAAAAGTAATCAATTCATCAAAATTTAAAACTTAAATTTACCACATATACTTACATGCATGCCAGTTCCAAATGCAAACTGCACAGACCCAGATTTTTCATCAAATAATGAGCATTATGTAACAGCATCATTTTATCAGGGTCTATGTTGTCCACAGCTGAATCAGACTTGTATGCAAATATATATGGTAGATGTTTCAACTTTAACATATATTTCTTTATTATTTGTCAACTTTAACATTTATTTTTTTAATTATTTTTCAACTTTAACATTTATTTCTCTATTATTTTTCAACTTTAAAATTTATTTCTTTATTATTTTTCTAATGAAGTATAAGTTCTATCAAATTAAAACATTTACTCTTCAAGACTCATATCTGGAAATAAGGCACCCATGTGGTGATGGTAATCAAAAAGACACCACCCCCCCCCCACCCGCACAACTTCATAGTTGATCACTTATATATAATGGTATAAGGGATTAAACCCATTACCATATCAGTGGAATGTTAGCATGTCACCAATGTCTAGATTATAGTCCTTACTTCGACACCATCCCACAGAAAAGTAGAGGTTTGCTTGGTCTTCAGAGCAATGAGAATGTTTTCCACATGATTAATTAGAACAGACATGGCCACTTTACCCAAACTCTGGGCATCATCAAATAAGCACCAACAACCATCCTGAAAATTGAAAATGTATTACTACATGGTAAATAACCCATTATTTATCTGTCATTATTTCAAATGATATATCATGGAAAATAATAATAAGGAAACAAAGATCATATGATGAATGAAGGTCATAGTTACAAAGTTACTTACAACTTTGAGTGCAGCTCATATAAGTTGTGTATGCCAATAGCATAATTGTATCTTATGACAGAACAAGCAGCCAGATTTTTAACTTTTTATTATTAGTCCCTTTACAGCTCATTCAAAATGATACATCAATCAATCACTTTTACAGTAATGTTAATAATATTTACTGGAACATGAAATGTCTTCATGGAACAAGGATGCCCCCTCACATTGCCTCAAAAGCAACTTACGTGCACAACCTAACCAAGGTTTGAAAAATGGATATGTGAACAAGGACAAGATTATTGTCATGGCAGGACATTTTATCAATCTTCAGTCCACTTTAGACAAATCTACAAGGTACGCCCTCTGAGGTTATCCTATGGAGTTGTGGAGTACCTCCACCTTAAACTGAGTTGTGTTATGATAAAGCAACATTAATGTTACTATCACTTAATTCAATATGACCCATGATGTTATTCACCTTACTTATAACATAAACTATATTATAATGAAGGGCCTTACAGTGAAGGAGTGCAGTACTGTCAAACTGCACAATATGGATTATGTTAAGCCTAAACAACTTGTGGATGTTGTTGAATTAGTAAATGTTTGATAGTAATCAGCAAAGTTTTTACCATGGCTGATCCTTGAACAATTTTCCCCATGCCAATGGCATCTGACTGTGGGGAACACAAGAAAACTCCAATAAAATGGCCCAATATGTTTGCTAGTCCCTAAAAGAGAAAAATATAAAGAACACTTATTTACATAAAAGAATTTTCAGTACCAGACATTTTAAATATTTACATAAAAGAATTTTCAGTACCCGACATTTTAAACATTTACATAAAAGAATTTTCAGTACCCGACATTTTAAACATTTACATAAAAGAATTTTCAGTACCCGACATTTGAAATATTTACATAAAAGAATTTTCAGTACCAGACATTTGAAATATTTACATAAAAGAATTTTCAGTACCAGACATTTGAAATATTTACATAAAAGAATTTTCAGTACCCGACATTTGAAATATTTACATAAAAGAATTTTCAGTACCCGACATTGGAAATATTTACATAAAAGAATTTTCAGTACCAGACATTTGAAATATTTACATAAAAGAATTTTCAGTACCCGACATTTGAAATATTTACATAAAAGAATTTTCAGTACCCGACATTTGAAATATTTACATAAAAGAATTTTCAGTACCAGACATTTGAAATATTTACATAAAAGAATTTTCAGTACCCGACATTTGAAATATTTACATAAAAGAATTTTCAGTACCAGACATTTTAAATATTTACATAAAAGAATTTTCAGTACCCGACATTTTAAACATTTACATAAAAGAATTTTCAGTACCCGACATTTGAAATATTTACATAAAAGAATTTTCAGTACCAGACATTTTAAATATTTACATAAAAGAATTTTCAGTACCAGACATTTTAAATATTTACATAAAAGAATTTTCAGTACCCGACATTTGAAATATTTACATAAAACAATTTTCAGTACCCGACATTTTAAACATTTACATAAAACAATTTTCAGTACCAGACATTTTAAATATTTACATAAAAGAATTTTCAGTACCCGACATTTTAAATATTTACATAAAAGAATTTTCAGTACCCGACATTTTAAACATTTACATAAAAGAATTTTCAGTACCCGACATTTGAAATATTTACATAAAAGAATTTTCAGTACCAGACATTTTAAATATTTACATAAAAGAATTTTCAGTACCTGACATTTGAAATATTTACATAAAAGAATTTTCAGTACCAGACATTTGAAATATTTACATAAAAGAATTTTCAGTACCAGACATTTGAAATATTTACATAAAAGAATTTTCAGTACCCGACATTTTAAACATTTACACAAAAGAATTTTCAGTACCCGACATTTGAAATATTTACATAAAAGAATTTTCAGTACCCGACATTTGAAATATTTACATAAAAGAATTTTCAGTACCCGACATTTTAAATATTTACATAAAAGAATTTTCAGTACCCGACATTTTAAATATTTACATAAAAGAATTTTCAGTACCAGACATTTGAAATATTTACATAAAAGAATTTTCAGTACCAGACATTTGAAATATTTACATAAAAGAATTTTCAGTACCAGACATTTGAAATATTTACATAAAAGAATTTTCAGTACCCGACATTTTAAATATTTACATAAAAGAATTTTCAGTACCAGACATTTGAAATATTTACATAAAAGAATTTTCAGTACCCGACATTTTAAATATTTACATAAAAGAATTTTCAGTACCTGACATTTTAAATATTTCCAAGTGAAATCCTTACATTTATGTGACCTCCCTTTTGAAAGATTCTACTGCATGAATACTTTCTTTATTCCCAGTTTAATATAGATTACAAATGGTGGTAAAAAATAATATTAAAATACAGCAAAAACTGTCTAAGCAGATATTTCAGTGTACAAGACACCTGTTTAAAATGACAAGATTCATGCATCCTTTTTTTCTTTAATTTAATTTTATAGTCAACATTTATAAATGATACCTATTAGGGAAAACTTATGTGATCCCTCATGTTTCCACAATTGAAAAGTTCTTTTACACACACAAATTATGTTATCTTGAATAGACACATTAACTTCTTCAGATGATATCATATTTAAATCAAACAGGAAGAATGAGACTAGTTAGTTCATGCAATGTAATTACTGTACATGTACAGAAAACCCATGTTAGACTACTGTGCACTAACATGTATTTACTGTACAATACAAGTGTATTTTATACCAATACTTATACTGACAACTACACTAGTATGAATTATGATTCAAGTACACTGTACCCATTTTAGACTATTGTAAAATTTGTATGTATTTGCTGTACAAGTACACTGTATACATTTTGGACTATTGTACATTGCTTTGTATTTACACACTGGTTTGTATTTACTGTACAATAAATGTACGCTATATCTATTTTAGGCCAACGCTAGCACTGAAAATATATATTACCGTATTTTCTGTCCTATAAGTCGATACTTTTTGACTTGAAAGACACGTCTTCGTCTTATACTCCAAATAGACTTATATATGGATTGTGTCATTGAAATTGCATCAACTTAGTTTTTATAAGTTATGTTCATAACTAACAGGTAATAAAATGAAGAACAACATGGATGTGCTTTCAATTATAAGCAACAAGCATTGACTGTTTATTCAGCTGTGTCAATTGATAACAGAATATAGCAGTGATTTGTTCAGAAGTAAAATCACATGCATGTTAACATTGGTAATGCAATTTCACAACTGCCGGTAATATGGAATATCATACAACAATACCATCACTAGTGTAAAATACAAAGCCAAGATATTGACCTGGCCTCGTCTTATACTCCAAATCGACTTATATATAAATGAAGGATGGAAAATTGACAAAATTAGTGAATTTGACTAATACTCCGAATCGACTTATAGGCCAGAACATACGGTACTATGAATTGCTCTAAATTATAAGCACACTGTACCCATTTAAACCAATCTACAGTAAATTGGTCATACTGGGAATGTGCCATTGCATTACTCTCTGAGTATACATTTCCTTTTGTGCACAATAAATGGAAACGACCAAATTGCCAGTTGCTGTAAGGATGGTCAATATTGTTGCTGTTATTAGTTTTGGGTTTAACACCATTTCTCAGAACAAGATATATTACACATGGTGGTTAGCATAACTGGTGGAGGAAGAACTAGCAACCTATGGCAAGATCTTGGCAGCTTTCCCACATAACACATTGGCTGAGCCCAAGACTTGAACACAAAGATAGATGGTACATGGCAGTAATATGGAGTCCATAAGGATGGTCAATAGATTAGGTTTTATTGAACAATCTCAACTTTTATACAAATATATCATCATTAGCACATTACTGTTAAAACTCAGATTATATACATATATCTTAACATTGAGATGAAAGAGGCAGAACATGGTTAACTCACCTTAACTGTTTCTGTCTTACCGACCCCTACAGGACCTGTGATACAGCTCCCTTGATACCTCTGAAGGGCCTGTGACATTGTCAGAAAGCAGCGTTCAGTGGCCGGTCCCAATGCCACTCCAGTGTTGTTCCCATAGAACTCATTGTGGTAGAAGTAGGAAGAATCCAAAATCCATATAAGTGGTTCACTTTTCTCCTCATCTATAAAGCATACGTATGATATAGGGATTATTAATCAGATTATTAATCAAATGGACTGTTTGATGATGTATCAACTGATTCACAATCTATTTTTATTTCATAAGCATTCTTTGAAATATTGTTTAACACATTAACCCCGGGAAGTTTTTCTTATTTTTGTTTGAAATGCGAGTAGGAAACAACATTTTGGGGTTATTTCTGAATACACCCTAATACATTGACTTCCATGTGATTTTCCATTAGCTTAATGCCTAGTTGTGTGAGAAACATTGTTTTCCACTGGTTATTTTGCTCGTGCATATGAGCTGAAGGAGAAAAGTTGGAAATCTTTTTTCTTATTGTTTTGCTTAACGACCCATCTTTTTCCAAATGCCACCTTATCCTACTTTTTGCACAGGTTCACCTGTCTGTGAACTTAAGACCAGTCTGCCTTAGATCTGATATCAAAATGTCTAAAATCTGGAAACAAAAGTAGATTCCAACCATGGCAAATGTTAGGTGAAAAAAAAAACAGGTACAAAAAATTAGGATTTTTCCTCTGTATTAAGTAGTGCATCTTAAACATCCAGATTATTTGGTATGATTGTGGAGCTAAATCTGTCTATCTTTCTATAATACCACCCACTTGAATGTATTATACATGACCTTGATGCTACAGAGCTTGGAAATAGGATACTGCCTCCTGCCCCGTAAACGTGGCACCAGGGGTTAATGTGTTAATGACATATGGAATCTGCCCAGCATGATGGCTATCTTGGAACAAGCTAGAAATTTAAGATAGTAATAAAAGATGTCATATAATGTCTAAACTTTCAAATGATTTCCCCTAAAAACAAACTGACTGCAATCATATAGGTCAATTATCTATTAAAGATGCAGGACAGAAAATGATTGCATAAAATTGATTGATGATTTTAAAAATCATATAGGTCTTGAAAATAAAGCATAACTATTTTAAATATGTAACCATAGATCTGTGCAATTTATGTTGCCCATTCTTTGCATTTGTAACCAATTATTATACAAATATCATGAAAGGCTGGCATGAAGACGATATGGAACTGTGACACCTGCAGAATACCAAATTAAATCAAGTTAAGTAGCATGCATTCACTAAATGCTGGCATAAAAATTTAAAAATTATTATTTCTTAGCATTTGAAATAAGGTATAAAACACAGAGGCCCGCACATGTTAAATGAATAATGTAAAATGTAAGTCATGCAAACAAAAATAACTTGAAAGTCAAACTCAAATTTAAAAAAATCAAGCTTAATTGCAAAATTTTGTTCTGTACATTTTTTTGATTTATTCTGTCTTGAGTTCAAACAAAAGTATATATATTTAATTATCCTGATAAAGGTATGTATGTATGTATGTATGTATATATATATATATATATATATATATATATATATATATATATATATATATATTGGATGATTAAATATCTTTTAAATAATCTTTAACTAAAAGCGGAACTTATAAGTCAAACATGGGTCACAAATCCATTCAATTTTGTAAGATAAAGGTCAGACAAAAGTCACAAATCCATTCAATTTCGTAAGATAATGGTCAAACAAAGGTCACAAATCCATTCAATTTTGTAAGATAATGGTCAAACAAAGGTCACAAATGCATTCAATTTTGTAAGATAATGGTCAAACAAAGGTCACAAATCCATTCAATTGTGTAAGAAAATGGTGTAAGTGAGACATGGGTTACAAATCCTTCAATCTGTAAGAAAATGGTATAAGTTAGACACAACTCACAAATCCATTCAGTAGTATATTGTCAGAAAATCAAACTTTAACTAGGTCTTCTTAACATAAAGCTCTATACCAAAACTGATTTGAAAATACAGACATAACAAGGACACAGTAATGTCATATGTAAAATAATATAGACACAACAATGACATGGTAATGTCATATGTCAGAAATACAGACATAAAAAGAACACAGCAATACCATATGTCTGAAATACTGACAAAACAATGACATAGTAATGTCATATGTAAGAAATACAGATATAAGAACACAGTAAAGTCACAAGTCAGAAAAATACAGAAATAACAAAGACACAGTAATATCATATGTCAGAAATACTGACAAAACAATAACACAGCACTGTCATATGTCGTAAATACAGACATAACAAAGGCACAGTAATGTCATATGTCAGAAATACTGACAAAACAATGACACTGTAATGTCATATGTAAGAAATACAAACAAAACAAAAACACTAATGTCAAATGTCCTAACACTAACTTAGTTACAAAGGAGCAAATTAGAAGGGGGAACAAGAGGGGAATGTTATACACAAGTAACAATGTATGTTTTCTTAATGGATATCACTAGGACAAAAAAGGGACACTAATATCATATTACAACAATGCATGCAAGTACTATTTGTATATGTGGAAACTTCTATATATTTGGGTGAAAACAACTCAAAATATCTCAAGTGTATTTTTATCCTAATGACAAAGCCTCTGTGAAAAGTGCATAATACAATCTACAATGTTTTAATCATTGTCAAGTTTCTTAGGGAGAGAGATTTTAATCCAATCATAATTTTTATGTTAAATCCCAAATCATATGTATGTATGTATGTATGTATGTATGTATGTATGTATGTATGTATGACATAAAGACTGTATCAAATTGTATAGCAAAAGCAAGTACGACTTCCCAACCATTTAACTTTACTGTATGGACATGCCGATATTGACCAGCATTGAAAGCGAAAGACTTCCAAGGCTGACATGTCACTAAGGAGAAAAAATGCAGAGGTTTTCTTATTTCACCATTGACCGAAAGGTAAGATACAAAGAACCTCTAATATAAACCTCTTTTGGTCTAATCAGAACTCTTTGAGTCAATGGTGAAATCCAAAAATATCCGAATATAAGTGACACTTTGTTCTCAGTTCTTGTACAAACATACATTTCATTGATGATGTACACTGTAAACAAAGGAATGTCAAAATAAAGATGATGTACACTGCCAACAAAGGAATGTCAAAATGATGATGATATACAATGCCAACAAAGGAATGTCAAAATAATGATGATATACACTGCCAACAAAGGAATGTCAAAATAATGATGATGTGAAGTGCCAACAAAGGAATCTCAAAATGATGATGATATACACTGCCAACAAAGGAATGTCAAAATAATGATGTACACTGCCAACAAAGGAATCTCAAAATGATCATGATGTACACTGCCAACAAAGAAATGTCAAAATGACAATGATGTACACTGCCAACCAAGGAATGTCAAAATGATGATAATGTAAACTGTCAACAAAAGAAAAAGTAACCTTTTCTGATCATTAGCCAATTTTTTACTTATCTATTTTGGGGGGAAATTATTTCTTGTGTTTTATGTTATATTTTGTTTTCTCATGTCACATACAGTTTTAATATTTATGTTAACACTACATGATAAGCAAAAGAAACAAGAACTATGTATCAGTTATGTAGAAATTCCATTTTGAAATTAAATTTTCTTAAGCATAAGATTCACTATAGAGGAAGTAAACTTGCTAAAGCTGGTATGCATCAACTTCAATCCTAATATCTTAAGGGTGAAAGCATGGTTCCTCTTATAAGGCCCTTTAATACAACATGTTTCCCATTATAAGGCCCTTCATTACATCATGGCTATTATTATTATAAGACCCTTCATTACATCATGGCTATTATTATTATAAGGCCCTTCATTACATCATGGCTATTATTATTATAAGACCCTTCATTACATCATGGCTATTATTATTATAAGACCCTTAATTACATCATGGCTATTATTATTACAAGACCCTTCATTACATCATGGTTATTATTATAAGGCGTCTCAGTACAACATGATTCCAGTTATGAAAACTTACATACCTTAATTATGCAGTAAGATCATCATGTGCAACAGTTCTGACAGCTGAACTTAAGTCTTCACTGATTGTGTGTGACAGTTCTAACAGCTGAACTTAAGTCTTCACTGATTGTGTGACAGTTTAACAGCTGAACTTAAGTCTTCACTGATTGTGTGACAGTTCTAACAGCTAAACTTAAGTCTTCACTGATTGTGTAACAGTTTAACAGCTGAACTTAAGTCTTCACTGATTGTGTGACAGTTTAACAGCTGAACTTAAGTCTTCACTGATTGTGTGACAGTTCTAACAGCTGAACTTTAAGTCTTCACTGATTGTGTGACAGTTTAACAGCTGAACTTAAGTCTTCACTGACTGTGTATGACAGTTTCTGACTGCTGATCTCAGTCTACACTGATCATGTGTGACAGTTCTGACAAATGAACTCAGTCTAAACTGCTGTTTCTATGAAAATAGTTCAGATTCAGAAAGAATGGTATTCATATGAAGGATGTCAAGATCAAATGATACAACACAAGACTATTAAAAATTTTCTTTTCATAAGTGTACTGAAGACACAAGTGTTAGTTGAGCCAATCCACAAACTCAAACAAAAAAGAGCTCAATCTCGTCCCAATCCACCAACAAACCTTACATTTTCAGACAATTATGTTGGTAATTATTGTCTGAGTCATCAAGTTTGGGCCATTAAAAAAGATAATTATTTTTTGTCATCAAAAAATACAAGGCAAGATGGTATACTTAACCAAAAACTATCATCTGAGAAGAAATGTTTAAAGCATGCAAGTGTTCATGCTGATATATTGCCAGTTAATCTGTGTGAAAACTCTCCATGCTGAAACATTGCCCAGTACTAATGCCTTTTAAAGTATGGTATAATGTAAAACCTGTACTACTGCCTTTAAAGTATGGCATAATGTAAAACCTGTACTAATGCCTTTAATGTATGGCATAATGTAAAACCTGTACTAATGCCTTTAATGTATGGCATAATGTAAAACCTGTACTAATGCCTTTAATGTATGGCATAATGTAAAACCTGTACTAATGCCTTTAATGTATGGCATAATGTAAAACCTGTACTAATGCCTTTAATGTATGGCATAATGTAAAACCTGTACTAATGCCTTTAATGTATGGCATAATGTAAAACCTGTACTAATGCCTTTAATGTATGCATAATGTAAAACCTGTACTAATGCCTTTAATGTATGGTATATTGTAATACCAAAGTCTTCAAAGTATCACCTAATGTAAAACCTTTACAAGCTTTCAAAGTATGGCATAATGTAAAACCTGTACTAAAGCCTTCAAAGTATGGTATAATGAGAAAACATGCAATGCCTTCAAAGTATGGCATAATTTAAAACCTTGACTAAAGCTTTTGAAGTATGGCATCATGCAAAACCTGTACTAATGCCTATAAAGTATGTAATAATGAAAAACCTGTACTAACGCCTTCAAAGTATGGCATAATGCAAAACCTGTTCTAATGCCTACAAAGTATGGCATCATGAAAAACCTGTACTAACGCCTTCAAAGTAGGGCATAATGCAAAATCTTGACTAAAGCCATCAAAGTATGGCATAATGTAAAACCTTAACTAAAGTTTTCGAAGTATGCATAATATCAGACCTGTACTAATGCCTTTAACATCTAAATATATTTATAGATACAAATAAATTTGTTTCCCTATTTACATAAGCATTTCTCTTGATGACTATAACAATTTTAAGCCTATAGTATTGTAGACACCAGTAGAAAAATTGCATTTTGATAGGGACAAGCTCTATTTCTGTCAATTTACTCAATATGAAATGACCTTTCACTAACTATTTACCAAACTATACTAAAAAATAAACACAGTATCATACAATTTGCATATGATATTCTTCAGTGCTATATTTGTTAGTTTCCATTACGAATGTATTAGACAAATACCATCATCCAAACTGTTAGTAAGTCATAGTACAGCATAAAGTATTCCCCACAAAGTCTCATTGTTTTCTTATTATGAGTTCTAAAGCAGCCTAAGAAAACAATTTATCCAAAAACTTTGAGTTAGTTATTAGAATTTTTGGTTGTTTCAAAGAGTGAATATAGACACCAATCAAACAATCATTTTATTCTGAAAACAGGACCCTATCACCATCATATTTGCACATCAAAATAATCTATACATACAAATTGTAATATATTTATTAACTCTTTCACAAAAAGATTCCAACAAATTAGTCACAATGACAAAAATATCCCTCATGACAGTTAACTGATCACAAGTGAAAGAAGTATTTTGACAAGACTTTTGAAAACACTTAATTTTAGACATTAAATATATAAAATAAAAAAAACATTGTTTTAAAGCTTTGAAGTTGGAAAAACTTAAAGAAATGAACAAACAAAATGTTTTATACCTGTAAGATTTTGACATCTAAACTAAACTGAGACAGAACAACAATTTTATTGGACATTAATTTATGAAAGGAGTTAGAGGGGAGAAATTTGTTGGGGAACACTTTATACTTTTAAATTTAGTAGCTTTCTTCCATTTTAAGTAGATTACATCCTTAAAACAGTTTATCTCCACTATGCTCCATTACATACTGTTGACTGCCTGTTTCAAGATTTCCTCATTATTCATGAATATACATAAAGAAAAATTACACCATCAATACAATAAGCTCATAAACATAAATGAAAGTACCTTTATTATCAATAAATAAGTAAATGTTTGGATGAAAAACTAATGAACTCGCTAAAACAGCATGAAATGTAATGCTGGGTCCATGCTGGGTTAGCTTTCTGACATGTTACTAGGGCTTGCAACAATTTGTTATTATAATAACCAAGTTTAGGCACATTCTCATTAAAGATCAGGAAATCTTACTGAAGGCTGGCAAGGCTGAAAGAGGAGCATAGCGGGCTTTTGCCTGTGACATCCAACAATGGCCTTATGTCTGAGTATTTTAAATCACATTCAACAGCCAAAACTTTAGGAAAAGATTTGAATTCTTTATAGCTAAACATCCAGTGACAAATACAATTATAGAATTTCATTACTTATCTGAAAAATTGCAAACTATTGGTTTTAGACATATTAACTTCACAAATCCATTTAATCATTTTGATTGACTTCCACTGGAACTGATTACAAATTTCATATGATGGTCTCTCTAAATAATAATCCACATGATTTAAAATTCAAAAAAGGTCAAATGAGCAAGAAACAAAGACCACTGTGACCTACTTATTTATGGTGTCAATACTAGTCTTTACAGTAAATCTAAGCATCAAATTTGATGGCTGTACATGCAATATTGTCATATAAATGAAGCAAAAAACCCATAATTTAGATCTGGAATCTGAAAATTAGGTAACTGTAACATACTTTTGCTATTGGTGAGTATAAGTTCCTACAATAATGTACTCATCCAGTTTCATAATAAAATCAAAACTAAATGCAAAACGTTAATTTTGATGCCTACAGAAATAAAAAAGAGTGCCATGAAAAGCACAATATACACCTTCCCAAGGACTATAGACCTGTATGTCGAGATCTGAGAATGTTGTGCAGAAACAATTTTTCTTCTGTCAGTCACCATGGCCTTTGACATTTTAACCCCAAAATTGACAGGCTTCTTCTCTGCCCTAAGATAAATCCTTCCACAAAGTTTGGGTCATATCTGACATGGAACTAATGTTTTTGTGTGGAAACTAGTTTTCTTCTTTAAATCAGTGGCACTGACCTCAACATCGGTAGTCTTCTTTCTTAGCCGACATGTCACATCCACAAAGAAAGGTTAAGGTATGTCATGTAGAACAAATGTTACTATGCAGAAGTAATTTTTTTTTCAGTGAGCTATTACTCTAAAAAGAAAAGAGTTTATCCTTACTCCAAGTAAGCCATCCACACAGTTTGGGAACCCATACATGATAAATAACTCAAGTTATTATGCAAAAATAAATTTCCTTATTTCAGTCCAAATGACCTGGACATGTGATTCTGAAACTGTTAGGGTTCTTCCTTACCCTATGTGCAAACCATTCACAAAACTGTATAACTGACTATGTTGAGAAAACTCAACATCCTGTGCAGAAACCATTTTTCTACTTTCAGTCACACTGACCTTGCCCTTCTAATCAATACATTTAAGGGGTTCCTTGGGTCGTGGAGAACTTGCAGAAACCATTTGTTTCTGTCAGTCATGGTGACCTCAACCTTTGAACTACTGAACCCAAAACTGATAGGACATATCATAACTGCCAATGGAATAGACATAAAAAAAACTGCATACACATTTTGTTTTGAGTTGGTGAAAAGTTTGATGTGGTGTAGGCATACAGCAAGGCAATGAAGACTTTTTTTATCAGCTGTATCAAACAAGTTCTTTTTTTTGACTAACAACATTACATAAATGTATTACGTACCGCCTCTTTTATGACTTTTAATACCAGTAGCTTTACAACAAAATTCAAAACAGATTGGGATTTTTAAAGTTTGATTCACTACATCTAAGTATATCTATGTGAGGATGTCAAAAAGAAACCTAAGTAGTTCGAATCATGGTGTGTGATTCAGAAATACAGACTAAACAGCTGTATCAAATCTTAGATCATGTATGTAACATTAAATGGGTATATAATAAATAAAATATCTTCCATGATTCATTTCATCATTACAGTTAACTTGCCCTAAAAATATGTTCAAATGTTTATAGGAATCATTCTTTCTATCATAAACTGATTTCAGCTAGAGTTTTTTAAAATACTCATACATTGGTGATATCCTGGAAAAAGAATGTAACCTTTCTCTTGAAAAAGTTACTACCAGAAAACAAATGGCAGGAGAAGCTCTCTATGAGCAAAAACAAATAAAAATACAGCTCTCCCTTATTACAATACACTTTGTTATCATGCAAATCCTAAATAATGCAGCAGTGCTATGAAATCATGACCAATACTGTAAAAAAATAAAAACAAACTACATACAAATAACAAATTTTGAATTTTCAATATTTATTAGCTGATAGGTTTATTTGAAAAAACCAGTATGGATGCATGTAAATAAATACGTACATACATGTAAATATGTACCTACATACATGTAAATATGAACCTATATACATGTAAATATGTACCTACATACATATAAATATGTACATGTAAATATGTACCTACATACATATAAATATGTACCTACAAACATGTAAATATATACCTACATACATGTAAATATGAACCTACATACATGTAAATATGTACCTACAAACATGTAAATATGTACCTACATACATGTATATATGTACCTACATACATGTAAGTATGAATAGCATTTAATAGCACATTAGTATAAATCCTTGATATACAGAGCAAAGTAAGTCTAGGTATACAAAACAATAGACACAAAACAATGATTAAGCCAAAAAAGTAAAAATTACTTAAATTACAGACTCAGATTTTTATATAACCATTGCTCTGACAAGATTCTTCCTAAAAATACAAACTCAGATTTAATATAAACCAAACTCTGACAAAATTCTAAGTCCACAGTTGGAGTATGAGCTCTAGAAAATCTTTCAAGATAAAATGTTTCCCTGACTGTATAGAAATAAAATCCATTGTATTTGAATTGGTCAATCAACTAAAATTACTATTATATATTTGACTCCCTCCCCAACACACGTACCATATATACTCACTTATAAGTCAAATTCACCAGCAAATAATGGAGACTCTGATCTGTCATTGCATAATGTATCAGAAGATCAGGGTGATATTCACTTGTTCTACTAATTAATCCAAACAAACTACATAGACCCAGATCTGCCATTGCATCATGTAATGGAAGATCTGTGTCTGTGAACTTTACAGCTGCAATAAACTTGTGAGCAAATATATACAGTACATGCATTGATCCAATTTTTTTAATTAGTTTTGTATATAACATGATTATCAGTTTTGATTGACATTTTGTTTATTACCCTGACATAAATACATTTATTTATCAAATATTCTCTCATTTTCACTACAGCATGATTCAGTGTATAACACAGTCAATAATTATGGACCCCAATTTCTGCATTATAAGAAGGGAGAGCTGTAGTGCATTAGTATTGCTATGGCAATGTGGCTAGAATGGGAGTATCCCATTTGGCCAAACATAAAGATGAAGCGTATCTTACACTCAGTCTCCGGGGTACTCAATGCATTAGAACGAGCATCATCCCAGACTTCTACCACTGGAATGACCAAGCAGTATCAAAGTTTTACAGAACTGTACACTCTGTCTGCCTCTCTCAACAATTCTATCAACTTCTCAAATCAGTATGAACAATTGGTCTACTACATGGACAGAATGGTATATTAATTTTACACAAAAAAAACACTGTATAGTTTGGTGTCAAATACTTTCCTAATGAAATAACATTTAATTAATCTTTGATTCTTATGAATTGTCTAACTTATTATTGGAATATGAATGCAGTAAAAAGAAATTGATAAAAAAAACTTTTAAAATAAATAAAAATATGTGAGATTTTTCCAACCTGGATCAACATTTTTCATCATTCAATACAAATATTTTCTCTACAAAATAATTGGTACATCAGTCTTTACTGGATATTAATTAGATTATTTCTACATTGTTATAACTTGTCAGTTATATGTTATGTAAAAACAAACAGGTTACCCTTCAAGCAAACAATCACCACTCTAAAGATGTATTAGCACTTAGTAAATAACTCTCAGTTCAAATTAACAAATATGACCATGTTAGATTAAAATGGTAAGGAAAAAAAGCGAAAACTGATTGGAATAAATTGAATGGAATTTTTAACTTACCAGTCTTTTGAAAATAACATCTTATGCTTCTTCTCCATTCAAAGTCTGATGGTTCTCTCAATTTTCTCTGACACATATTGTCTAAGATGTCTCTCAGGTACAAAGATTGCTGAAATAACACCAAGTATACTTGCCATAGAGTAATAAAATGTCCTTTTAACAAAGAATTAGGTCTTTTGACATTTTTTCAGATTTGGAAGGTCACCACATCTGAACGTAATAAAGTTTATTCAATGCATTTATCATCAATATTAATCAAGATATATCCATGCTACCAAAAAGTCACTGTGTTGCAAATTTCTTACTGCGACGCTATTTTTCTGTGATAAGAGATAGATTGTAAACTTGTCTATAATTGTTGTCTCTGTATTAATACACTCCAATCATGACTTATGGACTGGTAACATGGTGTCTTTAAGGGTTCTCTTGACTCCTTGTCCAAATAAATTTTGACAAACATACAGACAGACAGATATAAGCTGTACTCACTGTGATCATACACTCCAGTCTGGACTTATGGACCGGTAACATGGGGTCCTCAAGGGTTCTCCATACTCCACGACCCAATACAGTTGGAAGTTTGGAAATAGTTGTGAAATATTTCTTCAGTGTACCTTGTAGGGCCTTTCTGTCATATCGAATCTCCGTTATACCCTGTTCACATTCCTTGGTCCAATGGTACAGCATTCCAATTCTACACACCTGAGCTGGGTACTGGGTAAAATATCATTCAGCATTAGCATGAAAACATCAATAAATATAACTAATATCTTTTGCTGCCTTTTCACTTTTCCTAGTTACTATCAGAGAGAGACAAACAGACAGACAGACAGAAAGAGAGACAGACAGACAGACACAGAGAGAGAGAAATTTTCAAGCAATAAATCTGTGATAATGATGAAATTAGCAAAAACATTTATTTGCAACAAAAACTTTTGTAGAGAGTATCATCAAGTGTAGAAAATCTTAACTATACCTTGGATGCCCATTCATCTATGGAGATGCCATTTTCACAATCTTTGATGACACTAATATTCATCTCTCGGATAGTCTTGGCCACAGAGTCACGCATTCTGTTTAGCCAGGATTCAACACCATCATACAGTGTAACCTGTAGTAAAATAATAGTTAATGTTAATTTTACTTTAGTTAAAAACATTTAATTTCTATAACATTTTGTCTTCATTTATACTTTCATGCATAAATAGTTATACTCATAGAAAACAAATATATTCATTAAGTACAAGTGAAATACATGCACAAGTCTGAGGCATTAATGATACAATTCCAAAAGTATTTGAAAATATTGTTTTCTTATTTGTTGCAAGAAGTTGTCACTAACATGGTCATTGCCCCCTGCCACCTCCCACTAAATGGCTGGTGGAGTGCAAACCTGATGAAGCAGTGAGTTCATGTTGGAGTGTGTACAAGGATGTTCATTAGTACTGCCATGTTAATAGCTATATTTCTAAAAAAATCTTTGCAAAATGTATTCATCATCAACCTCATCTGAAGTCCTGTTGAGATGAAGCTTTACAATAAACTTGACTGAAATCTAATAATAAATTCGGAAATATTCACATCAGCAATGACTAACTTTATATGATCATAGCCATCAACTTAAAGAAATAGGTGTAAAATGTATGTAAAATTAAATTTATATGAGCAGTTTTTTAAGGATGAATTTTCACAACAAAATAAATGCCAAAGGATTCACAAAGTGGAGGATAGAAGCATGGACAGAGAGACAGTAAGAGACAAATTCTTTGATAGACAGAGAGACAAATTCTCTGATAGACAGAGAGACAGTCAGAGACAAATTCTCTGCTCCTCTGCCTTAGTAGTGACAAACAATTAATGGTACACTGATTTAGGAGTGAAAGGTTCAAGGTTAAACACATCTTGTTCACCAAAGAGTGAAAGGTTCAAGGTTAAACACATCTTGTTCACCAAAAAGTGAAAGGTTCAAGGTTAAACATATCTTGTTCACCAAAAAGTGAAAGGTTCAAGGTTAAACAGATCTTGTTCGCCAAAAAGTGAAAGGTTCAAGGTTAAACACATCTTGTTCGCCAAAGAGTGAAAGGTTCAAGGTTAAACACATCTTGTTTGCCAAAGAGTGAAAGGTTCAAGGCTAAACACATCTTGTTCGTCAAAGAGTGAAAGGTTCAAGATTAAACACATCTTGTTCGCCAATGAAATTCAGAGAAACTGACACTGCTTGTATATACACATTTGTATCACTGATATATGCAGTCTGTATTATTACAAAAAAAGAAAATAACCTATACATCCTATATTGGAAATCATATTGTCAAACACTTAAGAATTTTGATAAACTAATTCCTTATACTGTAATCTCCCTGAATACAAAGCAAACCAGAAAACATAACACAAACATACTATTTATAGCTAAGGTTAAGAAAATAATTCCATTGTATCAAATGCAAGTAATTTTATTCTCCATTTCAACATATGTTGATCCTGTGTTTTCATCCTTGAGTGTAAGATTTGTCTTAAATACTCTCTGCACAAATCTATTAACTTCTCAAAGTATTTCTTATTTCATCCTGAGGAATGTAAAAGCGCAAGTATGCATCAAATTTCTTTGTGTATCTGTGTCAGTCCAATCTGGAATATGATAGCTACTGGCAATTTTGTTGTTTATATATAAAACCCACTCCATCGTATAATGTGAAAAACATATATACCGATAGTTACAGCAACTTACCTTATCTTGCAATGTAAGAATTTCACCATCGGCACTCGAGACAGATACTGCATCCATAATTGTGACGTCCTCCACCAGACCCTCAGATGGAAGGTATGTAGGTACATGCTGGATTGAGCTGGGGTTCTGAACAGAAAAGTGCTCTATTATGAATGAACTGTACAAAATCTGCAAACAAACCTGATGTAATTCTCATTTAATCTGAATAATAATACCAAGATTTAAAATACAATTTTTATTCTATGTATGAAATCAAAACCAATGTAGGTAGCTAAATGGCAAAGGAGTAAGAATAAAAAAAGGAAATAAAAAAGATTTCGGTAACTGTAATGCAGTCTGAGACATTGCATGAATAACAAGCTAGTTTGATGCAAATCCCTGAAATGAAAAATGGCATAAACTTATATGAATTTTCCAACATTATATGCTGTTTAATCTATTCAAGTTACATTTAAAAATGAATAAACAATTACCTTAATTCAAAAAAAGAGTGTTGGGTTAAGTAATACTAAAAATGAAATAATACAACACCAACACGCTAGATAGATGAATTATACATCATGAATATTTTTTTAAAATAATTGCACAAAAGTAAATAAATCACAGCTAGATCGAAAAACTATTTTTGTGATTCTTACTTAAATTCAAATATCTTTTAAAGAGAAGAAATGCCTATCAATTTCTTTCTGTTATGTGGTTTTGGCTGTACATTTTTGGTTAAACAGATGCATCTCTATTTTTTCTAATATAAATACACATATTACAGTTAAATGTGTCATAGTGGATAACTACATTTAAAGGTGTTATCCTTGCGTTAAATTTTCCTTCAATCAAATGGAAGGTTGTCCACCATTGACAAAACTGTATAGTTCTTTTATAATTATACCCATTATTACACCCAACTGTTGCTTATAAATGACATGATGACAATATATAATTTGTCATATAGAAACCCCACGCTTATCAAATGGGATTAAAGGCTTATAATAACTAAACCAAAGGCATTCTGTACTATGCAATTAACTGTCAATCAGTCATCAATGGTGACCTAAATGTTTATAAAAGTTAATCGCCTATCAACATAGGTATGAACAGAATCCATGCTAGATGAGTTTACCCTGATCAATGTACTCTGATAAATTCTTCAAGACCAAAATTCATTCATCAGGATAACCAATTATCCAGACAAAATCATGTCTTCCAATAGATCTGGATAATTTGCATTTTACTTAATATCATTCTCTATAATGAACATTGCCAGTGTGAGATATACTGTAATAAGCTTTTTTTTTAAAGTATTTTCTTGTTTGCTAAATCTCTAAACTTAATTTCTGTTCAATCAGAACAACAAATTGCAAACCTAGCTTGCTGTAATTCTATATGTGACTGTAATAACAAGAATGACAAAATAAAACCAAGCAGGAAAACAAATTATTTAACAAAACCTGTAAAATTGAAACAGCTAAAGAAAAGAAAAAATTTAATTTGCCATGCAATAACCACTTACAGCAAGGCTATCTCTCTTGTTAAAGTAATGAGCCAAAATGCCCTGCCAAGGGTTCTGTTCAAAACAACCAAATTTGAAGTGAGTACAAAGCCTGGTACACATTACAGTCTGTTTCTATTCCTGATATGTAAACATCTCAGTTTTGAAAATTTCTAGGTTTTGATCACAATTCTCAGCATTTTTTAAAATTGAATTCCCAATTTTCAAGTCCAAAAAATGTGAATTTTAAAAACCATTTCACCCAACACTGCATTTATAAAATGATATGATCATATTGTTCAGCAATATGAAAAGCTTTTATGAATTGAAGAATTATTTTTAAAAAATATCCAGGAACAGTAATATTCTGGCTGTGCTTCATAACCATGAATAGTAATAGTCTAAGGGTGTCTCATAACCAGTAGCAGTTGTCTCAAAACCAGTAATGGTAACAGTCTGAGGGTGTCTCATATGCAGAAATTGTAATGAATAGTAATATTCTGACACTGTCTCATAACCATAGATAGTAATAGTCTGATACTGTCTCATAACCATGCATAATAATATTCTGACACTGTCTCATAACCAGGAATAGTAATAGTCTGACACTGTCTCATAACCAGGAATAGTAATAGTCTGACACTGTCTCATAACCAGGAATAGTAATAGTCTGACACTGTCTCATAACCAGGAATAGTAATAGTCTGACACTGTCTCATAACCAGGAATAGTAATACTGATACTGTTTCATAACCAGGAACAGTAATAGTCTGACACTGTCTCATAACCAGGAATAGTAATAGTCTGACACTGTCTCATAACCAGGAATAGTAATAGTCTGACACTGTCTCATAACCAGGAATAGTAATATAGTAATAGTCTGATGCTGTCTCATAACCAGGAATAGTAATAGTCTGACACTGTCTCATAACCAGGAATAGTAATAGTCTGACACTGTGTCATAACCAGGAATAGTAATATTCTGACATTGTCTCATAAGCAGCATTATTGATAGTTTGGCACTGTCTCATTTTTACTGCTTGGTTTTATTTTGCCATTTTTGCTATTACAGTCATATACATAATTACAGCAATAGTCGAACAATTTCTAATAACTTGCAGCAGTAATTACTCTGACAGTGTCTTATAAACTGGAGCATATATTTTCTGAGTTTCTCATCGAGGAGCAGTAATAGTCTAACAGTCTCATATCCAGGAGCAGTAATAGTATGGCAATGTCTAATAACCAGCAGCAGTATGTCAGAGAATGTCCAATAACCAGCAGCATCATTAGTTTGACAGTGTCCAATAATCAGGAGCATAAATAGTCTGACAGTGTCTTATAACCAGCAGCAGTAAGTCTGAGAGTGTTTCATAACCAGTAGCAGTAAGCCTGAGAGTGTCTCATAACCAGCAGCAGTAATAGTAAGAGCATCAAAAGTCAGACAGTGTCAAATTTCCATCAGCATTAATAGTCTAACAGTGTCTAACAACCAGCAGCAGTAATAGTCTGACAGTGTCTAACAACCAGCAACATTAATAGTCTGGCAGTGTTTAATAACCAGCAGCAGTAAGTCTGGCAGTGTTTAATAACCAGCAGCAGTAAGTCTGACAATGTCTAATAACCAGCAGCATTAATAGTCTGACAGTGTCTAATAACAAGCAGCAGTAAGTCTGGCAGTGTTTAATAACCAGCAGCAGTAAGTCTGACAATGTCTAATAACCAGCAGCATTAATAGTCTGACAGTGTCTAATAACAGGCAGCAATAAGTCTGGCAGTGTTTAATAACCAGCAGCAGTAAATCTGACAGTGTCTAATAACCAGCAGCAGTAAATCTGACAGTGTCTAATAACCAGCAGCAGTAAATCTGACAGTGTCTAATAACCAGCAGCAGTATGTCTGATAGTGTATAATAACAAGTTGAAAAGGAGTCAGACAGTGTCTAATAACCTGGAGCAGTATGTCTGATAGTGTATAATAACCAGCTAGAAGAGTCAGACAGTGTCTAATAACCAGTTGAAGAAGAGTCAGACAGTGTCTAATAACCTGGAGCAGTAATAGTGTGACAGTCTTATAACCTGCAGACTATAAAATACTCTGTATTCTCATTGACTTCAACTCTTTCCTGACCTCTGTACTTTTTACATATAAGCTTTCTCCTAAAAGCCTTAAACTCACCTTTTTAGACTGCAAGAACAAATTTAAAGACCTAATAATGTTTCCTACTTTAAAGATTTGTAGCATTTTTTGTTTTCTAATTTTCTGGGGTTTTGTTATTTGTTTTTTTTTTGTAGTCATATCATCATAGATGCTGTAAAGTGCTTAGAGCTTGTAAAGTTTAGGCGCTATACAAATCCTCATTATTATTATTATTATTATTATTATTATTATTATTATTATTATTATTATTATTATTCTCCTGAGGATTTAATATTCATGATATAATATTGATAATTTCTAGCCCAACAAAATAAAAATTCCAAATATTGGAACAACTGTGCAAATTTTTGAAAGTTTTAACTTGAAGAAATAGTTGATGACTAATGAGTCACCTTCTGAAGATAAAGCACTATTATTATAATTATTATTATCATGTTTAAATTTATCTTGGAAAATTAGAAATAACTTTCACCTATAATGTCCCATGTTTATGGTTTCAAGGGTTCAAACTTTTACAGGCTCAACTATACTTAGTGAAGAAGAGATGGCAGCCAATGTTCTCTTTCATCCCCTGACTACCATGTTTTTTCACATTAATATGCCCCATAAGTTTCATATATGAAGCATGTGTAATAATACCTTCTTAAATCACAATGCAAATGAAAGGCATAACAACCAAGTCACCCAAATGCATGTCAAAGTCATTCTACTATTCTGTGGTTTAATCAAATAAAATCAGTTATGAAATGAATGAAGTCTTATTTTTGTGCTCATTTCAAATTAAATTTACGAAACAATCTAATAATTTCTACTGTTTGCAACTGATGAAGACAGAAATTATTTTACTCTATTACAAAGAAACCATTACTAAACACTTCTGTGCCTAAGTTTTGCTGAAATAAATATGTACCTTTAGTAAATCTGGACCTCTTAAAGTGTTTGTATTTAAAATTGGATACAATGTTTTATTTTCTGTGGTTAGAGATTAATGGCAGTATTATTTTAAAAAATCTCTTTCGCAAGGTAATCCAAGTTCCATTAACCTTTTGCCAAAAATAAGCACAAGTCTATGCCTAGCCATATGGTTTCATAATCTGACTTGAAATTCTTTTTGCTATAGTTTGAGTGTTTGAGTTTTGTGCTCAAAGAGTTTAACCTAAAAGTGGGCCTGGTCAGATTCATACTATATTGACAAAGAAGATTATATATATATATATATATATATATATATATATATATATATATATATATATATATATATATATATATATAAAGTGGAATATAGTTATAATGTATCTGTAAATGCAAGAAGTCTACTATATTCATTACATTTTATATCAGCCACATATTTAACTGTCTTCTATGTATACACTAGTATGGCATAGTTGATTTCAGAGATTACTAACAAAAGAAGTCTCAATGACCTGGATCTTGATTAGGTTATGTGGTCTTAAACTATAAATACTGCTCAGAATCAGTAATAATAATTATTAGTCTTACCATGAATATGGCCTCTGACCTTTAAAATTAATAGGTTTCTTTATTCTCCTAAACTGATATTATCCTAAGAAAAAGACTGGTTATTGAACTTACAGTATATGTTTTTCTGCAATAAATTATAATCTTTGAGTCATAACATCCCTGGTCATTTACCTTTTACTCCAAAACTCAATAGACCTCTTTCGTGCCTTGTATGCTGGCCCATTACAAACTTTTGTCAAGGTATGTGGTTTTGAACACATGTTATTATGTAAAAACATTTTTCTTCCTTCAAAGTTACCATGACCTTTTGACCCCAAAATCAACAGGCTTCTTTTTTACACAACATGTAAGTTATCCACAAACTGTTTGTGAAAGTACAAGCTTGACAAACAAACAATTTGCATTGAAACTATATTTCTTCCTCCAGTCAGTGATCTTGATTACTGACCTTTCTGACCCTGCAAAATATTTGTGGACTTCTTACTTATCCTTAATGAAAACAATTCACAAAGTCTGGTTCAGGTCTGTAATGCAGAACTAATACTATTTTGCAGTAACCATATTTTATTCTTTCTATCACAGTGACCCAGATCTTTGATCTTTTGACCCATGTATTGAAACACTTCTTTTTTTCCCCAAGTGTGAGCCTATCACAAAATCTGCTCCTGGTCATTGATAATGTTATTGTATAAATAAATTTCTTCTTTCAGTTACAGTGATGGTGACCTTTAGATGCCAAAAGCTATAGGCTTCTATCTACCTGTCAGGTAACTGTAGATGATGGACAACTTAAGGTGTAGATACTAAATTAGTAACAGATGGATAAATGGACAGTCAGACAGACAGATAAATATACAATCAGAGGGATGAACAGAAAATCAGATAGACAGATATACGGACATTCATAAAATTGGGTAGACAGACAGTCAGACAGATGTATAGATGGACAGACAATATCACGCCATAATACATGATGACTTATGTTGGGACCATGAACTGGTAAGGTGATGTAGATAATATAAAGGCATCATACTTTGATGGCATACAGATTTTCCAAACAAACATGCCAGCCCATAAAGAGAAACCACCCATTTATGTTGACATTCCTTGCCAAGCAATTTTAATGTAGCCCTAAAGAAAATCATCTATTTCAAACAGTGATACATGATGGACACATGATGAACACAAAACCAATAAGTGAAAATCACAGTGAATGATGGTGCAATACTGTGAGTGCTTGACCCAAAATTCTCACATATAATGCAAAAGTCAACAGTTGCAAACATCCATGTGCATATGTGCATGAATAAATGTGTAAGTTTGAAATGCTGTATAAAAAAAAGAATACAATTGACTGACTTGAGCTGTCCATCACAAATACACCTGTGTGAACATAAAACTGTCAAATGATAAAAGATTAAATTAATCACAGAACTGTCTACTGTGTGCCTCTCCTATGCATGTGTGCTATCCAATTCATTTAATATTCCATTGCCTACCTGATTTTCATCTTCCTAATGTAATAAAAATGAAGATTAAAGATAAGAAATATATATATGATTGAATGTTTATTTCCTTATGTCAATTAAATATCATCTAGCTCACTACACTGTATCCATAGGACCAAACATATGCATTTGAATAAGTGGAAAGTAAGTATGCAGTCTCCAATAAATGGAAAATCTTTAGACAAGATCAAAGTCTAAGGTCTGAAAATCATTTATTATCTTGTACTAAAATGTATATCATTTACCATTACCATCGGTAAAAACTGATGATAATATATATTTCAAGCAATACCATGGACAGTAAATTAATAAAAAGAAAATTACCATATTAAACAATCCTTATGATCACACTGCACACAATAATATATAAATTATTATGATACTTATTTGCAAGGATCTATTTGTCCCATAAAAACTTTGATACCATAATTTGTATATAATGATATAATTTTGGTGTTGGGCATCATATCTGGAGTCTACTATCTTTTTGATTAATAAAACCCTGACCTATGTTCCCTTGGCAAGCTAAAGCCATCATCATTTTACACAGAAATGACATAAAAACATTTTTGTCACCATGACAATACTAGTCTCGCTTCAGCAAACTCTATCACAGGCAAACATTGACACTTTTAAAAAGCATAAGAATTATATACAGTTATTAGCATTCTTTACACAATGTCTGAGGGCTGTTCCATTTAAACATGCTTGGTACCCAGGGAAGGAAATAAATACTAGAGTACTCTGCTTACTCAAAAGAGTTCAGAAGAAAATGACACAAAATTCTAAATTGTGTCTATAGGTGACTACACTAGGGTAAGATGTATGTTTTACTGGAACAGCCTAGTTATTAGGTTAAGCCACTGATAATCAGTGAGCACAGCATTATGAAATTAACATATAAAAGTATTTCTCCATTACAGAAGCATTTATCCCACCGCTCTTGAGAACAATGTATGTTTTCTAACAAATCAATTATACACAATATTATATTAATTGCAAATAATTTTGATACATGTCAATGCTTGTTTTCTTTGAATATATATATTTTCTATTTCTATTTATTACATGTTTGCATGACAATTATTTATAAGAAAAGAATGGGGTGGGGTGAAATAACAGCTAAAGATTTTTAAAAATTTAGTATAAAAGGGGAGTATTGTTATTCTTTGATACAAGTGTAACAGCTTGTGGGGAGAGAATGTGAGTATTGGATCAGCAAGAAGATAAAAAAAAATATCCAAGTGTGGTAATGATATTGAAGCAGATCCTATTAATGCATTAGTGTCTATGTATCTAAATTAAGGCTAATATCATTTAGGATCTAGAATTACACAGAAATGAAAATAAGATTATAAAGATGTTTTTTTTGTGGAAGTTTTATGGTTTGAGCTAGTTTTCAGAAGTTAATTGCAGGTAAAACATATTCTGACTAGTCTATGAATTGAGAATACTTATAGTACTGAAGCAATCTATAGAAAGAAACAGAAACTGAGTTGAGAAAGTAAAACTTTAGAATGTGTACTTATAAATTAGCAAACTTTCTTAATATTAATTTAGTCATTGAACTTCTTGCAATATTTTTAAATCTTAAAACAGGAAAGGTTATTTTACAATACTCCAAATACACAATTATTCTATGTACAAGCATTTAAATTTATAATAGGAATCCAATATGCAGAGGCCTCGAGCATGTTATTATAAGGAACTGATTACTGTATGATTGTTACTTATTCTTGTCTCTGTTATAGGACATTTTGAACAGGCCAAAAAAAAGGATTCAGACTTAATTTGAAGTACTTTTTTCTCTGCAAGTTAAACAAGACTCTTTATAAAGCCCACTTGTTAATTAGCTATAGTGTAAAAGAACACTTAGATTATTCTAAAATCTTTAACCCAAATTTAGAATGTGGATGGATGAACATTAGTACAGACATATGCACAGATTCAAAAGTGATTGCTGTCTAAAGCTCAATAAAATTATTGCAAATAACCAAGAATAAAAATCACGCAGTAACTAGTTCTATGTAGAAGAAACACTCTAGTACTGTAAAATATGTCTTTACAGAACACTTGCTGGCAATGTCTTTTGTAAAGAAACTGAACACAACAGTGAAAGAAAAGACATTAATCAATTTTGCCTTTATGACAGGCATTCTTTGCAAAAAAAGTGTTCTCTAAGACAGGTTTTACTGCATTAATTTGAGGCCTAGACATGTGCTAAATTTGAACTATCTCACATATTAACAAATTGATATACAGTATCTGGGTCACTAAATAAACATTGCAACTGTCAAATACATAAAGGCCATAAGTTTATTTTCTGTATCAATTTAAATAAGTGTTTAGAACAAAGATCTATTGATTGGACAATACAGATAGCTACTCACTACAGAAGAACTACTTGTAAACAAATGTAAATCTGGCATTTGGCCAGATCTTGATTTTTTAGTTTGCTTGCTTGTCACTTCTTCCCCTTCATCCTGTCATTGTGAATTTAAAACAAAATTGCAAAATTTTCTTATTATAAATCTTCAATGTATTAAAAATGAACAAAAATATTTCTTATAAATTGTTTGTGTATGAATAATTACATATACTATAGTAACATGAGAAAATCTATTAAATGATTTATTACAATATAAAATGAACATTTAACATCTTTAACGTCTTATTGTAAAAGCAAGTTAGTAATCCTTAAATGCTAACATGCAGTTGTTTGAACCTCATATATTTCTGTTAGAAATCAAGTTCTTGTATGCAAAATTATACAAGTCTCTAAAAAATATATATTTTGTAATTTCTTATAGTCACAAAACAAAACAACTTTCAACAAAAACCAATACAGCCAAATAAAGAGTTCAACATAAAATATTTTTAAAAATCCATAACAATAACAACTTACATATATCTGGGTTAACCTCTTGTCAATTCTGGGTGGTGTATCCTCTCTGGTCAAATTGGATAGGACACTGGAGGTCTTTGTACGGCTTTTGTGCCCAGTAATAGTTCCCCCCTTTATGTTAGTCTGCGAGCTAAACCCAACCTCATCTGTGACTTCCTCAGTATCCTCCCTGGTCTCTTCTAGTCTAACATCATGGATTGCGCTGAATAAGGACCTGGAAAAAATATTTAGTTTTCATTCTACTGCATGAGGTAAAGGTGTTGCAGTAAATAAGATTATCATAAATAATACCAGCAAAATTGAAATAAAATACATTAAAACAGAAGATAAACCACTTCCAGATCAAATGTAACAATAATTTTTAACAAAATCGAAAAAGATAATCCTGTCTCTTTTGCATAAGTTATTTTAAATTGTTTTCATAAATCAAAGAAGAGTGGTGTAGTTATTCTATTTCAGTGTAGAACAAGGATACATTCAACTCAAGATGGATATACAATTAAAAATGGTTTCATAAAAGATATTGAAGGTATTGGAAATACAGTACAGACATGCTTTTTATCAAGATTTTGAATTTTGAATTTTGAATACAAGACATCTTCATTCCAAGATGCACCCATTCTCCAGGTCTAGTGTTAATACTGTAGATATATTACTATAACCAGTTACAGCCTAAACTGAGTGGACAGAAAGACCCATGGACAAATGGATGGCTAAATAATGTGAATTTTTAATACATACTACTTCTTGAAGTAAAGGAATAATAATAATAATAATAATAATAATAATAATAATAATAACAATAATAATAATAATTATTATTATTATTATAATTATGCTTACTTTAGATGTGGTTTGACTGACTCTAGATCTGTAGGGCGACTGAGAATGGCCAGCAAAATTTGATCTGACACAAAATAGAACCGTGGAAATGCCCTCCTCTTGTTGTCAAGGTAACCAACAAGGGATTTGAAACATATTTCAAGTTCTTCATACACATGGCGGAGCAGGACAGCTTTTGGCACTTCACCTCCATAGCAACACTACAAACAATACAAAGAGGATATGAAATAAATCCTGATTACATAATGTAAGAAGTCATCACTGTCTTATTTCATGAATTTTATAAAGGCAGTGTATAATAAACAAAAGACTTACTAGTTAATAAAATAAATCAATATTCTTTGCTATTCAGTTATATTGAGAGAGAGAGAGAGAGAGAGAGAGAGAGAGAGAGAGAGAGAGAGAGAGAGAGAGAGTTATACCTGTAAAACATTTCTTGTATCAAAAGCCCTTTTCATCATTTTTGTCCATCCTTTGTCAATCCTTGAAAATCTTTTAGCTTCTTGTGGCAATTCCTACAGAATATTACCATACAGAATAATTCTTATACAGTATAATAAACATGGTTTGGCATGGTATATTGTTAAAGACAGAATAAATACAGGATAAAGTTTCAGGTAGTATGTTAAATGTTAAGATTCTGTTCTTTACCCTATATTGCTTTTTTATTATTTTAAAGCATTATAACAAAGTGAAAAAAAATCTTCCAGACAAAAATTAGTAGTTTACAAATGATGAATGCCAAAAATATCCCCACTCTCACTCCAGAAACACCTAACCCTTCCTGGGTTGCATACAGAACTTGAAATCCCTGATGCCATGTACTCATCTTCTTTAATTAATTATCATATGAAATATGACTACCCTCCTTCAGTTTGTGTCAATGATGTTCTGGTTACAAGGCCAAGTCTACATTTACATCTACATTTACAATGACAATATGACTTTTAAACTCACCCCCTCACCCCTTTCCCAGAAGCTGCATCCATTATCCAAAACTCGTTTTTGTATCTACTCCTCCCGACATTATCTTAGTTTTATTAGGAAATGAATCAGAAATATAAATATATAACTCAGTGAACAAAAGGAGTAAGAAATTACAAGATCAAGTTTAAACTGGTGTTAAGGTGTACAGAGGAGAGACATATGCTTGATATGAGGAATGAAGTGAGTTTTAGATGTTTACACTGTGTATCATATCTCTCAGAAAGCTATGGAATTAATAAATGTCATACCTTCGCAGTTATGGAGTTGCTGAATACTGCCTCAAGGTACTGCCATAGATCCTGTACCTCAAGCCATAGTTCTAGTACCTCTGATACCTCCTTTAGCTTTTCTGCCCAAGAGGCTGCCTCATCACGCAGTGGGCCAATGTAACGGGAGGTTAACATGTTGGCAAGCAGAGCCTGAGCATCTTCAAGCTGCTCAAGAAGACGCTCTGTAAATGCCTTGTCAAGGAAGATTGGACCACGTCTTTTGTAGTGCTCAAATGCAAGCACCTGCTCAGTCCATTCCTCCTCTGTCATCCTCATCTTGATCTCCAATTCCAATTCACGACTAGCCCCTCTGCAGATCTCCTCTATCTCAGCTTTATGCCTAGAAAATATTGATGAAATAATATTTTATGTACCATATGAACTTGTAAGTCAAGCCACAAAGAAAACAGCAGATGTCATTATATAATATGCTGGCATATCTGGGTCTATGCAATTTGTTAGAAATAACCAGTAAAAGAAACAACCCAGGTCTTGAAATGCCATAACACTGTTTTGTTTGCAGTTTAATTTGACTAATATACATGCATATATGGTAAGTCGATTTGCATGTAAGAATACTCCATTTATCTAGATACCAAAAAGTTACTGTTTAGATAGACCCCAGCTGTGTCATGCTGTACTTTAAAATAAAATTATAAAAAAGGCATCATGACTTTGTACCCAGACATGAAGCACATTAAAGACTTAACTGACTTGGATGGCACTATATTTATGACACCTTCTTTCAAATTTAATAAATTAGTGAAGTTATGTTTTCAAAAGTATCACTGAATTTTAGGTGATGAAACAACTGGCAAGTGAGATTTATACTTAATCATAGTTATGAAGATGCTCTTATTGTAATTAGAGTATAGGATAATTTTTTCGAGCTTTCGAGCTTGAGTAATGATGAATATGATGAATGCTAAGCAGATGTCAACGCTCTGTTGAAGTGTTTCCTTGTGGACAAGAAATTGTCTGCTTACATTCACTGCAAGCTGTGAAATTATCCTTTTTGCGCTTGTCAAAGTAAGCCGATTTCTTATTTTTTTACATCGCTACTGCTTTAGAAATAAAATATAAGTAAAAATTAACAAACAAAGAGCAGATCCAATATGAAAAATCATGAGTCATGGCCTACCTGCCTCGGATATCATGGAACTGGAAAGACCAATGAAAACGGTCAGAGACTGCTGGAGCTGTGCACCTACTATGGCCTGTGCATAACAAACACTTTTTTCAAGGGTAAGCCACAACACAAAGTGTCATGGAAACACCCCAGGTCCCATCACTGGCACCAACTTGACTTGGTCATCACCAGGCGCTCTGCCCTTAACAGCGTCCTCTCCACCAAAAGCTACCACAGTGAAGACTGCGACTCCAACCATGCCCTCATGAGCAGCAGCATGTGACTACAGCCACAGACACTACACCGCTCAAAACCAAAAGGACACCCACGCATAAACACTGCACAGATGTCAGTGCCCTCCAAGGTGCAGGAGTATGTGTCCGCCCTGGACAAGGCTCTCCAGGACCTGCCACAGCACGATGCCACGGCCAAGTGGAATGCCATGAAGGGTGCCATCTACAAAACAGCCATTTCCGCGTTTGACAAAAAGGAACGACCCAGTCAGGACTGGTTCAACACACACCTATCAAGGATGGAACCACTAATCGAGGAGAAGCGAAAAGCCTTTATAGTGTACAAAATATGCCCCAATGAACGGATGCTTACTGCTCTTAAAAGTGATCGAAACAACACCCAATGCATCGCTAGACAGTGCACGAATGAGTACTGGCAACAACTGTGTGAAGGAATCCAGCGCTGTGCCGAGTCCGGAAACATAAAAGGTATGTACAGTGGCATCAAGAAGGCTCTAGGCCCTACAGTGAAAAGGGTTGCTCCCCTGAAATCTATGATGGGAGAGAAGATCACAGGCTGTGGGCAACTGATGACCAGATGGGTGGGGCAACAGATGACCAGATGGGTGGAGCACTACTCAGAGCTATACTCCCGTGAAACGTTAGTCACTGAAGCAGCCCTCAGCAGCATAAAGAATCTTCCCATCATGGAGGAGCTCAACAAAGTGCCAACCTTAGAAGAGCTCAGCAAAGCAATTGACTCTCTTCCAAATTACAAAGCACCAGGTAGTGACAGCATCAAATATGGGAAACCAACACTGCTCCAACCACTGCACGAACTACTTTGCCTCTGCTAGGAGGAAGGAGCAGTCCCCCAAGACATGCGTGATGCCACAATTGTGACCCTTACAAAAACAAGGGCGACCGCAGTGACTGCAATAATTACAGAGGGATCTCGCTTCTGAGCATCATTAGTAAAGTGTATGCCCGCATCATACTAAACAGGCTGCAGTTGCTGGCAGACCATGTGTACCCAGAATCCCAGTGCGGCTTCAGAGCAGGCAGGTCGACAACAGACATGATCTTCTCTTTACGACAACTCCAAGAGAAGAGCAAACAGCAAAGTCAACCACTCTACATGAAGTTCATCGACCTCACCAAGGCCTTTGACTTAATCAGCAGGAAGGGCCTTTTTGAAGTTCTCAGTAAGATCGGTTGCCCCTCAAAACTCCGCAGCATGATAATCTCTTTCCATGTAGATATGAAGGAAATAGTCCTGTATGATGGATCTTCCTCAACCTCCTTCCCAGTTAACAGCGGTGTGAAGCAGGGCTGCATTCTGGCACCAACCCTATTCGGGATCTTTTTCTCCTTGCTTCTATCCTACGCCTTTGACTTGTCCACTGATGGCATTTATATACACACCAGGTCCGATGGGAGGCTGTTCAACCTGGCATGACTGCGCTTGAAGACAAAAGTGAGGGTTGTGCTCATCAGGGAGATGCTTTTTGCACTGAGGAAGCCCTTCAGAGACTGGGAGACTGTTATGCTGATGCCTGCATGCAGCTTGGACTCACCATCAGCCTGGAAAAGACAAAGGTCAGTGTGCAAGATACCACCATTGCCCCTACAACCAAAATCAATGGTGTCACCTTGGAAGCAGTCAACAACTTTACCTACCTTAGGTCAACCATCAGCAACACTCTATCACTTGATCAGGAACTGGACAGAAGGCTTGGAAAGACAAACACCATCAAGTCACGACTGACGAAGAGGGTGTGGGAAAACAACGCGCTGACAGTGCAAACCAAAGTCAAAGTTTACCAAGCCTGCATTCTCAGCACCCTTCTATATGGAAGTGAGACCTGGAGCACCTACATGTGGTAAAAGCACCGGCTCAACTCCTTCCATATACGGTGCCTTAAATGAATGTTGAAAATCAAATGGGGCTATCTGTATGGTCTCCAGAGACTAAGGCGCCAATGATGATTACTACTGGGATAGTATTTACTTAAAATTTTCACTTGAAATGTTTGAAAGAATCAAGTCACGCTATTAATCTGTATGACCATGCAATTTCCCGTAAATATAAAAATTTAGAAAAGAAATTTAGAAAACAAAATATAATCACAAATATATGACAGTAAAGCCTGTCTAGAAAGGCTGATGCAGTGAAAGATCACATAAATTGAGAATCACACATTCTTTTGGCATAAAGAGTTGTCTCACTAAATAGGTTCCACTCTATTCTCTTCATTGTGCCATGTATACACTGCCAATGAGTACTTTGCAAAAATTATAAATTTACAAACTCACCAAAACATTTTATTAAACTATGACGATCTACAATAAACACCTACTTAATGAGTCCAATATCTAGAAGATGCTTGAGTCGGAAGACATTGGATTCAAGCTGAATGGAACTGTTGGTGACCTGCATTACTTGTAACCAGTGACGGTTCCTTATTTCCTAAAAGATAAACATGTTTATACAAATGTCAGCTATGTTATGACACACTCTTTCTCTTTAGAGAGTTCTACACAAATATTCCCTTTCAAAAAAAATTTGTAAAAAAAACTTTGGCCATGTGTTCATTACTTATTTGCTTCCAACAATAAATCATGTAAGTAGAAAGAGTTAAGTGAACAAGCATTTGGGAAAGGGCTTTAACTCCAATTGCAGTAATATTTGATCTGTGTCAAGCTCAAACTCTGGTCAAATGTATACTAAAACAAAACCTGTAATTTAAAGCATGTCATGCAAAAACAAAGATGTGTTAAAATCAGTTTAAGTCAGCACAGGTAATTAATAGATATTAAAATGCATGCAAATATTACAGATCATTAATGACTATAACTTTTCAGTAACTTAAAAATCATTTCCCTGCTTCATCTTTCAAAGTGAAGAAATTTGAACACTTGCTACATTAGTTTCATTAAAATTAAGACAAAAATTGCATTCCAGTCAATTTATTATACTTCATCTTACAATGATATTATTTAAATCTTACACACTGAATATTCCTAACATTTCAACTGATCCAGAAAATAGGATATGTAAACGTTTATTATCCGGGCTTTTTAGTTTACAAGTGGAATAACTTTAAGTCTGTTTACCTTGTTTTGAATCAGAAATGACTGTTTGGTGTACAAGATGAAAAATATCCAAATGGTCATATACATCGACCTTATACTATTACTGTCATACACTGGTCATATACATCCCCTTTATACTATTACTGTTATACACTGGTCAAATACATCCCCCTTATACTGTTATTGTTATACTCTGGTCATTGGTCATATACATCCACCTTATACTATTACTGTTATACACTGGTCATATACATCCCCCTTATACTGTTATTGTTATACACTGGTCATTGGTCATATACATCCACCTTATACTATTACTGTTATACACTGGTCAAATATATTCACCTTATAATATTATTGTTATACACTGGTCATATACATCCCCCTTATACTATTACTGTTATACAATGGTCATATACATCCCCCTTATACTGTTATTGTTATACACTGGTCATTGGTCATTTACATCCACCTTATACTATTACTGTTATACACTGGTCAAATATATTCACCTTATAATATTATTGTTATACACTGGTCAAATACATCCACCTTATACTATTACTGTTATACAATGGTCAAATACATCCTCCTTACACTATTACTGTTATACACTGGTCATATACATCCCCCTTACACTATTACTGTTATACACATGTCATTGGTCATATACATCCACCTTATACTATTACTGTTATACACTGGTCAAATATATTCACCTTATAATATTATTGTTATACACTGGTCATATACATCCACCTTACACTATTACTGTTATACACTGGTCAAATACATCCTCCTTACACTATTACTGTTATACACTGACAAGCACAAAACAATACAAGACATACATTTACCGTGTTTTGTAAAAAAGACCAAACTTGGATATGAATAATGAAGACAAACATTCAGTACAAAAATAATGCTAAACTGCTGATACTAATGAATGGTTAATTTTAAAACCCTATTATTCTCTTATAAAGTTAACTTATTTATATTCATGGGTTACTAACACTAATACAACAGTTCTCCGATGCAGGAATTTAAAAGCACTCTTTTGTCCAAGACAAAACAAATGATCCATTTGTAAAAAGAAAAGTACCTTCTTATCCAAGTCAAAAATATGATAGATTTTGTAAAACAAAAGTATCCCTTATCCAAGCCACAAACTTAAGACATTTATTGTTAAATCCACCTTCTTTTTAATGAGATGAAGACATTTATTATTAGGTTCACTTAGTATTTAATGAGATGAAGACATTTATTGTGAAGTTAACCTTCTACTTGATGAGATGGTGACATTTATTATTAAGTTCACCTAATATATTTGATACGATGGAGACATTTATTATTAAGTTCACCTAATATTTGATGTGATGGAAACATTAATTTTATAAGTTCACCTTGTGTTTGATGGGATAAAGACATTTATTGTTAAGTTCACATTACATTTAATGACATCATGGCATTTATTGTTAAGTTCACCTTCTATGTGATGAGATAGAGACATTTATTGCTAAGCACACCTTATATTTGATGAGATGGAGACAATATTATAAAGTTTACCTTATATTTGATGAGATGGAGACATTTATTGTTAAGTTCACCTTTTATGTGATGCGATGGGGACATTTATTGCTAAGCACACCTTATATTTGATGAGATATAGACATTTATTAAGTTCACCTTATATTTGATAAGATGTATACATTTATTAAGTTCACCTTATATTTAATAAGATGTATACATTTATTAAGTTCACCTTATATTTGATGAGATTTATACATTTATTAAGTTCACCTTATATTTGATAAGATGTATACATTTATTAAGTTCACCTTATATTTGATGAGATGTAGACATTTATTAAGTTCACTTTCTATTTGATGAGATGTAGACATTTATTAAGTTCACTTTGTATTTGATGAGATGTAGACATTTATTAAGTTCACCTTATATTTCATGAGAAGGAGACATTTATTAAGTTCACCTTATATTTCATGAGAAGGAGATATTTATTAAGTTCACCTTATATTTCATGAGAAGGAGATATTTATTAAGTTCACCTTATATTTAATGAGAAGGAGACATTTATTAAGTTCACTTTCTATTTGATGAGATGTAGACATTTATTAAGTTCACCTTCTATTTGATGAGATGTAGACATTTATTAAGTTCACCTTATATTTCATGAGAAGGAGACATTTATTATATTCACCTTATATTTCATAAGAAGGAGACAGTTATTGTTAAGTTCACCTAATACTTGATGGGATGGAGATGTTCAGATGCAAGACATTAGAACTATTATATCCTGAAGCATACTTGTTTTCTTTAATTATAGATCTTAACATTTTGAAAGGATTTTAAATACAATTTTTAGTAAAGGGTTAAACCAGAGGACCAGCAAAGGATACAGTATTTTGTTCTCAAATAGAGAAGTATGAATGACATTGCTGAGAAACATGCTATGGTATTGACTTTTGGGGTTTTTGATGATAAGAGATTAGAGTTGACATGACTTGCTGATGTTAGAGATAATGGAAACTTATGCTTATTCATGTAAATATAAAAATAAATACACTGATCTCAACTACATTTAAAAAAAAAAAATTTTTGGTAAATAATGTCAACACGACTCAAGTTAGTCACTCTGGTGATATAATTCTACATTCAACTAAAATGAAGTACAGTTCTCCCTCATTCTAATGCAGTAGATAGGGTCTATTATGAACCAAACTGCATAGAGCTACAATTATTGAAGGTTTGTTGGGGGCTGTGAGGAAAACCAAACATACAGTAATAATCAGCATATGCAAATTAAATATACTTGTTTACTTAAATGTGAATTTTATTATGTCAAACAATAATGTTTTTAAAATGAAATAATGATATAATACAAAGATTCATCTTGCTTTCTTCAAAAGAATACTGTTATGCATGTAATAGACAAATTCAATGGTTAACTTTTTGTCTTTGTGTCCATATTAGTACTGTGTAACATCCAGAAATGTGTTATAATAAATTACATTATAATGCGGGAAAGCTGCATACAGTTCTAAAAAAGGCTAAATGGTGCAGATTTAATTGAAGCTATGGGCTAATTAACATCTTTGATAAAAAAGATAGTGCATGAAAAACTCACTAAAAAAAACTAACTAACTCAAAGCAAAACTATTATCTAAATGCATATGATCTATCACATATTTTACATAACACTGAATTCCAATCAACTAGGAAATTAATTAAACTTTGTGAGGCAATTTAAATGCTGAATCAGCAGGAAATTTAGTGCTCACTGACTATAAAAATGTTGTCAATTATTTCCACACAGTGGTTTTCAGTGATTTATTATCTATCTGTTCATGATAACATCATTTCCAAAACTGCATAATGGAAATTCATGAAACTTTGCAGTTATGTTGCTTTTAAGGCAACAATCTACAAAAGGGGTGTTATCTTTTGATCTCACCCCTGGGGTTCCCTTAGAGGTGTCAAAAGTCAGATGCATGTGACAAATTTTACACTGTGACCTTTGGGTTACTGTCTAGGAGTGGTGGTGAGTACTGGAGGGAAAGATGGTGTATGAAGGACAATCTGAAAATGCAGTGGACTGAAGATTAGCAATGTTCAGGGGCTGATATGGAGACAGGATTATGGGCTATGCAGTTAAAAGCATGGCAATTAGTGATGATGAACCACTGCAGTTGCTACAGTTTAAATTTAATGAATGGTTCTTTCTTGACAGGTGCCAGTGAGCACTACCCAATTTAACTTCTCCTTAAACTGCAATGAAATTGACACAAAAAATACATAATTGTCCCCTTCTAAAATGTAACTACACTAGGTAGTGAGGAATCCATGACATAAAATGGTAAAATAATGGCAGCATTGATAATAAATGTTACAGATAATAAATGTTATAGCACTGTTACAGATGGTATGAAAGCAGAATAAATACAACAACCTTAAGGCATATCTAAGCAGGTTAATGTTACTAGTTCATAATGTTCACATAGTCATAAACAACATTAACTGTTTTTGTGGGACAATATATGTGTGATTTTTGGTCACACTCTCCATTAGAACTTGGAAGAACTTGCAAAAGGAAAGATCACAGATGTTAAATACAGGAAAACAATGCCCTATTTTAGTTTGTTGTGATTTAAAGTCTGTCAGTATATTATTAAACACTTCATTACATCAAGTATAAAAATCAAGCTAGCACCCATCTACCATAGGTTAAAATGGTCTAAATTTATTGTTTGTAAAAAAGGAGTAGGTTGTAAAAATGACAAATATTATTCATACTATGCAAACAACATTCTACAAACACTGAACTGAAACAAAACATTATTTTGCAAAGACAGCCCTCTCAAAAAACCAGTCACTGAGCAGTTTATTAGCTGAAATTGGGCACAGTAAACACAAATGACTGTCAGGTCATCTTACTTACAGGTACATCGTTTTTGTCACTTCCCTGTAAGCATGTGCCAATAAGAAGAGAAAATTGAGATAAGATAAGTATGAACTGAATGGATTAACAATATTTTCCGTGTATTATTAAACTGGGAATTTCACGCTGAGTAATATTATGACAGTACAGTGAAAATATTGGAATATAAAATTTAAGAAATAAAGTGTTTCAAACAAACTAAAAAACATTTCTTTGTAGCGCTTGGCACAATCACCAAGCCTGCAAATGTCTGAAACTTTCTCTAAAGAGTTTAATTAAAAGAAATTTTCTTCTAAAATATGCTCTTCTTTCATTGTAAATTACCCTCCATTTTCTATTTTGGCTTTTTTGTTGTTTTGTTTGACTGCTGTATCACAGTTTTATTCTAAACACAGACACTTACAACACCTCTGGATAAATAAATACATGTCAACCATGTACAATTTGAAATTATTAAATAACTAGTCCACATCTTTTAAAAATCTGACTACAGTTTAAAGCCTGATGTTCTTATACCAAAACAACTTTTAAATTTAATTTAAAAAATCAAGTATTTGAAATTGTCTCATCAAAATAATACAAGGGAACCAAGCCTAATAGCTCTTTATCTCCACCCTGTATTGAAAGCATTATTCAGTATGGTTCATTCTTAGTTTTTCCTGTTTGCAAGTTCTGGATTGGCTGATATTGCTAAATAGGTTAATTAACCTTGTTTATACAGACTATATTAAATTTAGTTGATTTAAAAATATAATAAATTAGATTAAGATATAACAAAACCAAAATATAAGCTAATCTTCATAAATTACTTACAGGTAATGGGCTCTTGTAGACTTTCTGATAGCATGCAAAGAGGGGAATCAAAGTTGATAGTTATGCCACAAATAGAGACAACACTTAAAACCTTTAAATGTAGAGTCTACTCTTGTTCACCTAACGATGACCAATCATATATAGTGGAGTGGGGTTTCCTATCCCACACAAGATTGATTAGATGAATCATATATAATGGTGTGGGGTTTTCTATTCCACAGAAGATTGATTGGACCCATCATATATAGTGGTGTGGTGTTTCCTATCCCACACAAGACTGATTGGACCCATCATATATAGTGGTCTCAGATTTCTTTTCCCACACAAGATTCATAAGATTCATCGAATGTATTTGTGCAGGACTTCAAGTTCCACACAAGATTCATAGAGTCCATCTCATGTATTGCTGTGGGATTTCCTGTCCCACACAAGATTCATAGGATCCATCACATGTAACATGGGTTTCAAACATCTGAAGATTTAAAAGCAGGAATATTTTCATGGGTATTTGATTTGATAAGAATCTCTTCTTGTCTTTACAGCTGCAACATTATTTTGAGGTATTTAATTTTTTTTATACAGGTGACACTAGGTAAACACCAATTCAATTTACATACTTTCATTTTCATGCCATTTATAATGAAGTAATAACACTCAATTTGAATCCCTGTGCTTGCTTTTATGCCATTGCTGTTGTCATGTGCTATAATGTGTGTGCAGCACATAGCTCACCAAGAAAGCTCAACTATTTTCAATTTATAATATAACCTCAGAAACACATCTATAATATAAATAAAAATATCATCTGTATTTAACATCTACAAATTCAATGGAAATCATAATCATGCAATAAATATTAAATTCACAGCATTTGTTAAGTAACAATGATGTCAATCAATTTCAAGCCATCAGATTCACTTCTCACAAAGACAAATATCTAATAAATGAATAATTTTAAAAACATTTCATGCATTTCATATAAAAAAATGAGATATTAGTGTCAGAATTTAAAAATGTTGGTTAAACATGTTGCTTGAAAATTTGGAGAAAAAAAACATTTCATAATATTTCCATGCATATATGTGACAGTTAAAAAGGTAAAATAATGCTCAGTTGACTGTGTTTGGTAAAACTCACAACATACAACTGACATGTTGGGATAATTATTTATGAACATGGTAAAACTCACAACATACAACTCACATGTTGGGATAATTATTTATAAACATTGGTAATAGTTTTGATTCTGAAGTCTGAGGTCATTACGTGTCTCCACTGTAAACATTATTGTTTTAGTCATTTTTATGCACATGTATAGATATATATATATTTATATATTCCCAACAATCCAAAGCAATAACTATCATATTTGCAAGGGTACAAAGGATAGAAAAGCAAGTAATTTGACTAACAGTATGTTGCATTACACACACCAACAAACAAGAAATATAGAAGGTACAAACATATAAAGAGATATTGCCACAGTAATGAATTCATATACAGGTATTAGAAATGATACAAAATCTTTCTTTTAGTCTTAATTAATTGAATACTATGGTCCCATACCTTCACACGATAACCCTGTTTATAAAAACCATCCTTTGATAACAGACCACCCTTCAAATAACAAGCTTTCTTATTGTGCATTAAAAGGATTATTGCTTTTACCATTTTATCCCCTAAAGACCCAACTTACAAAGCTGAGGGAATGGTCTTAACAGCAGGTTAGTGTAAAACTAATTATCTGGAATATTGGTTGAAGTTTTTAATTTTAAAAAAAACCTACTAAGCCTTTACCTACATCATAAGATGACATATGCAAAACTCAAGTTTTGTTCTATGGCATCAAGAATGGCTTGATATGGAATAGGGACAGGTCAAGTCCCTCTGGTGGTGACATGTTCACTAGCTATATAAGAAAGTATTTTCCTCAAACATGGAAAAAAACAAGAATGTGGTTTTCTGTATAGTACATACCCATTATTTTAAGCTTTACAATATTGTTAACTTATCATGTGAATGATATTCACAATGAATTTGGATTTACACACATCTGATTCAGTGCATCTAAGAATACAGAAAAGAGGACATCAGAGAAAACACCTTCAAAATTCCAATCTGGGTGTGTGACATGGAAGTATGGATGGACAATTCTTATTAAATGCCAAATGAACCAGGTAAGATTAAATGTGCATGTAATAAAAGCTAATATATGAAGCTGTACTATAATGTCTGCATAACAAGTAGTACTAATAATATAAATACCTTGGTCCCATAATGAACATTATTCATGAAAACCATAAGAGTGTCCAGTATCATAAGTGATGTTACCTAATACTGGTGAATGATTGAATGATAAAAAAAAATTTTTAGCCTGCTGAACAAGATTCATGACCCTACCTGTATCATATCAGGGACTGTGTTTATAATGAAATCCATGACTGTATCTGTATTATATCTGGGACTGTGTTTTTTTAATGAAATCCATGACTACCCGTATCATATCATGGACTGTGTTTTGTAATGAAATCTATGACTGTACCTGTATTATAACTGGGACTGTGTTTTATCATGAAATCGCTGACTGTATCTGTATTATATCTGGGACTGTGTTTTATAATGAAATCCATAACTGTACCTGTATTATATCTGGGACTGTGTTTTTTTAATGAAATCCTTGACTACCCGTATCATATCATGGACTGTGTTTTGTAATGAAATCTATGACTGTACCTGTATTATAACTGGGACTGTGTTTTATCATGAAATCGCTGACTGTATCTGTATTATATCTGGGACTGTGTTTTATAATGAAATCCATAACTGTACCTGTATTATATCTGGGACTGTGAAATAAAATCCATGACTACCCGTATCATATCATGGACTGTGTTTTATAATGAAATCCATAACTGTACCTGTATTATATCTGGGACTGTGAAATAAAATCCATGACTACCCGTATCATATCAGGGACTGTGTTTTATAATGAAATCCATGACTGTACCTGTATTACATCAGGGACTGTGTTTTATAATGAAATCCATGACTGTACCTGTATTATATCAGGGACTGTGTTTTATCATGAAAGCTATGACTGTACCTGTATTATATCTGGGATTGTTTTTTATAATGAAATCCATGACTGTACCTGTATCATATCAAGGACTATATTTTATAATGAAATCCATGACTGTACTTGTATTATATCAGCAACTGTGTTTTATAATGAAATCTATAACTGTAGCTGTATTACATCAGGGACAGTGATTAAAAATGAAATATGACAATCTGTATCATATCAGGGACTGTGTAATATAATGAAATCCACGACTGTAGCTGTATTACATCAGGGACTGTTTTATAATGAAATCCATGACTGTATCTGTATTATATCAGCAACTGTGTTTTATGCTAAAAGACCTTAATAGTATAGTGAGAGACCATTGAAAGAGTAGCAATGATATTATATCCAAACAACAACTTTTTACACCATGTATAAATGAAAACACTGGTAAAAAGAAATGGTTCTAACTTTGTGGCAAAGCTATAAATGACAAACCAATGAATCAATATTCATATATTATGCTGTGTACTGTATTTCACCAACAAGATTCAATGACTAAGGAGTTTACCTTTGAGGCAAGGCAGTTGAGAAGTGGGAAGACCTCGAGGTAGTTCTGTAAAGAGGTCTTGAGGTCATTGTAGGCATCCCAATCCTTTAGTTTGCTGGGTAAAGCCAGGCACTCATCCCAGTAGCTTTCCACCTATAAATACATGTAAACCATAAATTATAGTAAAACTCCTTAATATAAATGATATTATCATAGCTGTATTGCATACTGCTGTCATGTCATTCATAAGGCAAAATCTAGTCCCAGTTTCCATGCCATGAAGTGATTGTGAGAGGAAGACTATAGTTCAGATGGGATAATAGACTCTATCATAATATACTCATATTAGTTCCCTGTCCAAACAGTGCACTGCATGATTATGTTTTTGTAAATTTCCAGGTCAAAAACAATTTTTTTTAAAAATGGATTTTAGCTGGAACATTTAAACATATAAAGGAAAAAGCTCTCCTTCATCAAACAAAATACTAAAATCATCTGAAAGAAATTCTTTTCCTACCACTCTAGTGTTTCTCATGGATCCACTACTGTTGAAATCTTCCAGAATTTAAATAGTAATAATAATCCTTCCTTAACTAGAGTCACTCAAAGAGATGGACACTCTACTGACCAAAAATAATTTCCAGGAATCCAAGATAAGACCATTTCTTTAACTTCTGTCTGTTATTCTTGAGCACTAACATTGTACTGTCTACTGTTTGCGATTTTAACAAGAAAATTCATAGGATCATGTACCTGACTTATTGTGATCTCTGCAATTTTTATGGAATAAAAAATAAAACCAGCTTAGCAAACTAATGACAACCACAATTTAGTTCTTCTGATTTCACAATGTTCTTGATGCCCTAGTCATTAAATACAAGGCTTAAAAGTCTGCATTGAAATAAACTTTTATATGCTGATATATTTTCTTTTATCCTTAATTAATACCAATAGAGTATCAGACATTTTAAATTTAAAAATCATTTTAAATTTAAAATGTGTGATTACTGAATCTTCAGTATTACAGAATTATTGCAAGAAAATCTTACTTTACCATCATCTTCTTTTTTAATTTTGCTTAAACTTTATATAACGTTTGGTTAAGAACTTTAATAAAAAAAAATAGGATCATAGAGCATGGTGCATTATAAACAGATCTGCAAGTTATCTGGATGTGAATTAATGAGGGTGTGCTTTATATATGATATAACTGTTTAAAAATAATGTAAATACAACCATGAACAACAGAAAATGAATACAATTGAAGATTTTATCACAACAATTGAGCTATTAATATCTGATGTCTTACACAGGTGAGAAAAAGGTGATACAAGACTTACTTCTCTGAACGAAACATCTAGATCTACTTCAGCCCATAGTGTATCTTTGAACTTTGTGTCAAATGCTATGAATTTCTGGAACAGGCCATACAACTGACTCAGCAAGTCTAACTCCTGACAGAAAAATTAATAAAACGACATTAACCTGATGACTTGATGATTACATATATTATAAACTTGTAGCTATAGTTCCTTACTATTCTAAATATTTTCAGATATTTTAAATTTTGTCATTAAAACTAAGGTAAATTTGTTTTAAAAACAATACTTTAGTTTTTAGTGGGTATTTGGAAAAACTCACAACTAATAGTACAGCTGATAACAATGTGGAGTCATGAAAATAAAGAACTCATATATTTTATAGAGTAAATATGGTAAATATTCATGAGGTCCAAATTCAAACAACCTATGAATACAAATGAGCTTGTACAAATGAGTTTTTAGCTCATCTTGAATCGATCACTGATCTGCTGAAATGTTGAATAATTAGTTTTGATTGATGGGTAGGTGGAATTAGAAAGTCTACAATAAGATTTTAAAAAATCATATCCCATTCATACCTCTCCTGTTTTGTCAAGCTCAGGGAAGGGTTTACACACAATGCCGAACAACTTGGAGACTGAATCTAGTGTCTTCCTCTTGGCATCATATGCTTTGTATCTCAGCTGAAAGTCTTGCAGCCGAGAAACAGCTACTTCAGGGAGAATTCCTGGAACTGCTGGTCCCTGGGCATCAAAAGCATTTCTGAACTGAATCACTTCTACAACAAATGTCTGAAAATAAAATCACAAGTTTTATTTTGAATGTCACTGTAAATGAGATGGCCACATAAGCATTATAAATTACCTTATGTGAAAAAAAACACAAATATGTGTACTGGTTGCCTTAATATATATCGTTATGAATATCTATGTTTTTTGGTAACTATTGTTACAAGATTCCATCTAAAACATAAGTAAAGTGTGTGTGTGTGTGTGTGTGTGTGTGTGTGTGTGTGTGTGTGCTTGCGTGCATGCATGTGTGCATGCAAAAGAGATCAATCAGGATTTTTAATATAGCTTTATAAAAAATCAGTCATATCACTGTGATGTCCACAGTGTGACAGTTTATAGTAATGTCTAGCACTGAGGCATCATGTTGCAGACATGTAGCATGATGTCCTACCTAGTCACATTATCCTGACACCAGGCTGACCAGTCCTAAAAATAAACTCTTAATGCTAAGCGCCAAGCTAGGCTACTGTTAGTATCATTTTTATAAGTCTTTGATATGACTTAGCTGGGGATCAAACCCATGGGCACCCACATCAGAGGCAGACGCTCTAACATAAAGGTCACCAGAGTGGTCTGTAATGTTTTTTTCAAAGACTGTAAACTGTAATGATCATCTATAATCATGATATTAGATAACAAATGTTTGCATGTGGGAATAAAATTCTATATTAAGATATTTAAGAGTTTTTATTACATAGGATCTGTATATAGATGTTTACGCAGATGTTTATGATCATAAATAATAATATTAATTAAAAAAAAAAACTGCTGACAAGTTTGGGGTAATTTCTCATTAGCAGTATGTTCTTAGACGAATTAAGTAATTTCCCATTAGACTGTGCTGTTGGCAGACCAGTATATTCAAAGATGTGAAATTCATTCAAAACATTTGATTCTTGTGAACTTGAATAGCCTTTTTAGGCTTATTCTGGATTCAGTTCATAATACTATATGTTCCTCTTAAATTTTTAATTGATATATTTCATAATTAAATTATTTGTTGAGTTTACAAAACTTCTTGGCTTTGTTTCTTTCTTGTATTTAGTTTATGACCTAAGAGTCATAGCAATATAAACTTTTTATTTTTGGCAAATGCATTTGTTGACATCTTTAGTAAACACAGAATGGTTTAGTAAATTATCTATCAATCAGTCCCAACAGCACTTTCTAATGAAGATGATTTTTAAAAAATACAGCTCCAGTTTGGCTAAAAAAAGATATAACAAACAAATGAACAAATAATAAAATGCAGAATGATCAAAGAAATCTGACCTTGACTTGTTTGTCAAGTTCCTGTTCAAAAGCTCCACGTCTCTCTTTAAGCAACACCTCTTGGACTTGATCTGCCAGATCCATCAACTCTTGCCACTTCTCTCGGAGCTGATCCACTTCCTCCACCTCGTTACGCGGCAGACGCAACTCAAACTCTCTGAAAAACATCATATATCGTTTCATGTTTCTCAATCAAGTATTCAGTTGTGTAAATGGCAGTATCATGGCATCATTAACTGAACGGAAACATAAAAATAGCTTTTGTTTACTTTTCGTGTCATGAAATCTGCCTATTCAGAGGTGTGTCCACCTCCTCAGTCAAGAAGATAAGGACGCCACTGAGTTAATCTGACATTTATATCCTGGCCTTATCTTTAAGAATCTGATATCAAATAGCTACAAAGAGATTTTCCTACTAACCTGAGTTTGGCATACATAGTCTCAATTGGCAGGTATATATTGTCGATTTTGTTTTCCATATCTCTGAGTTCCTCCAGTAGATGTAGAGCACTGTTAAGTTGATCCAAAGATTGAACATGGAGCTCTAGTCTGTTAGTCACATTGGATCTGTACAACACAGCCTGGTCTAGTTTTTTCTGTTACAGCAAAAATAGTTAGGACTTAAACTGAGTATCGGGCATAAAATGTGCTGAAAAAGTTATTTTGAGCTGCTTACCATTTCTATAACTTCATGTAACATACAACTAAAATTAAGATTTTCTAATAATCAGATACAAGTAACCACCAATAATATTGCTACATCTGCTTGGCATTATGTTTATATATATTGTGATACTAGACACAAAAATATTTTGTATCATGGGTTATTAACTACACCAAGATGATCAAAAGCTAATACATAAAATATATTCTTTAATCTTTTCAAAGCCATCTTTATTTTTATTGTTCTCTTATGTTTACCTTAGCTTCTTCATGAAGTACAGATGCAAACTGTGTTTTCCAAGCCAAAGAAAACCCATGTAAGGAGTCTTTGATGGGATCTGTAAATAAACATATTGACCCCACAGGGAGCACTTTGGGAATCCCAAGCACTTTTTTCTCAATATACAGGAATCTTTCCACTTCGCGTTTGATGGCAAACATTCCTGGATCTGATGTAATGAACTCCTTGAAGTTTCCATGCATGTCATCCTTCCATAGAAAGTTATAATAACTGAAGTGGAATAAGTGGTTCTTGACAACATGATCCAAATCTGTACAAATAAAAAGAACATTTATAAATATTTGATCAAACGAAAAGACAGAGGAATTAAACTTTGCCTGTACATGAGGTTCAAAAGCTACGACTATATTTTTTTTACAGAAAACACATACCATGTTAACCTTAAGACATAGGACTAGTTTTTTTTACAGAAAACATGGTGTAAGATAATGCTGATGGCAGAGAAATCATAAGATCAAAGATTTTATAAGAAATTACAATGAGATGCCAATCCTGCCAGCAATTCAGCTAAAGCAAAGTACAAAGTGGTCAATGACTGAGTGACAATCTTGGTTTAAATTAACAAAAAATAATTGCAAACATTGTTAAAACTGCCATTTCAAATAATAGAGACACAACATTTTTGTACAAGCTAGCATCTTGCATTGAATGCATATTAAAAATACAGATCCCATGCTCAAAAGTAAATATTGAAATAGTGGTAATGCAGAAATATAGATGCTTTTCCAACAAAACAAGAGTGAGTATTCATATTTTGCCAGACAAAAACTTACTGAAAACATATCATAACAAATAGCACTCATATTTTTGCCGCAATGAAAACTTACTGGGAACATAAGAAACCAGTATTGTTGTTTTTGCCATCAAGAAAACTTACTAGAATCATCATAATTGACAGCAATCATATTTTTGATACCATGGAAACATACTGGAAACACATCTTAAAGAGTATTCATATTTTTGCCACAATGAAAGTTTACTGAAAATGTATCACAATATTTAAGTCAACACTATCATGCAATCTAGAAGAATGGATGAGGTCTTTTAAATCGACCATATGAAGGTGAAAAACTGGATTTGAAAACTGTACAGTCTGTTGGGTTTTTTCCCCAATGAATTTGTACAAATTACATAACAACCTGACTAACTACCTCTTGGTGAGGAAATGTTTCTGGTCCAGCATAAACACTGCCAGAATATGTAGCTTCCGTGGAGCTAACATAGGAAGTGGCCATGACTTGCTAATAATGTCAATCAAACCTTGTCTAAGGCAAAAAGCAAAGACATGTCAGGATCAGGTTTCATTTATGGCACAAAAATTTGAGACATCACCAGGTTGCAAATATGCAGCACTCACAATTCTGGGTCCTGAAGAAATTTACCTAGATTCCTTGATCACCTCTTTCAACATGACAGTGACAGGCACAGCCAGTGAGATCTTTGGTAACCATCATAGGATATAAATGCCCACTCTTCTCAAATCTACCAGGAAAAAATCATATCTGATGCCTTGGATGACCATGATGACAATATCAGTGATGGAGACAGAACAATCACCAACCTGTGCTTAGCTGGTCATAATGATGATTTGTCAGGAGATAAAGAAAAACTAGAAACCTTAGTGTACTTTCTCAACCTAGCATCACTAAGGTATGGAATGGGGACCAGCACTTAAAAGATCAAGCTAATGACAACTCAAATAGCAATGAAACATAAATAATAGTGAATGTTCAGAGGATGGAGATTGTGACAAGCTTCAATTACCTAGGTGCTACCTAAGATTCTTTCAAGATTGCACAGACAACAACTGCATTGGCTAGGATGTAACCTATTTGTAAAGAAAGCAGCACATTGGCTAGGATGAAACCTATTTGTAAAGAAAGCAACACATTGGCTAGGATGAAACCTATTTGTAAAGAAAGCAACACATAGGCTAGGATGAAACCTATTTGTAAAGAAAGCAACACATTGGCTAGGATGAAACCTATTTGTAAAGAAAGCAACACATTGGCTAGGATGAAACCTATTTGTAAAGAAAGCAACACATTGGCTAGGATGAAACCTATTAGTAAAGAAAGCAACACATTTTTGGGTCCAAGATCAAGCTTACGCACTCCCATGTCATTTCCAAATTTTAGTGCAAATGTCAAACATGGAACCACAGTGGAAATAGAGAACACTCCATGCCTTTGAGATCAGACAATAACGAAGGATCCTGAACATCTCATACTTAGACCACGTTTATAGTGAGAAGGTGTGCATTAGAATCCAAAGCACAATTGGATGATATGAAGATCTGCTCACCACTGTAGAGAAACACAAACTAAGATGGTATGGTCTCACACTCATCTGGCTTGTCAGAGACAATTCTACATGGTACAGTGAAAGGAAAGAAGAAACAAGGCAGATAGAAAATAGATGGGAAGATAATGTCAAAGAGTGGTCAGGCATAGACTTCACAAAGTCCCTATGGGAAGATAATGTCAAAGAGTGGTCAGGCATAGACTTCACAAAGTCCCTATGGGAAGATAATGTCAAAGAGTGGTCAGGCATAGACTTCACAAAGTCCCTATGGGAAGATAATGTCAAAGAGTGGTCAGGCATAGACTTCACAAAGTCCCTATGGGAAGATAATGTCAAAGAGTGGTCAGGCATAGACTTCACAAAGTCCCTAAGAGCAGTCGAGAACAGGGCAAAATGAAGGCTGTTGCAATGGAATCAGTGGCACCCCTATGGTTAGCCAGGTTACTAGAGAAATGATGAAAAGATGATCATGTATAAATAATTACACTATTTATGTCTTTATCTGCTTTACAGAATATAATAAATAGGTTATTGAATATATACTAAACAAATATCCATATGATTCATTGCTCAGGCAGACTGACTCACAAGCTCATTGGCCATTGCCAAAATGATTAAAGCAAAATTTCTCAAATAAATTAAATAACAGATAATGCATACTGCTTCAATGTCTTGTCCTGGGGTTCAAAGAACTGGAGTTTCTACTAACCTTTAAGTCTGGAATCTGGCAATCTAATCAGATAACAGGTTTAAACTACAATTAACCAATCAAATGTCTTTATCATGGACTTTACAACAAAATGATAATTATGATGTATGAAGTGGTTTTTCACTCCCTCATCCAGATATCCTAAAATAATTACCCTGAATACCTTAAAGGTTATGACTAAAAATATGATGTTGATTGTTTTTTACCATCTACGACAGTGGATAACTGGGATACCATCTGTACAACATTTTCATCATCATTGACAAGGGCATAGAAATTCTCCTCTCCACCATCCTTTGGCCATGCAATGTCTGAAGAAAATAGAAAAATAAGTAAAAATAATCATGCTCTTATTTACTGTCTAATGTAAAAATTATTTTAAAAGCAATTTTTGCACATCAAGTATAATTTTAAAAAAATGAATACTAGTAACTATAATTTGTTACCATCACATTGTGCCCAAGATAATATGATCTTGCTTTTGTTGGCGATATTCAGTCTGTCTCATGATTGTGATGGTTTTCATTTTGACAGTCATGATAAACCAAAGTCTATCTTTGCTATATTGTTTATACACTTTAATTCTTTCTTTAAGAGCTGATCAGACAAATGGAGATCTGATGAACAAGACCAAACTGAACACACCTAATATGGACCTTGACCTTAAAGATAACACAGCCAATGTGATACATGACACACCTTCTAGTGAGAATGTATATACACATACATATTTAGACTTACCTTCAAATAACTTTAAAGATATGGCAATGAAACAAATGCGAAAACCATATAGAAAAAAAGTGAATAAAATGTGTAAACCATATAGAAAAGTGAATAAAATGTGTAAACCATATGGAAATGTGAATAAAATTTGTAAACTATATGAAAATGTGAATAAAATGTGCCTAATTTTTCTTCAAAAAAGCAGGGGACAAGAGGACTTTGTCTCATAAAAAATTAAATGGTGCAGGCACCAGCAAAAAGCAAAAGCTATTATATAATGTACTTCATCTTTCCAGATAAACTTTCAATACTGAAAAAAGAATTTTATTCCATGAAACTTTACCTTTAAGACCTCTTTATCAGTCTTTGGAATGTATGAAAGACTAAAGTTAAACACATATTATTGAAATAGAGAACATTAAACAAACAAAACAAGCAACAAGAAAGATGCAGGGACTAGCTTATGCTTGATCATAAAATTGACGAAATATAATTAGAATACACAAACAAATTCAAGACCTTTTCACATTATTTCACAAGAATGTCTTTAGATGACCAACATTGTAAAAATGTTAATTTTAGCTTCTTTTCAACCACAGAAAAAGTGTGTACAAGTGTGTCTGTGTGTGTGTGTCTTATTTAATCTCTGAAAGAGCTAATATAGTCACCTGCATTTATTAATTGAAAAGATTGTAAAAATAAAATTTCAATGTTTTGTCAAAACTATTTTCTTGTTACTGGACATTATATTTCAGGGGTTTATTTATATAATTTTCTACCTTTCTTTGCATTTATTATTTGACTTTTCATCAATATTATCTCCATAACATATAACCTTTCCATCGGAGCCATGGTAGCTCTGTAGGTAGAGTGTGAGCTTCCTAATCCATGGGTCACAGGTTTGATAACAACCAATGCAAGCCTGCCTGCCTCTGTGTGTCCTTAAGAAAGGCACAAGGTTTCTATTTTCTTGCCATGATATAGTCAACAATGCCTTCAAAGCGTTGTCAACAATAACCAACCGACCTACATCTTTTGATTGGGGGCCCTGAGTAGCTGAGTGGTCTAATGCGCTTTCCGTTACGGATCACAGCCGTCTCACCTCTGTCTGTGTGGGTTCAAGTCTAAGATTCGGCTAATGTAGTTATGTGAGAAAGCTTGACAGTAGCTTCTTGTGGGTAGGTGGTTCTTTTCAGGGGTTTTCCCGGGTTCTTCCTCCACCAGTAATACTGGCCTCCATGTATAGTCTATCATGTGCTGAAAAATGGCGTAAAACTCTAACAAACAAACAAAACAAACATCTATTGATGGATTGTCTTGGTTTCAAAGCGTTGTCAACAATAACCAACTGACCTACATCTTTTGATTGGGGGCCCTGAGTAGCTGAGTGGTCTAATGCGCTTTCCGTTACGGATCACAGCCGTCTCACCTCTGTCTGTGTGGGTTCAAGTCTAAGATTCGGCTAATGTAGTTATGTGAGAAAGCTTGACAGTAGCTTCTTGTGGGTAGGTGGTTCTTTTCGGAGGTTTTCCCGGGTTCTTCCTCCACCAGTAATACTGGCCTCCATGTATAGTCTATCATGTGCTGAAAAATGGCGTAAAACTCTAACAAACAAACAAAACAAACATCTATTGATGGATTGTCTTGGTTCTTAAAGAAGGAATATAGTTTTAAAACATTTAACTTGCATAACATTATGCTAATGAAAGGATAATTGTGTAAAGATAGACTTACTTCTGTTTGCCTCTAAAATACCAGTTGCCACATCAGTGATGGCTGTTTGGACAATGTCTAGAGTGGGTTCTACAATTATGTTGGGAATGCTGAACTTCACCTCCACCTCAAACCTAAATGGTACAAAATAATATTTCAGATATTGTTGTAAGGGATCAAAGTATTTCATTTTTTGCTCTTTAACAATAAAAACCAAAGGCTCTGTTGAAGATTCTGTATCACCTGTACAAACGGCAAAAATGTGCAACATTTACAATGTATAAACATTGCTATGATATGCAAATATTGTTTTTATATGCAAACAGTTCTATGATGTGTCAATGTTATAATGGGTATACACAGCTATGATGTGTCAATACTGTTATAATTTGATATACACTGCTATGTGTCAATACTGTTATAATGGGTATACACTGCTATGATGTGTCAATACTGTTATAATGGGTATACACTGCTATGATGTGTCAATACTGTTATAATGGGTATACACTGCTATGTGTCAATACTGTTATAATGGGTATACACTGCTATGATGTGTTAATACTGTTATAATGGGTATACACTGCTATGATGTATCAATACTGTTATAATGGGTATACACTGCTATGATGTGTCAATACTGTTATAATGGGTATACACTGCTATGATGTGCAAATATTGTTATGATCTGTAAACACATACAATGATGTGCAATACTGTTATGATAAGGACTGCAACAATGACATTATTATGATGTTAAACACTGCTATGATGTGCAAAAACTGTTATGTATACACTGCTATCATGTGCAAATAGTGCCAAGATGAGAAAATACTGCTATGATTTATAAGAACCTAAGCTGTAAGTTCAAGGAATTTCAAAACCTTTCACATAAGATTTTCAAATTATTGATGGTGCTTCAGTTGGTGTCAAAAAGATGATGCTTACATCTCATGATTTGCAAATGAGACAAAATGGCCAAAACCTTTCTATAGGAATAATAAAATCCAATATGTGCACACTTATGGGAAAATTTAAGACAAGGAGTGTAGGAATAATAAAATCCAATATGTGCACACTTATGGGAAAATTTCAGACAAGTAGTGATGATTAGTGATAGGAATGAGATTTTACCAAATTCCTGCCATCAAACATATTTGATCCCAAGGGTGGGATTTCCCTGTCTTACATCAATGCATATGATGGATTTTTTGGGTCTCATTTTCATTAGAAAAAAAGGATAGCATATCATCATATAGATACAGATTTGGAAAGAACAAATTTTATGTTGTTATAAAGAGCATTCCAATATTTGTTAAAAACATTTGTGAGGCTGGAAAAACTAAAAGGTAAAAAACACTGTCCTAAGCATGATGATGTCATCTGTCCTAAGCATGATGATGTCATCTGTCCTAAGCATGATGATGTCATCTGTCCTAAGCATGATGATGTCATCTGTCCTAAGCATGATGATGTCATCTGTCCTAAGCATGATGATGTCATCTGTCCTAAGCATGATGATGTCATCTGTCCTAAGCATGATGATGTCATCTGTCCTAAGCATGATGATGTCATCTGTCCTAAGCATGATGATGTCATCTGTCCTAAGCATGATGATGTCATCTATGGTGTTTAAGTATGCAATCATGATGGATAAATGTATCCTATATGACTTTCTTACATGAACAAAGTGTATTACACATTTACAGGAATGAGTAAATAAAATATCTGTCCTATCACAAGACCAAAAAAATAAGTGTAAAAATATTTTTTCAATTCAACATTGTTATATGGTGACAGGCAACAACAACATTAAATGAACTAAATGAAGATAAATATCTGTCAAGAAATATGTCTCATACTTTTTTTATTTTTCTCAAATCAAGGACTTTTTCTGATTTTAAGAAAAAGCCTTACTTTTTTCTGATTTTAAGAAAAAGCTTTATCTAATCACTGTGATAGAAAAAATTTAACATTGAGAAGAAAAAAGTAATAAATATTTATTCATGTCTTATGCTGTCTAATTTTTCTCAAATCAAGGGCTTTTCTGAGAGAGAGAGAGAGAGAGAGAGAGAGAGAGAGAGAGAGAGAGAGAGAGAGAGAGAGAGAACTGGATCCTACAATTGAAAACTCACAGGGAATTTAGCCAACATGAAAAAAATCTATCCTTATCATTGCAGCCTTGTTAAATTATGGCCAGTCATTCATTTTGCACCCAATATAAATTTTGCACCAATTTTCACCCCAAGTAATTACATTTTTATAATTTCTTTTTACATTTTTATTATTACTATTATTATTATTATTATTATTATTATTATTATTATATTATTGTCAATTATCCCAACACACAATTATCTTAACATCTTTCCTTCCAAACCTCCTTGCATAATTCAATATAATTCCTGGCATTAATCTATCACCATGCTTTGTCTCCATCCTTTGTACACAACTCAGAATTAGGCTTGTTATGTGATGGAAACATGAATCTGATGATCTATTATTTTGGTACAACTTTATATTGTTATATCTGCTCTTGTAAATTGTCCCTAGTGACTCTAACATGCAAGAACCAGAATTTTGAGCAGATTTTGTATTAAGCGCTTCTTTTATATATGTTAGTTGTTTGGATTGTTTTTTCCTAACAAAGAGCTTGCTTAGCCCAAAACATCGAGAAATTTGAATTTGTGCCTATATTAATTTTTGTGTGTGAATATATATATATATATATATATACACACACACACACACAAATGTATATCATATGTGATCAAGGTTCAATTTAGCCCCATTCAAGGAATGGCTATCCAAAATATGGTTTGATTATGATTAAATCAGCATTTCTTATACAAGATACAAAATAGTTAACAGAATAGGATCTTCACAATATAATTCTAACTTTCAAGCAAAAAGTAACAAATCTAAAGAACACTCTCATGAAAATAATAGCATTACAAAAAACTGAGCAAGAACTTAACTGTATCAAGAATAACAAGTTTGCTAGATTAATATTATTTTTTCTTTCTGTAGACACGCAGAAGGTGAAGATAGAAACTTTCAATCTAAAATTGATCCCGAAACATCTGAAGTTTGCCTGAATCACTGTACATATTTCTGATATATCAGATATAACCATTCTTGTGACTTATGTATGGGACAACTTATACTATCATACCGGTGTGACCAGCATGCAATGTCACTGATCTTAAAATACACTGTTTACCGTGCATGTAAGTCGATCAAAAATCAAATATTTTTTCTCTGTTATCTTTGATATTCATCTTTCCATCTTATATTATCAATATCAACAAAAGCAGAGATTCACACAAATGAAAATGGCATAGAAAATTCCTATCTTTACATGTGAACATCTTTTAGAGTAAGTGCCTATACAGACTTTCACTCAAGCAAAATGTACAGGTGAGCACTATTTGGCAACAAAAATTAATAGCAATTTACTTAAATCAAATATAAGAATGTCACTCAAATGAAATGTCAGAAAATTTTAATCTGTGTATAATTTAAATGAACTAAAAAAAAACAATTAAATTCTGTGCATAACTCAAATTCATCTCCTGAAAAAGGATGAACACAGCCAACTATTTACATTTTGTTGCAGCTATCAAGTAAACAAATAAATGAACTCAAGAACAGAACAGGTAACATATATAATGAAACAAAAAATTGTAAACTTTCTCTGTTATAAAAAAGAAACTGATTTAAAACTAATAAAATTATGGAAATAATTTGTTCTAAAATATAAATGAAAATAGCTGGATCAGATAAGCAAATTATGTTTGTGTAATACAATGATTATTGAAAGTAAAACAAACACAAAATAGTATAATTAACAAATTACAACATTTCAATATTCTTACTTGAGTGATCTCCTGGATTTGTATCTGAAAACAAATCATTCTACAGTCCATATTATTTTGAAGTAGAGGTAACAATTACATGCATTTTGATTAATTTTCTCTTCTGTACTTTTTTAAAGTTAGAACCAAATACTAGTTTTTCCATGGTTGGAATTGCTTTACCAAATTAATCCTAGGTTCTGTTTTTGTGCCAAAGGTTTTGTAGACTTACTAGTGATAGTAATTTTGATAGTCTTTACTCACATATTGTTACGGCTATTGGATTTAATTTATTTATTTTTTAATTGTTAAACCCAAATTTATTATTTAGGATTTAATATTCATTAATTGGGAAATTGTTCTAGAAAGTTCAGCTTAATCACTTTCTGTAAATAGGCTGACTTAGATTGTAAACAAGTTTTGACCTTGGCTTACAATGGTCTAGTTCCTGACCTTGCTTTAGACATTGTCAACAGGTCTTCAATTTCATTGGTTAATTTTAGGGACAACATTCTATTTTTAGTTCTTAGGGGTAAGAAAATCTAGAGTATGTGATTTTTAGGGAAGGTAGTGACCTTCCATGAACTTCTATCAATTTCTAGAAAAGCGCGTGATCACTTGTTTACTTCAGAAAAACAATATCTATAGCTGTATTTTAGAAGCTGACATTAGTAGAATCTCTAGGCTTAAAGATTAGTTGTGTATATTTATTTGAGTTATAATTATTCTGGACTTTGTGTCAATACATTGAAGAAAGAGGATTTATTATCTATTTGGAGGAGAAAACATGTGCTCATAATTCATTCGGATGATTAAAAACAAGAACTGTACCACGTGACATTGTCAGCCATTTTGGATTACATCATCAAGATTCGAACCTGGAACTATTAGAACATTTATTTATCAGGACTTGCAATTCTATTAGTGGATTATTTTGTGAATTCTATATTTGTTGGATTTGATTCTCTAAAACTGTAAGTTCAATTGTTTTATTTAAATAATTGTACTTAATAAAATCTTTGTTAAAGTTATACAAGCTTGTTAGTTTTCACTCTTTCTGTGTTGCTGCTTATTCGAGCCTAAGCACGTAACAATATTTTAACATCATTCAGTTAATTTTGATGAAGTGTGTAAAATTTCCTTGCTATAACAATTACTAGATTTGATGAACAAAAAATAACAAAGGAATGTAAATTGGATCAAAATGATTAAATGCCTTAGTAATTTGCACCTGGCTAAATTTAAATGCCATCATTATTGGTTGTGCCATGGAGACAATCAGCATTTAAAATGTTGGAACTATTTTACTTCCGGATGACAGAACAGTCTATATACAAGATCACTAGTAAGGGGAAGTTACTCTTCACCCAATTAAGTTCAAAGTTGTGTGACAAAAATATCCAAAGTTAGATATAATCTTGAAACTGTAGACAATAATGAAAAAAACATGTTAATTCATTCATTACAAGCTCAGTGTTTATAGTACTTGCTCAAAATATGTAATCTGATGAGTTGTCTACTAGATCAATATCAAGATGGACAACACCAACATACAACCAGAATCCTCGTTGATGCCAATGTCAAGATGGACAACACAAACATACAATCAGAAACCTCTTTGATGCCAATGTCAAGATGGACAACACAAACATACAATCATAAATCTCTTTGAGGTCAGTGTCAAGATGGACAACACCAACATACAATCAGAATCCTCTTTGATGCCAATGTCAAGATGGACAACACCAACATACAATTAGAATCCTCTTTGATGTTAATGTCAAGATGGACAACACTAACATTCAATTAGAAACCTCTTTGATGCCAATGTCAAGATGGACAACACAAACATACAATCAGAAACCTCTTTGATGCCAATGTTAAGATGGACAACACAAACATACAATCATAAACCTCTTTAAGGTCAATGTCAAGATGGACAACACAAGCATACAATCAGAGACCTCTTTGAGGTCAGTGTCAAGATGGACAACACCAACATACAATCAGAATCCTCTTTGATGCCAATGTCAAGATGGACAACACAAACATACGAAACCTCTTTGAGGTCAATGTCAAGTTTGAAAGCAAGGACATAACTAATTCCATCCAAGTAATGATTAGTGCCTTTGTGACATTACATGTGTGCACTATACAAAATACAGCTTGGTCTTCATATAAACCATATGTATGACATTTGAGATAAATCAAAATATATTGCTTACTTCAGATAAGTAATTTGATGAGTCCTTTCTGAGGTCCATGTAAGACTAGACAAAAGTGAAAGGCCACTGTCTGGTCTCATAAGGGAGGGATATTTAACCCCAACCATGGGGGATCCTGACCTACTTCCAGGCTGACTGTTTCCCCGAGGGGTGGAGCTGGCATTACTTGAGCCATCAGACAATGCGCTGACTGTCCGCCCCACCACTTCACTGTTGCAGCCTGCAGACTCTGCCAGTGCAGCCAAGGAATGATAGGTGGCAAACAGAACAGCATCGTAAACTTGATCTCTGAAGTGATCTTTATAAATAAAGTTGACAAGTTTTTAGTTACATAGTTACAATAACTGTAATCCTACCCTGATATAGCATAATTAACAATACCAAGATAACATATTTTTATCTTCATACTATCTTCATATAACATAATTAACAATACCAAGATAACATATTTTTATCCTCATACTATCTTCATATAACATAATTAACAATACCAAGATAACATATTTTTATCTTCATACTATCTTCATATAACATAAGTAACAATACCAAGATAACATATTTTTATCTTCATACTATCTTCATATAACATAAGTAACAATACCAAGATAACATATTTTTATCTTCATACTATCTTCATATAACATAAGTAACAATACCAAGATAACATATTTTTATCTTCATACTATCTTCATATAACATAAGTAACAATACCAAGATAACATATTTTTATCCTTGCACTATCTTCATATAACATAATTAACAATACCAAGATAACATATTTTTATCTTCATACTATCTTCACATAACATAATTAACAATACCAAGATAACATATTTTTATCCTCATACTATCTTCATGTAATATAATTAATAATACCAGGATAAGATTTTTATTTTCATACTACCTTGATATGATATGATGTAATTACTCTAGTTTGATTTTCAATATTAAATAGAATCAAATTATGGATATCTTGAATTATTTATAAGAATACATTCTTCCTAAATCTGACATGCAAAAGCAGACATGTTTCAGTATAGGAAGAAATATTATGCACAAATATAAAGTGTGTTTTTGCCTACTACAGAAAAACTCTACGTTTATAGATGAAAACTGTTTACAAAATCTTGTAAACATTATTGGCATATGTTATTCAGTGAAAGAGGGGCATTTTGAATCTCACTACAATCTAAAAATACATATTTGTATGCATTCCTTGCTATCAGTTTACAAAATACTATCATTCTGAGCCCAAAATATTTGCTCATGGTGTGTAAACAAAAATAATAAAGGAAACAAAGCCTATTTTAGCTCTAAGGAGGATGAATTTGTTAGTAATAAAGGAAACAAAGTCTATTTTAGCTCTAAGGAGGATGAATTTGTTAGTAATAAAGGAAACAAAGTCTATTTTAGCTCTAAGGAGGATGAATTTGTTAGTAATAAAGGAAACAAAGTCTATTTTAGCTCTAAGGAGATGAATTTGTTAGTAATAAAGGAAACAAAGTCTATTTTAGCTCTAAGGAGATGAATTTGTTAGTAATAAAGGAAAAAGTCTATTTTAGCTCTAAGGAGATGAATTTGTTAGTAATAAAGGAAACAAAGTCTATTTTAGCTCTAAGGAGATGAATTTGTTAGTAATAAAGGAAACAAAGTCTATTTTAGCTCTAAGGAGATGAATTTGTTAGTAATAAAGGAAACAAAGTCTATTTTAGCTCTAAGGAGATGAATTTGTTAGTAATAAAGGAAACAAAGTCTATTTTAGCTCTAAGGAGGATGAATTTGTTAGAAATTATGTGTACTTCAATGGCACAAATGTTAAATAGAGACTAAAGTTTGGCATATGTTGAATGCTTTACTGCATGCAAGCTAAAGAAGAACAAAAAATATCAAATTGCTGTTATACAATCGACTCTAATAAACCTCCTGTGACAGAATTCATTTTTTAGAAAGCAACTCTCTTGAAAGCTCCATTCTGTAATGATCACACCAGATCCAAATGTTTTCACATGTGTGATTAAGTCTTATCGAGATTTTTTGCCAGCAAGCAATCATAACTATTTTTTGCTGTGTGTATGTCAGAAAGTGCTTATTTCAATATTGGGAAAAAACAACTCCAATTACAAAATGAAAAAAATATTTATGATTTATATTTGGTAAATTAGATTTGAAATCTATTCAGTGGCACTGACATTGGTATCTGTTTTAAACTAATCCAGCATGTCAGCAAGTGACCACTCTCACAGGGAGATAGTTACCATGAACTAGAGCCTGAGGATAGAATGAATTATTTAAGTCATTTTTGGTTTGAATTTTATGAAATAACAAGTTGTCAGTTAATTCTAGAGTGTTTAAGGATCAGGTCATCTGACGGATCAACTTCAATGTAATGAAGATAATCGATGTGCAAAAATCATGAGCAAGCACTATGTATACAATATTAAAGAGATGGACAATTCAGACATATTTAACAATGCATCATTGACTGAAATTGTGTGAGGGTATCAATCTGAAGCAAATTTGAGCAGTTTGTGACTGTATTGTTTCCACTAGACCGAGCTTGAATGAAGCTGTGATGGTCTCAACTATACAAGTTATATTTTAGTTATGGTTTAAGGACTAATATACTCTCTCCTTAGCCTTCATGGAAGTTACAATAAGGTTTCTTTTAGAGAAGCCTTGACCCTTCAGAGTGTACTCGACCGTTTATCATCATGGTCCCAATAAGGCTATAATTTCAATCATTATGTGACCATATTTCAAGCGGTATCTCTTGAACCCAAAGTTTTTTTATTGTCATAGAATCATGTAATAAGATAATCTAAGATAAATTTTTTTTAAAGACCATGTGAAAAAAAACATTATCAGAACAAATTTATGTCTATAACCCACTGTACCTCACTTGACCCAAGTGCCCGTGTGTGAATAAAACCTCTGATGCTGGTTCAAACTTTCACTGGCACAATAATGTGATCAGTCTGTGATGATGGAGTCTACTTGTCAACATGTTTCATTCATTTTCACTATCAGTACAGATGGTGTAATATGTCTTACTTTCCAAGTCTGTTAAATCCTCATCCATGATTTTGTATAATAAACATAAATTAACTAGCATCCTGTAAGTCCAACATAAAGATTAGCTAGTGTATCCCAATTCAGGTTCCATAGCTTTGTTTATTCCATTTAAGTAAAAGATGGATAAAAACAAAATTCTGAATGTAAGATTTTCTGTAATCGGATGCAAATCATTGGATTGGATCATTAGTTTTCCATACTGCTATCTGTTGGCTTACTTAACAAGTTGGTTAGGAGGGGGATAGCAAAAATGAGAAACTTAATGATGATTTTTAGAATTTCAAAATGTACTATTATTTTGGCTTTTATTGTTGTTGCTGTTTCTGTCTTTATACGAAACGTGCATTTGGTAAGAAATATTTGATGAATAAAAATCACATCTCCACCTTGAGCTCCTCTTATTTTTACAATGTTCATCCTCAGCAACAACAAGAAATATACAGTTTGAACAATAAATCTTAACTTCATGTTGATGTTGCCCAGGAAATATTTCTCTGTCCATCCCAAATAAGAAATTTTGTCTGTTTTAAAAACATTATTACAATGCTTTTTTATGGACTGGATTATTTCTTCATTTAGATTTCAGTTACAGCAAGCAACTAGTTTGCCACTGGAATAAATAATACCCTCACATTCTAATGACAATTATATAATTTATTTGTAATCAGGTAGTCTTGTATCCTTTTTAAATCCATTAACGATCTTATTTTAGAACGTGAAAGGAACCACTGAACAAAAAAGATGATAAAGAGAGTGCTGAAAACTTTTAGTCTGATGCAACCTGGCTTAATAAGAACATGATGTAACTTAGGGGAATAAAGAACACCATTAAAATTTATTTACTTTCTTTGTATTTCACTGATTAGTTTTACCTTACGATGATAACATGTTAAGGAAACACCTTTTGTAACACTACTGCTTGATGCTTTCAAAAAGACCTGATAAAAATGAGTGATTTTTTCTTGCATTAGCTGTGATACTGTTGAAGTGTTTATCTTAACTGAAGTCTGATGTGTGATCAGAATGTTTCCTGGGATTGCACAATTATTGCATTTTATTAAGATGGAAAAAAAGCATTGATCTGGGTGTTCAACAAGTCCTTTTCTATACTTAAATATCAGAAGTCACATATGAATCTAAGTAGTTTCCTCTGTATTAAACATTATTTTAGAGGAAAATTTCAACAATTAATGTACTGTATAAGTGACATTGAACAGTGATCAAACATTTTACATTTGCAAGCACAGTCAGATCACTTGGAGACTTTAAATCCTTAGGCTCAAACTCTTCCCTCAACATCAATCATATGTCTGAAACAGCCAACTATGTATGATTGATTTTAACTCCACTTACGTCTATTTAGTCTCACATCACTTTTGCCAGGAACAGTTTTGACAGTAATCTCTATATAGTAAGAAAGTACCAAACACCACTCAAAACAAATGAACTAAAATGCAAATGAAATTTATCCAAAATTAATATCACAACAATTAAGATCCAATTAACTAGACAAAAGAGGAACAACCTACCAATAAGTTCCATGACTAGCTTCTCTTCTTCCACAGCCTTTTGCCTCTCTCTTTCTATCTCAGCAGTATCAATGGTAACAGCGATTTTCTTCTTACTATGTGGGTCAGGCTGAAAAAATGTTTATTTATAAATTTTCAAGAACTTGAAGAAAGATTTCTAAAAATAATTTCTTTTTTGGGGGAGGAGGTATTTAAAATTCAATTTTTCTTTTCAAACAAAATTTTCTAATTAAGTAGATTTGACAAAGAAACCATAAAGAACAAATAATTATCAATGATAGTACATGTAGTATATGTACCAAGTCATGGAATTGCTGGTGAGTAACTTATACAACCATAATCAGATAGACATGAAAATTAATATTAGCAAAACCGAGCTCAGAAAAATTCCTAACCAAAAAGTTCCATGAAATTATGCCTCACCTGTTTCGCTGACCTGCAAGATATATGTATGTTTTAACTTTCATGTGACCTTGAACTTGCATATGGATCAGAGAGGACATGACTGCATAAATATGATCAGTGCTAACTGATCCCCAGCTGACAGTCAAGTGTATAACAGACTCCCCTGCATGTCTTAAGAGGAGGAAACTAATCAGTGGCATGCCAGACTTGTTATTAAAAGCATGCAAATTTGAATCCTACCATCAGATCAGCCAGGATGACATAAGTCCACCCTTGACTTTACTTCAACTGCCTCAGCACTAAATAATCTACTTGTGGTATTGTGCCATAAAACACCAACTAAATGAAACCAGGCATGATAGTTATCCTTTTCAGATTCAGGACTTGTAACCATGCAAAGAACTTTAACTGAAAACTTAACCAAGATTTTTTAATGACTCTGATATTGTCTAATATCAAAGTGAGGGTTGAGGTACATGGATATAAAGGGCAAAGCTTCCTAATCCTACAATCTAACATGATAAGAAACACTCCCAGTGTTTTGGACTTATGACCATACAGAACAATTTCAACTAACATTACCATATGTATCAGATGATAAACCCATGACAAATGATAAACTAACCCTCCTTATTTTGGAAATATTTACAATAAAAAATCTTTGTCTGAAAATAATCCCACTCACAGCTTTTTGATAAATATTTTTTGCTGAACTTCATGTAATCATTAGAGCATGAACATTAGGTCACTGCGATCTGCATATGTCCATGGTGAGTAGTACCCTCCAAAATGAAGGGACACATCAAGTTTCATGACACTAAATAAACATGTAAGAGAGAAATTAAGCCAAAAGTAAAAAGTAAATATAATCACTGGAGCATGAATTGTAGGTCAGAGTGTGACCTATATTTGCCAATGGTAAGTAGTACCTTCCAAGAGAAATATGCATATCAAGTTGCATGATTGTACAAAACTAAGTGTAAACAAAACAGAGCTAAACGAATAAAATGAATTGTTGTTGTATGGAAGTGGGTTACTGTGACCTACTTGTTCCTATGGTGAGTAGTATCTTCAAAGATAAATTCAACAATCCAGTTACATGTCTGTAAATACAACATTTTCTGGACAACTCACTAAAATCAAAAATAAATGCTGCTGATGCTTAAGACTGTAACAATGACAACACTATCAGAAAAGTGAACCCTTTGCCTTATTTGTGCTTCACATGACAACACTATCAGAAAAGTGAACCCTTTGCCTTATTTGTGCTTCACATGACAACACTATCAGAAAAGTGAACCCTTTGCCTTATTTGTGCTTCACATGCTCTGATTTTTTTAACTATATTTCAGAAGCAAATATACACAATCATAAAAAAAAGTTTTTTCTTTACTCAATAAAAGGTATGACGAAGTTGAAAATGAAAAAAGCTTGATGACTGATTACTTCTAAATAATGAGTATGTAATATTCTATAGAATTAAATCATGCATGAATTATTAAAATATGTACATGAATATTTGTATAAGAGTGATATTTTACAATGTAAAACAATCCAAATATAAAGGTTAAAATATCTATCAAGAAAATATTCTAGGTGTTAAATATGTGATAACCTGATAGCATATATAAATTACTAACTGTTTGGTAGTTTTGATGAATGTAGTAACAGGTTTAACATTTTCATATTGAAAATTATGAAGAATTTAAACATTTTGAGACAAACAGTTATACATCCTCTGAGGATTAATATATGTGTGTGTGTGTGTGTGTGTGTGTGTGTGTGTGTGTGTGTATGTAACCCATCACAAATTATAGAACAAAGAAATGAGACATAAATGGAAGTAAATACTGGCAAACTTTGCTCATCAGAGAAGAAAAAACAAAAGGAGTCTTAGAAAAGCTAGCAAATAAAAGGAAAAGTAAAAAGCTGAGTATATTTTTTATTGAACTTCTTTCTGCTTCAGTAATATTTCAATATTTATTTTATCAAACTCTGAAACTCAGATCATACCTTAAAACTATGAAGTTATTTAAAACTCCAATTTCTTTTTTTTTTCTTAAAATTTTTGCAACTATTCATTACTTAATATATGACACATAAAAAATAAATGCTGACACAGCAATTTTGAATATGGAGAAAATGTAAAGATGGATAAAATTTACAAACTACCATATCCTCTCAATTCAAAATAAAATGAAAAGAGTAATATTGCGAACAACCAAGTATCATTCAAATTTAAGGCATGTTAAAAGTTATTTCATTCCACCACCAAAATCTTTAAACTATCCTCAATAACCATAGATAGTTAGTAATTAAGAAAAATATCCCAGAATATAGAGGTGAGTCTTTAGCTAGTAGCACATAAAGGTAAAGAAATGGGAAACAAAATTATAAAGTTACCAAAATAGGTACATTAGGCATTGGGTTAGGTATCTGAAATAAATAGGTACATTAAGCATTGGGTTAGGTATCTGAAATAAATAGGTACATTAGGCATTGGGCTAGGTATCTGAAATAAATAATTTATTACTCTGCTTATATCCTTCTAAAAAGCATGTATAAAAAATACAAACAAGTTTTACATAATAAACCTGGACTATATTAAAAATGAATGTATCATGATAAGGTACATTGTACAATAGCTGGGTTCCAATGTATTATAGGTTAAGATGTCAAATATATCCATCTGAAAAGGCATGCTGTTGCAAGGGAAATCGAGAAAGACTAGTGCATGTATTAATACAATGATATAAAAATGACTAGGTTTCATTATTTAGGTGCAACTACAATATTAGAAGGGAAAATACATCAACTAGCTATTTTTGATTTTTAGTGGAGATTCTGAAGGAAGAATTACTGTAAGAACAGCTTGCAGTTAACTATCAGAAGCAAAGTTAGCTGGAAAACATTTTTGAATTAAACATTTTGGTTTTAAGAGGTACTATAATATAACTTGTCAAACTTCACAGTTAGTTGCATGAATCATTGGAAAAAGAATTGCTTTGATAGGGGTTTTGGTGGTTTACTAAGAGAACTGTTAGTTGCAGTATATACTGAGTTTTAGCCTAACCGTGACACTTTTGGAACGTTTCTCTTTGTATTCATCTCTTAATTTGGATGAAAATGATCTGGATGTAAACCTGGCTGTAAGATTGCTTGTCAAAGAATAATCCTGAAAAATGTCAATAATATAATTATTTAAAGAAAGGAATTAATTAATATATAATTTACTGATTCATTATTACAACATTCAGACTGGAATTCAAACACAAATCTGAGAACTTTTAATACATGTGTAACCATAACAATACTTTTACAGGAAAAGTACTGTAATTGAATATTAATATTGTACAATAAAATAAAATACTGTACAATAACAATGCTTGTACGTCAATATTTTTTCTACATCTCATTAAAAAACATTTTATAAAACACAATTAAGCATAATATCTAAATGTACATTACAGATGCATATAATATTATATACCTGTACATTATAGATGTGTGTGTGTGTATATATATATATATATATATATATATATATATATATATATATATATATATATATATAAATATACATCAAAGATATATCAATATATACATCAAAAATATATCTATACATCATATTGTACATTACAGATGTATATATTATAAATGAACATCAATGATAAATCTTCATGAAATGTACTAAAGCAAAACACTTCAACCAATGCTGTGATCTGGTACTGTTGTCTTTCACAGCAGAAACTCATACTTAATAACTTCATGACGTAACATTTTCATAACATCTGCCTTATATAAAGTTCTTAAATGTCAAAGTGAATTAACCATTAAAAATATAGGCTTGATACAATGTTAGTACTATAATAACAAAATAAGTGTATGAAACGTTGCAATAAATATTTACATTTTAAAGAAGTAGGACCTGGTCAAGAAGACAAAAGAAAATATATGATACTATCTAAAAAGCAATTGTGTTATAATCATGCTTAGAGACTCACCTTCCTGACTGCAAGAATGTTAGCAATGGACTGCAAACCTTCCATCACAGTCTCTACATATTCTTGAAGCATGGCTGCCCGTGTCTTGGAACTCCTCAGCATTTGGTCTCGAAATGTCAAGGGTGGCTATAAAATAACAAAACATACCAAACTGTAAACACAGTCTTCTCATTCTTCATTATGATTCATTGATGATACTCTCATTAACCTATCAACTTTGATATGTGGGAAATATACAAGTTTAATACATCCTTTGCTAACATATATAACTTTGCACCAAATTAGACTCCATTGCTGAACTTTCATTAACCTTATCAGAAGTATTACTTTTGTTCAGAATGCATTTATATGAAGATATATATGATATTAATACTTTTTGTTGTTGTTATAGGGTTTAACGCCATTTTTCAGCACACAATAGGCTATACATGGCAATCATTATTAATGGTGGAGGAAGAATCCTAGGAAAACCCCAGGAAAGAAACACCAACCCACAAGAAGCTACTGGCAAGCTTTCTCACATATCCACATTGGTCAAATCTGAAACTCCAACCCACCCAGACAGAGGTGAGATGGCAGTGATCCATAACAGAGAGCGCTTCAGACCACTCGGCCACTCGGGGCCCCTAATACTTTTGTAGATTTTTCTTTCTGATACATCAAAGACTATGAAAATGCAAAAATGTACAAAGTCAAGGTAAGCGGTCTTGAACTATACTAACTATGCAGAAATCATTATGTTCTTAGTAGACTTACAATAACCTTGGTCGCTGACCTTTAGACCCAAAACTGATATTGTCTAGCCTGAACCACAAACTATTGACAAATCTTGATCAAGGAACGTACCCTAGTACAAAAATTACTTTGCGAAAACCCATTTTACATTAAGTCACACTTACTCTGACCTTTAACCTTTTGACCCTAAGATCAATAGTCCTCTTCCTTACCTTAACTATGAGTCCTCCACAAACTTTAATCAAGAAATCTAGAATAAAGTTGTTATGCAAACATCATTTTTCTTCTTTCAGTCACATTGACCTTGACCTATGAATCAACAGTATTCTTTCTTACCCAAGGTGTAAGCAATCTACAAACCACCATGAAGTACACGACCAGATCTGAATTTTCTTAATGAAACCAAAATTTGCACAGGCTTCTCACAAGCAAAACATCCTAACATATGTTTAGTCCAGATGTCTGATGCCGAACTAAAGTTATTTTGCAGGAACCATTTTCTTCTTGCAGTTAGAGTGAACTTGACTGCTGACCTTTCAACAAATGGACAAATAATCTCCATCTTTGGTGAGCATAAAAAAAGACAATAAAAATTTCTAAAAGAATGTTATACCCAAGATTTTGAGATGGCTTCCTCGTAATCAAAGAGGTAGAAGTTGCGGATGGTGTCCATTGTTTTGTACACCTTATTTTCCATTAATTCATGGACCCTCCTCTCCATATTTTTCAACTTCTGGGTGGCAGAATGAATCTGGTGTAGGAAAGCATCTAGAAAAGAAGAAAGTAATGAATAATCTTTGTTTAGTTTGCATCATCATGCAACAAGTTCATACAATTTACATGAGTACTTTTTATACCCCACATGTTGGTGTTATATAGTGTTTGGGGCAAATGGAACATCTTCATATCTTTCTAATGAAAATGAAATAACATTTCAGACTCTTTGAAATACAACAACTGGTAATCATAGTGATGCTTCTTAAAGTTTTCACTTTTCTCCAAGGAATATCAGCTTAGAAAAGTAAAGAATAGATTCTCATTATGAAAGACTGGTATTGAATGTTTCAACAATCAATGAACTGTATGAATTTTTAAGTTTTAATACGATTCCTATAACTTTTAAATGAAAAATAAATTACAAAGAAATCATTCATTTTCTTAAAACTACTGCTTACATTGCTTATAGCAATGACACATCATAAAATCACTGTAACATACATAATATTATTATGATCTATTAACAACCAAGGATTTAAAGGCAGTTATATCCAAGTTCCATTTGATATCATGTAATGGAAAAAATGAAGGACATTCTGATTGGAATGTAGAGGAAACTGTAGAACCTGGAGAAAACTGTAAACCACTGAAAAGCATATCACTTATCTCTGCACATATTGGAACCTGGAATCAAACCCATAATTGCAGAGGTATAAAGCAAGTACACCACAACTGTGCTATCCAGTCCAACCACTGCCCAAACCTAAACTAATGTACTTTAGCATCTGGTAACTCTGGTAATGGTATTTGTCACAAAGTACATTAAATAAACAAATATTATATTTCATACATCTGAGTTTCAAACACATGTTGGCTAATAAATTTATCAGTGGTTTTTTTCCAGGTTCTATTTACAGGTAAATAAGACCACTGAAAAATTTTCTCCAGAAAAAGTCAGGTACTTTTAAGTTTTTAACACTAAATCGGGGGAGGGGGGAGTGACCGAGTGGTCTTAAGTGCTCTCAGATCACTGCCATCTCACCTCTGTCTGTGTGGGTTCGAGTCTCAGTTCTGGCCAATGCAGGTATGTGAGAAAGCATGCCAGTAGCTTCTCGTGGGTCAGTGGTGGTTTCCGGGGGGTTTCCTGGGTTCTTCCTCCCAGCTTTATTACTGGCTGCCACGTATAGCCTATCATATGCTGAAAAATGGTGTTAAATCCTACAACAACAACCATCCTCAACATGACATATCCACTATAATCTTCAGAAAATGACATAACGACTATTATCCTCAAAGTTAAATAACCACTACCATCCTCAAAATGACTTATCTACTACCATCCTCAAAATTACAAATCTACTACCATCCTCAAAATGACTTATCTACTACCATCCTCAAAATTACAAATCTACTACCATCCTCAAATCAACCAATTGAAAATAGCTCCCACATTAGGTGACAAAGTTGCATACATGAGCCAATATAAAGTATTATCTAATTAGTGTGAATGTTAATATCTGAAACAGTGAAATTCAAAGTAATCTGTTGTAACCAATCAAGCTATTGTCATGCCATGATACTTTTGTGTGACAAAGTGTTGAAAAGCCTCATGTATGTGGATTTAAAAATGTTGATAGTAGGATTAATCTCTTCAATATTTTTTAAACTCTCTTTTCTTAGAAGCTACCATTCATTTAAATCTGTAGTAGTAAAACAAATATTAATCTCATCAAATTCTATAGACACAACCTCTTATCTTCGAAATGTACATACCAATATTCATGCTATTCCATGCCAAGTTGCTAAGGCCAGGCTGAAACTGTTGATTGACATGTTCGGTGTGAGGCTTGAACAGCTTCTTTAAACATTCTGGGATGGACGTGCAGACTTCTCTATAATCATTTAGCACTAATTCCAGATGGCTCTTGTAGTTTTTAAATCGCTCTTCTTGTTGCATGATAGCTGCAGCTGACTCTGGAACTTGTATCCCAAGACGAGTCAGCCATTTGGCTTCATGAATCAATTCCAAGACCCTATAATTGAATAACAAAATGTTTGCATTTTATGCTTCTACCATTTTACTGCACAGCAAATAATTCCTCTAAACCAGATTTACATTTGCAAAACATGACGTCCCTGCTGCAAACCAAAATCTTTATATCTTCAAAACATGTGGGGGAAAAAACTATAAAAAAATTGTTGTAATGCCCTGAAAATCTAATCAGGCCATCTAGATATAAAACACAAATTTCAATTAAATTTCATTTGTCTGCCTCAAAATGGTTTACTTAATGGCGTAATGAAGATTTATGTGAAAAAATTAATTTAAAATGGGAAAAATAACTATAATGACCTGAACATCTAATCAGATCTTTAATTGACAACCATGATGTGTAATATGGCTTTAAATAAATAACCCATACATTTCATCCAGTAAATTGACATGAAATTTAAGAAAGAAAAGTTTAATTTATATGTATTCATTTATAATTGTATTACAGCTCTACCTTGTTATAACACTGTCATTGAGATTGTATTATTGAGACCGCATTGTGTACCAAACCATAGCATAGCAAGAATGACAACTAATTTTATGAATGCATGTATGTGAAGGGGTGGGGGAATAAATAAAATGCTGGCTAAGGACACAGCAATAATTTTAGTTCATGTGAAATAAATATACTTTTAAATAAATATACTTTATACTAAAAGACATCTGTAATTTAAGCATGTCATGTTGTTTTCTTTCAACCCATAATACAAAGCATCATGTTGTTTTCTTTCAACCGAGCCATGGGGTTCATGGCAATAATGTGTTATATCCAAAACCACTGTATTCACTAAGTTTATAAATTTTCATGTCTAACAAATACAAGTATGAGACTTGCTGTATCTGAGAGAATATGTCCATGACATTGCTTCACAAATTTCCTATGTGATGTCACACTGTGAAATAGTGTTTATGATTTGACATTAGAAATGAAAAAGGTTTTATGATTTGACATTAAAAATTGATAAGGTGTTTATGATATGACATTTAAAATTAATAAGGTGTTTATAATTTGACATTAGGAATTAATAAGGTGATTATGATTCTACATCAGAGTGCTAATAAGGTGTTTATGATTTGACTTTGGGATGGTAACAAGATGTTCATGATTTAACATTTGGATTTTAATAAGGCATTTATGATTTGACAGAAATTAAAAAGGTTTTATGATTTGACATTAGAAATTAATAAGGTATGATTTGACATTGATGCTAATATGGTGTTAAGGATTTGACATTAGAATGCTAATAAGGTGTTTAGGATTTTACATTAGGAATTAATAAGGTATTAAGGTGTTTTTGATTCAATTAGGAAGCTAATAAGGTGTTAATGATTTAACATTAGGAATTAATAAGGTGTTTATGCTTTGACATAGATACTGAAAAGGTGTCTATGACTTGACATTAGGATGCTACTAAAATGTGATCATGGGATAAATGTCTTTAAAAGTACCTTTCATCAGCATTGACCACAATCTCATTGGTAACAGGGTGATAAACAAACAACGTGGCTTTCAGACCATTCCTAGCATGATCAATTCTACCCTTCCATTGGGTAAACCACAAGCTTTCAAATGTCACCAATGCTGTTGCAAGTCGGTTGTAGATGCGGACAATTCGACTGAAATCTCCCAGTTGTGTGATGGCCCGATTGTCACGGAAAATCTTCATGGGATCTTCAATTTGCTTCAAGAGTTGACGAGACCAGTGAATCGCCCCAGCTACTGGGGGTGCATTCCTTACCATCTGAGGATTCTCCTATATGACAGATTGTTAATGTTTATTAAATTAATTATGTGCTGGAATTTCGGTTTTAAAAACAATATAAAAAAAAATTCTTTAATCGTTATATTTATCCACTTCAATAAGCACATATTTTTATGGTCTAATATTTTCAAAATTCTGTATTAATTATTTATAATTAAAACAGAATCACAAGAATTCAATATTTTCTGTAATTAGGAAGACATCAGTTGCTGAGAGATGTTAGATTAGTTTTAATTTTGAATGTTGAAATTGTGAATTTGTGAATACTTTTAGGTTATTTTTTCTTAGAATTTATAGAAAAGAGGGCAACATGTTCTGCACTGGGACAACATAACTACTTTAGCTCCCAGAAGACCCTAGTATCCAATATAACTACTTTAGCTCCCCAGAAGACCCTAGTATCCAATATAACTACTTTAGCTCCCCAGAAGACCCTAGTATCCAATAAACATTCTACTACAATACCCATCATACTAATTGTTTGGTTATTTTTATATTTCTCCAGGCTAACTGTGTAAAAGTGCACCATTACCCACCTCGCAATTTGTGACTGGCTTTGTAACACAAGTAAAAGAAAAATTCTGTCATGACTATTTCATTTGGCATGATCCCCTTTTTCTCCATATAACTGTAGGGACTTGCACATGATATCCATGGAATGGTGGTTGTTTGTCACATTATATAATCATTAACAACTGTTATATAAAAATACATATTTAATGGTATATTGTGAATCTACTTTGGTGAGTATAAGCTTTTGTGGTTTTGCCCCAAAAAATACATACTATAGGAACTTAAAACTCAACAACATGCCAAAAAATACATAAAACTCAACAACATACCAACAAAAATACATTGTTAGTGTAACTTAAAATTCATCAACCTGCCAAGAAAACAAACTTTTGATGGTACTTAAAATTTATTGACATGTCAAAAAAAAACATGCTGTTATTGGTACTTAAAAATCATTGACATGTCAAAAAAAACATGCTGTTATTGGTACTTAAAAATCATTGACGTGCCAGACAAATTACACTGTAAATGGTACTTAATTTATTGACATGCCCTAAAAAACTGTTATTGGACTGTAAAATTCATAAACATGTCAAGAAAAATACATTGTTATGGAACTTAAAATTCATTGACATGTCAAAAAAAACATGCTGTTATTGGTACTTAAAAATCATTGACATGTCAAACAAAACATGCTGTTATTGGTACTTAAAAATCATTGAAATGTCAAAAAAACATGCTGTTTTTTGGTACTGAAAAATCATTGACATGTCAAAAAAAACATGCTGTTATTGGTACTTAAAAATCATTGACATGCCAGTCAAATTACACTGTAAATGGTACTTAATTTATTGACATGCCCTAAAAAACTGTTATTGGACTGTAAAATTCATAAACATGTCAAGAAAAATACATTGTTATGAAACTTAAAGTTCATTGACATGTCAAAAAAAACATGCTGTTATTGGTACTTAAAAATCATTGACATGTCAAACAAAACATGCTGTTATTGGTACTTAAAAATCATTGACGTGCCAGACAAATTACACTGTAAATGGTACTTAATTTATTGACATGCCCTAAAAAACTGTTATTGGACTGTAAAATTCATAAACATGTCAAGAAAAATACATTGTTATGGAACTTAAAGTTCATTGACATGTCAAAAAAAACATGCTGTTATTGGTACTTAAAAATCATTGACATGTCAAACAAAACATGCTGTTATTGGTACTTAAAAATCATTGACATGTCAAAAAACATGATGTTATTTGGTACTTAAAAATCATTGACATGCCAGACAAATTACATTGTAATTGGTACTTAATTTCTTGACATGTCCAAAAAAGGTACACTATTATTGGAACTTAAAATTCATTAAAGTGCCCCGCAAAAAAGCATTGTTATTGGAACTTAAAATTTAATCAACATGCCATAAAATACATTGCTTTTGGAACTTAAAATTCATCCACATGTCAAAAGAAAATGATTTTTATGGCAAAGACATTTTGATTAGGTATTTATCAACGAATGTCTGCAAAACACTGAAGTATTTATATATATAAAAATGTTATATTTGTACACAGCAACCAGCATGACAATATAAAATCACTTAAAATGTTTGGTGCAACTGATCTTGTTCTACTATTAGTTCAATATATGTCCATAATAAGAGTTAATACATAGAACAGTACATGGCAAAAGTACTGTATCACCAATCATCCCCAAAAGCTTGGCTGAATTAGCTTCTTTTTCTTAAATCATCAAATTTCCAAATGTTGAAGATCAAATATTCCTCTAATCAAATATAAAAAGAAATGTTTATGTTGGTAGGCGAAATATTTCAAAATAGCACAATTACTAGATAAATCTGTTTTCATCAACAGAAAACCTGCACAATCAATTTATCGCAGGTCAATAATTGCTTATGATTTACCTGTGTCTTGTGTACTTTTAATTCACTTTATTAATTTCTTTCACAGGACTGTTGGTGCAAGTATTAAACATGTAGAATTATTTTTCATCAATAATTTAATAAGATGAGACAAATGCTACATTTTACACCCAATCTCTCTCCCATGTTGATGGGCAACTTGTGATATTGAACCTTACAGATTTTAAAAAAAGTCAGCTTGCCAAAACCATGCTGAATGGAAAATTGAACACGCCTTTGGGAGATTTGAGCTGACCCCAAATTGTAAGAACAAATAATCACAACAAAAGTTAAAACAGTAGGAGGAATCAAATATGGGATATTTTAAGTACATCATGTCACATTTATTACAAATAAAGAGCTTTGTCTTTTTATCCTTGCTTGAACCTTCAAAAAACCATATGCCAATAATAAAAGTTCTCCAAAAGACATTAGTAAAACAATACAGTAGATATATACAGATAAGAAGAAAAGAAAGGGTTAAAAATGCTTATATAGTTATAAAATAAAAGCAAAAAGAGACATACACATGTAAACAGATAGATAAATGGATAGACAGACAAGTGTTTTGGGAATAGCTATATTTTAAGACAGAGAGAGTGATGTTTAGGAAATGACTTTGAACTGAATAAACAGAGGAATATTTTTCTTTGAAAAAGGTACATTATATATGTTTAGTTGAAACATTGTCAAGTTTCCTTTTGTCTTGATTTGCTACATATGCATCTTTTCAACTACTTCAACAATAATAATGAAAACCTTTTGTGTAATGATTTATCAATACTTTTAACTGAATGAATTGTGTACACTTTTTTGTATTCATTTAATTAACAATTATCACCTAGTCACCATAAAATCACTGGCATGCATCAAAATCATTGACCAGCTGACTTTTGAGAAAGAGTCAAGAATACTCATTTAACTATTTGTCAAACCATTTCAATTTATTGATCTCCTGCAATTATCATGTAAATGATTATAAACACCACTAGATTGTGCTATATTTTAGGGAGGTTGATCTTGTTTTTAAAAAATGGTCAATCAGTATTGATGAGAGCTTTTTATTTCCAAACACACCTGTCAAAGAAATTTCAGGAGTTATAAATAATAAATTAGTGAAGTGACTATGAAATTGACAACATGCATCAAAACAAGACAATTTGACACAAATCAAAGCACACACAATACCTTTAGCTTGAGTAAGGCATGAATGTTGACAAATCTTTTATCCATATAAAAATCTTTTATAAAGATATATTTCAGTTCATGTGTAACTATTAAGTTACAATAGAAATATTCCCTACTTATAAAAATTTGTTTCAAATAGTATATATTTACAGTATGTGTGCATGACAAATGGAAGACTAGCCTTGACACCACTACAAAATGGAAATGACAGACTTGGACAAATGAATAAACTGTGGACAGTTATGCCAAAGAAGACAGTGGTAAATACTAAATAATGGCACTGACAGATATACTGTGGCAAGCATGCAGACCATTAAGCATTATGAACTGAACATACACTTTTGACCATGCATGAACAAGTATTTTGCAAACATTTTCTTGCCCAGGCTGAATTTAAGCCTGTCCTAGGCATGAAGCAAGAGGATATGTAAAGCCTTGTGATGTTATATCAATGATGATATAATGATATCTTATTTCAAGCTGAACAGAAATATAAAATTACTTCTGACTATTACACAGATAACTGACCTTGTTCTGTTCATATATTTGATGGACCTCTTCCAGGTCTGTCTCATACCAGTTAAAGATCTCTACAAACTTTTCTGAAATTGTCACTCTTATCCCTGGTCTGTTCTGAACTGCTGCAAACCTAGCAAAGAAAATATCAGCTTAGTATTAAGGTATAGTCTTAATTAGATCACGAGTTTACATAATATTTTATGACATAAATAACATGGATATAAATATTCTTAACATTTACACTGTTGACAGAAAGTGAGTATATACAGAAACAAAATCATGTTTTGAATATATAACTCTGTTCAATATAATTTCAGTTCTTTGGTCAATTTTCAACATACCATAAAATGGTCTAAAGTGAGTGTGACTTTCATACTAACATGTTGCAACATTAAATAAAATTCCATACAACCAAAGTGATCAAATTGTATACCAAACTAATTTATCTTAAAACATTACTCATTCAGTCATGTGTATCTTCCAAAATTAAGAAAACATCTCCAACATGGATCTTGGTATCTCTGTTTTTTTTTCTGTATACATTTTTATTTGTGTTGCTATGGATTTATATCAAGCACAGTGACCGATGTATTTAATTTTGATTTCAAAAGCTGTCATCATTTAAAATATCTCTGTAAACTAATGTCAGTTGGATAATATGTCAACAAAATCCAACAGTGACAAAACAGGTTTGATATCTCCCCATTTTATTTCATTTTGACATACTTACTATAATTCAATCTTTAATTTATCTCATTATGAACTTGTGATCAATTTGCTGACATAATACACTCCTGCCTGACAAGCACCCCACTTCTACCCAATCAAAAAAAAAATTAGTCTCCAGTCAAATAAAGTGGCATAATTATTGTAAAAATAGAGTAAGTATACTTAAAATCATGGTCTATTCTGAACCAAAATTTTAGGCAAGTATCTATGGTATCCACCATTAATATAGTAACATCCAACCCCATAGGACAAGCTTCTCGCTAGATCTCCAAACTTGATGTAATCTGTACATTTTTTTTTATCCTTCAAATTTCAAGTGGCAACAGCAATCATGTCTCCTCCCATACTCAATTCAATAAGACATGATATCCAATAAATGTAATTATCATACTTTTTTCTTTAGAATCTGAACATTCCTTTTCATATTTCTATGCTGATTTTAAAGAAATTCATTGTCTCTTTCATCTTCAACATGTTTATGTTCATTTGATGCCATTTCTAGACAAAGCTACAAGCATTTTGCCCAAAAATATGAGCAATTTAAAGCATCTGAAGCACAATTGTACAAGTTAGATTGGTTCCTTGATCAACTCCACCGAATCTATAATGAAACCCAAATCTTGATCAAGGACAGACAAGCCAGTTTCTGGATTTGCAGTGATTATGTGGTCTGTAATTTACGAGTCATTTTAATACGATTTATGGTCAAACTATGGGCTGGCAGGGCTGGAAGATGTATAAATGAAAGCTATAAATAATCAATAGCAATATTTGTATTGAAGAAATTTTCAGATTGAGGTAAATGTTTAGCTGAATTTTCCAAAAATGTTTTTAATTAATAAACTGACTAGATGCTAAAATCAAACTAAACAACAATATGTTAAATATAGTAATTTCAAAGAGAAACCTGTTTTAACATCATCTTCATTATATCTCTTTCTCTCCATAAATTATACCTTATTTTAGTTTTTTCTGTTATACCTTGTGATAATGTCAAGACCCTGTTGTGTCTTCATCTTCTTGATGAATATAGCGCGTAAATAGGCACCCAGAAATTTTTCAACATCAGTGACAATCATTTGGAAGCTACTATAATGATCATCAAATCTGGCTTCATCCTACAAGAAACAAAAAGGAATTCTGCAAAATTAAGAAATTAGTATACACAAATAAATATGCATATACAGACAAAAAGAGCAAATGGGCCATGTGGTATTTCTGCATATGGGTATATGGGTATACATACATGAATATTTGTAAAAAGATCAGTTAAGCCGATGACACATATTTGCTCTCCTAACAATATTTGTATTCTTCATTATATACTTAGTGTTAACATCTACTTATTTACCTTGCTCTGCTTCCCCACCCCACCTACTTATGTTAACCATTTAGTGAAATATGCCCTTAAATCTAGAATAAACTAAAGTAATGGTTATACTGTAATACATTTCATTACTGATATAACAAAGAAATATGAGTGCATATAACCATGACCAGTCTAAAAAATTTGGCATATTTAGAATTTCCTCAGTATAATGCTGTCTGTGGGAGACATAAGGTATACGAACTTAAAATGAAGTACATGATAGATACTCCTTTTTTATAACACTGTATATGGAAAACATGGAATATACAAACTTTTAATTAAATACATAATAGACTTCCCTCTTTATAACACTGTATGTGTGAGACATGGAATATACCACCTTACAAAGTACTTGTTAGACCCCACCTCTTTATGATGTTTTAGACATGGGGTATAAGATCTTAGAATGAAGTATATAATACGACACTCCTTCGTTATAATGATGTCTATGGGAGCCATGAAGTATACCACCTTATAACAATGTACATTATAACGATATTTTTTTTTATTTCATAATAAAATAGGATCCATTACCTTACTTACTTACCATTAATTTAGATAACCTGGTTCAAATCTCTATTAAATCAACAACCTTTATGTCAACTATCCAAGATATACCACTGTGTATTGCATTATTCAATGCCCACTCAACAGTAGGACCACCGCAAAAGTGCACAAAAATTAATTTTATCAACCATCAGAATATCAAGGTCTTTTTCCTGACAGAAACGTTGTCTATAAATATCAAGTCGTTCCCCTGCCACTCTCACAGTGGTGGAATTGCGGTCATCACAAAGAACTCCATGTTCAAATGTCTTAACCACATCACAGCCTTCAATTTCTACCACACATCATTTGAACTAGTCCAAATCACACTCACACTGGAACAAAGGTCAGTCCATTTTTTCTGCTTCTACCACCCTCCTCCTTGAGGAAAAAAACCAGCTGACTGGATCTCTCTTTTTGGAGCAGTTTCCAAATTTCCTGGAGTATAGAAATTCAATAGGTGGTAACCATGTTATCTTGGAAATTTTAACTTTCACTTTGATTTTCCTGGAAACCCAAACACATCAAAACTCCTAGATTCCATTAATGTTTTCAACCTCAAGCAGTTGGTTAACCAAGAAAAAGGCATGGTCACATTTTACACTGGAATCTTCACCGACCTGAAAATATTCAACAGTCCTCCCTGGTATCCCATGAACTTGCATCAGATCACCACTGCATTATATGCCATCTTGATGCATCAGTCCGAATCCTTTATTTGCTACTAAGAGAAAACTTGATATGATAAATAGAACCAAACTAATGCATGACATCCAAGTAGACCAAACAACTTGCTTACCTACTACAGCAGAACAACTCGATAACTACCTGCACGCATTGCTTGAAAAACATGTCCCACCAAGCACAGAGTATCAATTCAAGCTTGTTTTTCATTGTATAGCACTGTTAGGGACCAGCTTCGCACAGCAAAAGGAGACCGCCGCAAAGCTGAGAGGCTATTCATAAGCAAATAAGCTGCTAAGAAGAATGTCAAACAAATGGAAGCAGTGAAATCAGCACACTTCAGTACTAAGATCACGGAAAGTTCCAGCTGCAAAGAGCTCTTCAATGTTACTAACAAGCCAGTGTCAAGGAACAAATGTACACCACTTCCAACTACCTTCTCTACAGTCGACCTTCCAGACCTGTTTGCAAATTTTTTCTGTGACAAAGTACAAACCATTAGAGATAAGATTGACAACACAATTTCAATTGACTCATTGTCATCATACAGTTGCAATACAGAATTTCAGTGGCAACCATTAGCAGCATCTGAACCTGTCTCTATGAATTTAGTATGTACAATCGTGATGAAGAGTGCACCAAAGTCACGTGAACTTGATCCAATTCCAACATCACTGCTGCTTGAGTGCTTAGATCCAGTACTGCTTTCAATAACTGATGTTATTAATACCTCTCTCTCATCTGGGTAATTCACATAATTTTTCAAAACTGCCATTGTAAAGCCTTAGCTGAAGAAACCAACACTCAACCACAACGATTTAAAGAATTACAGCCCAGTTTCTAATCTCCCATTCACATAAAGATGTACTAACCCAATTTGTATCTCATCTGAATTCAAACAGTCTTTTAAGCAATGTACAGTCTGCATATCGCTCTTACCACAATATAGAAACTACTCTTCTAAAAGTAGTTAATGACATTCTCTCTGCTTTGGCTAGCAAAATGATTACAGTTCTCAACCTCCTTGATTTGTCTGCAGCATTTGACACAATAGGCCATGATATATTTCTTCACCATCTCCAGCATGTACTTGCTCAACAGGACATAAATTGTGTCCACAAATGGAATAAACTCTAGCCCAGTTGATAAATGTTCTTGGACCTATTCTCTTCATTCTATACACTCAGCCATTCCCAAGTGTCATAGATCATCATCCAGTGTCTCACCAATTGTATGATGATGACACCCAAATATACAAGTCTAGCCACCCAAGCAAAGTTGATACCATCCAAGGTGAAGAGAGGATGACATGTAACAAACTGAAGATGAATGATGATAAAACTGAGGCCATTCTGATCACAACACAAAGACTTTCTCATTCAAATATTTTACCTCAAACAAGAAATATCTGCAACACCAACATTAAATTCACAGTCAGTACAAAGCCTAGGCATTACTCAGGACAGTACTCTCACAATGCACCAACATGTCATGAACATCTACAGGGCTGCATATCTTGAGCTGAGACGCATCAGCTCCATTTGCAAATATCTTTCAACTGATGTCACACTTGTATATTCATTAGTACTTTCAAGAATGGACTATTGTAACTCAATTACTATTGTAACTCAATTCTGTCTGGTTTGTCTCAATATCTACTCCAGAAACTTCAAAGAGTTCAAAACACATCTGGATCATCCTTATAGTACCTCAATCAGCACACCTACCCACTGCTCAGTACCCTACCCACTGCTATCCATTCAATTCCAGAATCAAACACAAAATATGTTCTCTGTGCTATGTTTTAATGACAGACTATACAGTCCAACATACCTATCTGACCTCACCCATGTGTGCACACTAGCAAGATACTTACACTCCTCTTCTGACAATTGAATACTCATTTTTCACACTATCAAAACAAAGTCATATGGACAATGTTCTTTTGCATACCAGGACTCAGCAACGTGGAATGAATTGCCCAATAAGCTTAGAAACAAAGACATAGTGATCGCATTCAACAAAGACATAGTGATCGCATTGAACAAAGACATAGTGATCGCATTCAACAAAGACATAGTGATCGCATTGAACAAAGACATAGTGATCGCATTCAACAAAGACATAGTGATCGCATTCAACAAAGACATAGTGATCGCATTCAAGAGTGCTTTCAAAACTCACCTATTTTGAATGCAAGAACAAACTTAAAGACCTAATAATGTTCCCTACTTTAAATATTTTCAGCATGTTTTATGTTTTCTAATCTGATGGTGTTAGTTTTGTTTGTAATCATTTCAATTTTTGTCTATTTGTTATAGATGTTTCCTAATGTTCCTATTGCTTAGAGCTTTTAGAGATTAGCTGCAATACAAAGTCCTCATTATTAATATAATTATACCTCACATATAAAAGAAATGGTGTTATAATGAAAAGCCTTACAGTGAGAAAGGGCTGTGAACTTATCTGGAAAATACTGTATAATAACAACTTGTCTCCCTATTTTCCTACTTACTTGACATCTTAAGTACTAAAAGGTAGAACAAAGAATATTATCATTAACAGAGCGTTCATTGCTAGAAAAAGTAATAAATATACAAAGTATTAATAAATCTTGTCAATATACAAAAAATTACTTTATTGATTTCCATATGTCATTGCCAGACTTTCTAGTGAATGGTGCCAATTTTAAATCAAATGACCTGAGATATTTTAAGTTCTTTATGACATCATTTTTCTACTGTAGTAGTAAAAATTGAACTCATTTATTTTGCTTTTCATTAATGTGTGTGACACATTACCTTAGATTCCACATCCAACATGGTTTTTGTTGTGACATGATCACTCAAGGCATGTTTCATACTCTCCAGATGTTCCATCAATATGAAACTGATGCTGGGTCCCTCATCCTCCTCATCCTCAGGATAATATTTCCCTGTAATGAACAATATACAAATTAAAATTATACCAAGCTTTCCCATGGCTTTGATTCTATGGTCTTAAAACTATCTGAACACAAAAATGCAAACAATTTCCAAACTTATAAACTTCTAACATCTTTCCCTGTTGGGTTAAGAGTTGAGAAAATGTTGACATGACCCTAAAGTTTGAATCACTTCATACACACCAAATTTTAATTATATTCTCAGTAGGATTTTTAATTTGAGTCTATTGTTACTATCAATTTAGAAAATATGCATTTGAAAGGATTTTATAAGTGTGGAATACAAAGCAATATTATGCTGGACTAAAATGATTGCAAAGTATGCTTCGGTCTTTATGATGCCTGGTTCAGTTTCAGAAATTGCAGTTCCGAACCCAACAATGAATTTGTATTATATCTCATCTTGATACAATCTTGAATAAACTTTCTTTTGTTCACATGTAGGGAGCAGCATCTTTCCTGCTGCAGATAGGACTAAAATCTTCACAAAATGATATCCAACAAATGTAATTGTTATCTTTCCAGCTTTTTTTTTTACCTTGCAAGGCCAGGCATTTGAATATTCATTTTGATAATTCTGTGCTGATTATTTGAACTTTAAACAGCTAAAGTCCCCATTGGATTCAAAATGTTTTTGTTTTTAGGATGATATTTATAGATGGTAATAAAATATAAAAGCAAAAATTGTTCTGCATGAACAACAAAAACAGATTAAAGTACCAGTATTTCTATAGACTAGTTCCCAGACCATCTCAATTGAGTCATAAATGACAACCTGGATCCAGACTGAATCCAGAAAATCCAATATCCAGATTTCACCCCAACAATCATATTTGCATATTTTTGTTAGTGCTTTGAAAGTCTTTCATTTGAGGCCATTTCAGTAAACCTTTTTAATATCATAGGAGTTGTCAAGTCTGATAGAACAGATGTTGGTGCCCATTTACAGCCTAGTGAAGAAAACAAGCTTAGCATTATGGAAGAGACTTAAGCAGAATTTATATAAATAAAGTTTGATGAATGCAAGTGAATTATCTCTATCTTCAGGCTGAAATCATGCATCTAAGTGACCAATCAAGTGACACCATGAAGCAGTGATCATTTAATTCTATATAGCTCTCCTTTATTATTATACTCTTGATTATTACATGACTCTGACTATAATGCAGTAATGCTGTGAACTACATTTTAAAAATTCAAAGAAGCAAACAACAATTCTTATTTTCAATATTCATTAGTAAAACTTTTATAAACTAATTTTTCAAGTTTGGTATCACCCAAACTTGTGCAACAAGCTACCTTTTTCTCTAATTAGTCACTACTGTATTCTACCAGTGTTAGCTGTCGCATTCCTAAATTGATAAAGAACACTCAAAATTGATATCAACGCAGATTACTTGTGCATACAAAACATATGAAAAGAGATTCAAGAAACAACACTAAGTTTGGCAACAGCTTGAAACGTAAAGCAGTTGGCATTTGAGAACCCAAAATACTGTTATAACAAACAAGAGCTGTATTTACCCAAATTACTGTTTTATAACAAACAAGAGCTGTATTTACCCAAAATATTGTGTTATAACAAACAAGATCTGTATTTACCCAAATTACTGTTATAACAAACAAGAGCTGTATTTACCCAAATTACTGTTTTATAACAAACAAGAGCTGTATTTACCCAAATTATTGTGTTATAACAAACAAGAGCTGTATTTACCCAAATTACTGTGTTATAACAAAGAGCTGTATTTTACCCAAATTACTGTGTTATAACAAAAAAGAGCTGTATTTACCTAAATTACTGTTTTATAACAAAGAGCTGTATTTACCCAAATTACTATGTTATAACAAACAAGAGCTGTATTTACCAAAATGTGATTCATCATTTCAATAAAATTTCAACTACATTATTAAAAAGTTTTAAAAAATTTCCAACAAATTTAAAATGTCTCCCTTACTCAAGATAGCCAACTCTTCATCAGACAAGCCCTGCCGGTTATTGACAACATCAAACACCTCATCAGCCTGATCAGCTGTGGGGTCATGCTTCCGTTCTTCCTTTGCTGTCACCAGCTCTTCCTCTTCATTCACATCCGAGTCTTCAGCTTTCTCATCATCTTCTGCAATAACCTTTAAACTTCGATCTGGGGATGCAAGGTGAGTCTGTGTCGTCAGCCGTAATTCTACATCCTCTTCATCATCATAATTCAAATCTAAGAATTAAAAGGATATTGACAATTATAAAAATATCTGCTGCATGATTTCATTCTTTTCAGCATTTTCTAGAAATTGTATCAACCTACTGAAAAATTTCATAATCTAGTTTAATTTAAACACGTGTCATGCTGCATATATTTGTAAAGCAAAATTGAATCATTACTGATTCGATAAATCAGCAGGCAAAATTTCACTGTATATAATGTAACCATTTTTATTTTGATAAGTCGAATGGTTACTACATTTATTCACTAGCTTCCTGACTCTGTAGTGACAAGTCTAACAAAAAGACTATGTGACAGTCAGCAAATAATAACAAAGCAAAAATAGCAATGGTGACCTTTCATACACTGAATTTTGTCTGCTTAATTAATACAGTTTCATTGACAAATACATTTTCAACAAGACATATGTTTAAGTTAGGTAATCATTATTTTTCAATCAGTTGTTAGGCTGAATCAAGGTGAAGTAAGCAGTACTTTAAACAAAGTTAAGACATCATTTTTTCTCATTAACATCACCTTTATGAAAATTTTGGATAAATTATGATTCTGAACCATTGCAAAAATGTGATAACTAGACTTGGCATATTTATCTTCTCACATTACACACATACACAATTTTGGAAATATACCTTACTTAAAAACTAATAGTAATGTACTGAAATTGTGGATTACATGGGTTTTACAAGGGTTTTCAAGGCAAACTGTATTTACTCTAGCAGTTTGTTACATCTAGTTTTTCCAAGAATTTACAAACAGACATTTCCATGCATGGTGCAACAGATTTTGAAACAAACAAATTGATACATATTTTTAACAAAACTGATTAAAATCGAGATTTACTTATAAATAGATTGGATAGACACAGGTACAATCTTTCAATTACCCAATTAAAAAAAACTAATTAAATAACAGCTTTTATTTTTTTGAAAGTGAAAATCATTTGAAGTTTCTTTTACTAATGAAAATGCTCTCTAATACTAAATAGAATTCTATTAAAAACAAGTGGAACAGGAATTCCCCAAGTAACCAAAGCATCAGCTTTTATAGGTGTCTGTCATACCATGATCATGTTTTCAATCTTGATATTAATGAGACTGACTGAGAATCAGTCCACATATTCAAAAAGAGAAGTTAGTTTTTAATTTACCAATAAACCAATTCCATTCTTATGTCAGGTTGTTGAAAAAAAAAATTTTTAAAAATGTAAATCATGCATTTAAGGATTCATAAATCAATCCTCAAGTGTACATTACATTTAATGTAGTTTTGATAAATTGCTGACTTCAGCAATGTTAAAATACAGCTCCAATCAAGTCTAATGTATGTTTTAATTCAGAGTCTGTCAATAGAAACTGTTTTCTACAAACTATAAGTTAAATAAAACTTTTAGACTATACAAACATTAAAGATACATCAAATATGAGAAAACTATTGACAAAGAATACATTTAAATTTTCATTGTTAAACCATTAAACAGAGACCCATCAAGAATTATTAATTTTATGTCCATTATGAGATAATACTATTAAAAATACACGGTACTAGAAAATATAAAAGTTCTGGAAATCTAAGACAATATCAAGAAAAATAACAGATATGATGGTGTCACTAATGGGTTGAAAGAAAACAGTCTGATAGATTGGAGTTTAAAGGTACATCAATACAGAATTATTTACAGTCAAATTTAACTGAAGACAGCAACAAAGAAAAGAATTATTTTACTATAAATGAGCCACCCTCAATAAATAAATTATTATTATTATTATTATTATTATTATTATTATTATTATTATTATTATTATTAATGATTATATAATGTTTGAGCAATTCAGAAAAAGGTGACCATGGCAAATGACCTGACTTGGTCCGAGCAGGATTCAAACCCATACCCATTTGGGTCATAAAAGGTCTGGCATGATAACTTCTGCCATACTGCAGAAGAAGAAGAAGAAGAAGAAGAAGAAGAAGAAGAAGAATTTCCTTTTCAACAAATCTCTGTACAAAACAGATTTTTCCTGACTCTTGAATACAAAAACACTATGGGAACATAAAAACCAATGCTATTGATAAAGAGTCAATATTTGCATACTTGAAAAAGAAGGATTTTGGTGTAGTTATGGATCCAGTTATATTGTCAATAATAATCTTTATTTTGAGGGGCATTATTATGCTATTCCTGCTATGAGTTGGGTTTTTCCCCATTCCTACATGTGTAGACAGTTGAACAAATTCCAGGCATAATACATGTATCTATAAGACTGTTACAATGGTGATTATTGTAGTGACCAGTGAAAACAGGCACACAAAAATGAAAATCATAAATACTGTAATAAAACAAAACTCTTTGTGTGGATGAAATACAAAAAATAAAATAACATATAATTGGATGTCCTAAACAGCTCATGATGAAATTGGAAAGTAAACACAATTATTCAACTTGGTCATATAAAAAATGTAAACAAATATCACTGCTGTCATTTATGCAGAACTCTATTTCCTTCTACATTTTAAAAATAATTTAAATTATCATAGCCATAAGGCATCAAGTGTTAATGTAAGGTCTGTTTATTTTCAGTAATAAATATATGATTTTAACAAATAAGCATAAATGTGAAGACAAGATAGAATGCACAAACAGGAAAACCAAGTCATGCAAATGCAGAGTGAAACATATCTGTGTAATCCTAGTTTCAAAACCAAACGATTTGTTAAAGTGATCAATTCTTAATATTTTTTTCCTTTTCCTGTATTAAATTTAGTATAACAGAAAGAAAATTTAAGCAGTGTATGACAAATAAAGACACAGTGTGTGCCCTACATAGACAAAATTACAGGCCTAATTATAAATATCACATGTAAAACTATGAAAAAAGACTGATGGACCCTACACAGCAAAGCCAATGCAATATCACTGCAATTACATGTATGAAATATATACAATTTGTTCATATATAAATGCTTATAAGTTGAGTCAAACTGCACACAACAAAGATCTTGATATGCTGTAGCATAATGCGCATGCAGATCAAGGTCCATGCTGTTTGTTTTATTGACTACTCCTAAGAAACTGAACAGACCCAGACCAGCCAGCATGAAATGTGCAAGCAAATCTGGGTCTGTTCAGTTTTCAGTTGGACTAATCTTACAAGTGAGTATACACAGTATTTAATAAACACTTACACAAGATCTATTGTATTGGTCTGACAAAAAATACTGACAATGAAAATAGGTGTTGAGACAAAATAAAGGTGTTGTATGTAGAAATCAAGCCACATAACACCAAGCCTCTACTTACCAAAAGCCTCCTAACATTGACAACACCATGCCTTACCTATTTCAGATGGAGCTATGAAAATATGGTAACATATTCATATCTACCACACACATATAATTTGTAACATTTTATCACAGTGCAAGAATAATTGGATTTTTCAAAAAAATAATTTTGATAATGAATTTCAACAAAAAAGTCAAGAGATATTGACATTGTGACCAACACTTCAGATGTGCCATTTTGTTACTTGTATGATCTAAGGGTAAGGAGCATATGGTTCCAAAATGTTTTATTTTATAGTTTTTAGCATTTATTTGCTTTTGTAACCTTAAATTAAGAAAGAGAATTAAGTTCCTACTGATAATATCTGTGCAAATATAAACAAAACATTGCTGTGATGTTGTTATAATGTTTAATGCCATTTTTCAGCACAAGATGGGCTATACATGGCAGCCAGTATAAATGGTGGAGGAAGAACACAGATAAACCCTAGAAAGAACCACTGCCCCATGAGAAGCTACTGGCAAGCTTTCTCACATACCTACATTGGCCAAGCCCAGGACTCGAACCAATGCTAACAGTGGTGAAATGGCAGTGATCCATAATGTTGAGTGCTTTAGACCACTCTGCCACTTTGGGCCCTCAAACAAAAACATTGCAAAACATAAACAGTTAAAGGCTAGCATTTAACATTATCACATAGGATACTAAAAGAAATCAAACTGTTACACATATGATAACTAATACATGTGAACATAAAATAAAATGAAAATTGCTTCATCTGAGAGAAAAACACATTTTATCTTGTGGATGGGTGAAAAACTATTTTTGCCACATGATGAAATCTAGGAAAATTTAGACTAACATAATTCCAATTTATGCAAATTTTACGCTAACTGTCATCTCATATATAAAAAAAACTCTTTTTCTTTTAACAAAGATTAAAATATAGCAAACTATTTGTCAAAGATAATTTGGATTAATAAATGGCTAAAATGAAAGGTATTAAAGTTAATTTAATTATGTATTTTTCAATGAAAATTAAAGGCTGTGAAACCAAACATTTTATGCACTTTGGAATTATACAACCACACTTGGGAATGCAGCTATCATATAAGAATAGGGTTAGCTGTAAATCATTATATATGTGATAGGAACAATAAACCAATAACCCACTTGTTTATTGTTGGTACACAACATGTTTTTTTTTATCTCTTATTATAAATTATCCCTAGTAATTCTAACATGCAGGAATACAGATTTGTTTCTTACATTTTCTGCTTAGTGTCAACTTTATGTGTGTAAACTGTTGAGATTTAAATAGTGAGAAACTGTTTTTAACTCTCTCTCTCTCTCTCTCTCTCTCTCTCTCTCTCTCTCTCTCTCTCTCTCTCTCCATCAAGACATGCTATTTTCTTATTAAAAACCTCAAATAATAATAATTAAAATAACTTTAGTTTACCTTAAAGTTAGAATGCAATTGCAGATAAGTGTACATAGTCAAAAAGAAAAAGCTTGAATGACAATTAAAAAAAGTATTGCTATTTGTTTTTATTAGAGCATGGAATATTGTGTCAATTCTATTATCTTCATTGTTATCAATTATCTTGGTTTGAGGAAAAATTATATTGATACAATATTTAAATATGTGGATGCAGAAAGGCTTTCAACAGTTTCCAAAGAAAAATTCTTGTCCATAGACATCACATTTGTTGATGTTGGATGGGGTTTTAATGTTTCTATAGAGACAATATGTTCCAATGAGTATTCAAATGAGATGATGTGGTAAGGGGTTCAACTAATTCCACTGAGAATAATTGTCCACTGATTCTTCAAACTGTAACTTAAAAAGCATCCACAAAATCCATGAAAATTGGTACCCAGCAAAGACAGTGAATTAACAGTATTTGAAAATTTCTATTTATCTACAAGCATATAATGCATTACAAACTGTTCTATCTTTGTTGCTATGTACCTCAAGACATCACATATTCTACACTACTACTCTATCATCAAATATTCTACACTATTACTATATCATCAAATATTCTACACTAATACTCTATCATCAAATATTCTACACTACCACTCTATCATCAAATATTCTACAATACTTCTCTATCATCAAAAATTCTACACTACATACTCCACCATCAAATATTCTACACTACAACCATATTCCACAATTACATATTCTACACTACTAACATACCATCTAATATTCTACACTGCTACTACTCTGCCACTTAAATGTCTTTGACGAATAACTTAGTACATCACACTTGAATTTTTATTCTAAATGTGAAACTTTGCATAAATACTGTATAACTCAGAGGCACATCTGACATAGCCTGTAGTACTCCTGTTCGACTATGACAAAGGACCAATTGAACGAGTGTGTCAATCTACACTGGCTGGTATAGAGCCAAAGTCAAGCAATAATGAAGATAAAACTGGTCCTATGAACATGAGATCTCAGATAAAAGTTCAAATTACACTCAAACATTCAGTCTCTCAAAACTGAATAGGATTTTGTATTTTACAAATTTTAGCTTTACTGAGTTCTATAATCAGGCTAGGTATTTTGTGTTTTGTTTTACATCAGTGTGCGATGACTTTAGTTCTAACAGAAAATTCAAACTGAAGTGGCATCTTTCAAGCTTATGGCTTAGACTGGGTTTCTCTTTGGAAAAGCTATAGACTGTCTTAAGGGTTTTAGGTAAGCTGGCATTTTATGGTAGATATTTTCTAGGAATGGTTCCTATTTATCTTCACTACAAATCCAATATGCCCTAGTAATTATTTGATTCTGACAAGTGGAACAAGTTTGCCTCCTAAATTGACCCTGGTGTTCTTTATCTAAATGGTCCTGTTTCCAATCATACACAAATAATGTGCATCTAACATATTAACCAAGATCAACCTAAACATGATGCACCAACAAATCAGGATATATGATGTGCAGTCAATGAACATCAGAACTCAATCCACCTTATGCACCAACCAATAAGGATATATGCTGTTCATTCTACTTATGTTTTAAGTAAACATCATATACCTATATCTATCTCCATTCCACACAATGTACCAGTAAATCAGGCTGTTTATGTAAACATCATATACCTATATCTATCTCCATTCCACACAATGTACCAGTAAATCAGGCTGTTTATGTAAATATCATATACCTATATCTATCTCCATTCCACACAATGTACCAGTAAATCAGGCTGTTTATGTAAATATCATATACCTATATCTATCTCCATTCCACATAATGTACCAGTAAATCAGGCTGTTTATGTAAACATCATATACCTATATCTATCTCCATTCCACACAATGTACCAGTAAATCAGGCGGTTTATACTACCATTTTGGTCAAGATCACTGACACTGATCTATTGTCACATTTTACCAAAGAAGATTTAGGTCAATACTATTGTTTTATACAATAATAAATATTTAATATTAAGTTTGCATACTATTGGCCATGGTGTAATTTAAATGCATTTAGATACATGATATTACAGTTTCTTATAACTTTGTGCTATTTTCATCAGGGATAATCTTCATAGTTGAATACTACAAAATACCTACTTGACACGAGGCATCAATATAATTAAAAAAGTCAAATTTGAATGGCTATATCACTCACTTTTTGGCCTTTGTTGTGATTCTTGATTCATTTTCCTGTACCTAGTTTTCTCATCCTCCTCTGACTGGTCATCAATTACCAGATTCTCTTTTCTGGGCTTAGGAATTCCACTTGTAGCCTTCACCAACCTAATAACAAGTGAAAACAAATAATTTTTGTATGAATTAAGACAAGCTACAATTGTGGATTATTCTGGAGATTTTTAATTCTTGCTCCTTCTGGACTTCTGGCATAAATGTTTTTTTTCTGCATTTTTCACAACATTTACATATAAATAACAATTATAACTGGATTTCCTTACTTTCATAATTTATTCTATTGCTAAAGGTACTCATTACTATTTAAGAAATACTGGATAGTGCTGAGGACTTTATGGAAGTTGATGGACCAGTCAGCTTACTTCCAAAAAGGTATCAATCTGTAAAGAGAAGCAATTTAACAATGCACTTTGTAAAAATATGGACTGGAACTCCATATCAATTTTTAAGAACTGGTCATAAATACTTTAATCAATAAATATCTAATACTTTATGGAATAACTTATGGCAAAAGATAATATACTGTCTGTTTTGGATGAAATTGAGCTGAAAACGTCTCCAGAGTTTATAATTGCTATAGTAACAATGGGGTTTCTCATTACAAATCCCCTCAGTATTATAAAGATACCAATATGTTGAGTGTATAGATACAAATAACATTGAAGTGGTCATATTTTTTTTAATTGATCCATATTTCATTACACTTTAAGTTCTTGTCTCTTAGGAACCAATCATAACAATAACACCATTAAATACTCTATTTTTGTGTTATAATTCACTTTTAAGACAGACACATGGTGTAACATCCATCATTACAAGACTCCAATTATAATGTGGGTCACTTTTACAGGCCCCATGAACAGCATTTAAGAAATACAGAGCACTGTATAAAGTTTGATTCCATTATCAATAAATGCCTGTATTTGTTTACTTTGTGTATTGAGCTAGTGTATTGATGACATCTATGAGCTGCCGGATTCGGGCACAGAACTGATCCATATGATTCATAATTGCTTCTTCATCAGAAATTGGCACTCCATGACCCTGGACATCATTCAAGAGTAATGATGTCCCCTTCTTAGCTCCAGACTGGCCAGTTACTCTAGACTGACCACTGGTCACTCCCTGTTTGGACCTTCAAAGAGAGATCATAACAGAGATGGCTTATAGTATAGCTGTAATAACCCCATGAGTTAAAAAAAAGATTTAATTTACTCAACAACAGAAAATATAGAGGGAAATTAACCACTTAAATGGGAAAAATGAGCAGATATATCTAAATTAAGGATAGATTTAGAATTATGACTTGCAAATACAATGCTTGATTGTAATTCAGTTGTAGTTTTTGCAGAATTATTTAGAAAATAGCATGAATTCATTACCTGCACATCCTAAAATAGACCAAATAAAAAAAATATTCATATATTAGGATAGCTCCAGTAAAAAAGGAAATATTCACATCCATTAATAGACTTAAAATTTTTTTTTAACTTTTCACATCACAGAATAGCCCCAATAAAGAGAATATATTCACATCCTGTAATAGTCACAAAAAAGAAAATATATTCACATCCTTGGAAAGACAATATATAAAAAATATTCACATCTATGAATTGACCCAACAAAGAAAATAATATTCATATCCAAGAACAGATTGACCCAATAAAAAAATATTGCTATGCAAAGGATGTGAGAGTAAATAGGCTAATATGTACATCATTTTAATCAAAGTACATTCTACCCTATAGAAAATAACTATACCTGTATTTTCTTGTTTTGTTTCATAGAAATTAAGAAAAGGTATGGCTTTATACAACCCTAATGTAGAAACATCAATGATTCACTTTTCACATGTTTTATTTGATAAATTTAATATTTAGAAACTAAAAATTGGTAGTTAATAAATCATAATGTGAAAAACAACTGCATGCATTTGTTTAGGTTTGTGAGAAGTTAAGCATGCATGAAAAACGCTTACACATTTTGGACATTGCTTTCTTGAAAAGTTTTTAATTATGCAGTAAGTATACCATACAATGCTGGCAAGAAAAACAATACAAATAGTATGCCATTCTGTGACACTGTTGTATTACAGAAGTAAAAAAAATATCAAGCAAGGTGGATAAATATAATTTGGTCATGTGTGATATAGAAAGTTCCATATCTTTCAGGCCTATTGAAAAATGTGCCATTCACTAGTATTTATAATTTATGAAATATCCGAATTCCTAAATAGTTTAAGACATGGTATAAGATTTTGTAAAAGTGAAAATACAAGATCATTTGGTAATGAATTCTAACGGGAAAAGAACAGTTTTATATATAATTGTCTCTTTTCATAGACACTGAGCAAAAATGTTTCAATTTAAAGGAAAGCCTAACAAAAAAGTATTACAATTTGCAAATTCAAAAGGTTATTTTTCAATACTGTGAGATTGTATTTTTCATAAAATATAAAAAAGGATGAAAATGAATGAATCAAATTACTGAGCATTTCATATACTGGTAAACATTATACAAAACATGATAACACTGTTGGCACATACCATATCATGTTCTTTGTAATACAATTGTAAAGTACTATCAAGTAGGAAAATAACAATAGTAACTCAAAGAGACTGATACTCTAGTGGCCAATGGGATTTGTAGGAATTCATCAAAAATCTGTTTATTCCTTCATTTTTATTTTGCATTGATGAGTATTTAATTCATATTAGATATTCTTGAGAAACTCTAAGAAACTGAATTTGTTAACAAAAAAATTGTTTGAATTAATGTGATCAGATTGCAAGTGAAGTTAAAAACGTAGTTGCCATGACCATTGACTCTGAACATGATATCAGTGATCTCAAATAATGTCAAGATAAACTCACAGGCTAAGCTTGGTTTAATGCATAATTAATATTTTATTAAAGCCCAACTTAATGAACTGGCATCATTCAATGTATTTATCAGATAAACCTACAAACCTGGTGATAAAATCCATTCATAATTGTTTGTATTATGATCCCTACGAATTTTCACAGATAAATTCCTAAGTCAAGACCACTTACTATTGGATAAATGCCATCAGAGTAATATTAATATGTTTACTTAAAAATAATGATATACAGGATTATTTTGTATACATACAGAAGTACAAGAAATTCTGTTCACAAGAACAGTGGAGTACAAATTGCAAGCAATGACCTCTGATTTCACCCCAGAGGTCATGTGATCTGGTTTTCAAAAAATTGTTTACATTGGACATCAGATCTGCACCATTATTTCATTCAGGACTAACCAGACATCATAAGATGTCTTCTGATAATAATAAAAACATGCTGACATGACTTTAGTAGCAATAAATATATTTTATATTGTCACTTTGGTGGTTATATTGGAGTCCAAGAAGAACAATTTTCATTTTAGGCAAACTAGACTATCACAAATATGAGCATTTAAAGTTGCATCCATGTAATTTAGAAGGAATAGTGAAACAAATGTGCTAATGGACAGATAGATGACAAACCATCCCATAAGCTCTTCTGGTCTATGACCAACAGAGCTAAAATAGAAAAATTATAAATGATTACATTAACATTTTTTTAGGAAGTACAAGCATTAGAATGATAATAATGTCTTACAGAATCAGCATTACATTCAAGTCTTGCAATGTTTGAAATAGTTCAGTCCCTAAAATTGTGAAGGCAATAAAGTGTTCATCAATAGTTCAGTTCCAAAATATGTGAAGGCAATAAAGAGTTCATCAATAGTTCAGTTACTAAAAATGTAAAGGCAATAAAGAGTTCAGCAATAGTTCAGTTACTAAAAATGTGAAGGCAATAAAGTGTTCATCAATAGTTCAGTTACTAAAAAATGTGAAGATAAAGAACTGCATATAAAATCTTTTGGAAAACAAATAAACAAGCAGTTTGGTATGTATTAAGATAAAACTAACAAAAGAAACCAAATAAGGATGTTTTAATTTTAAAATATTTTATCACAAGACTGAAAAAAAAATGAAAAGATCTAGAAAAAAGTTTTAATTGGTTTAATTTATATTATGAATGATCTATGTGTATTCTTTAAACAGGTTTTATTAAGTTTCATTATACCTTGATATACTAGTGCACACAAGAGTCAAAAGTATTTCCACAAAATGGATGCCTTTTATCCCATTTTCATGATATAAACATATTAGTAATGAAACCACCTTGAAAAAAATAAATAGAATTACTTCACTTTTGTTTACATGTCGTCTCCAAACAAAATGGGTAGAAATGAAAACGAAATGAGCAAAGAGCAAATGGAATAAAAGTTCAGTTATCCAGGGAAAGATTTAGTGTGACAAGAATTACAGCAATATAAGGATTAAATTGGTTACCATTGCAAACTGTTTAAGTAAGATATAGAAACAACTAGGTAAATAGAAAAAAAGCCATGAAGTGGAGGAGCTTGAAAAAGATATGTCAGGACAGACACTGCTGTTACATATTATTAAAAGCAGCAAGAAATCTTTGAAGAACATTACAAATACTTTTAATGATAGTACACCTTTGAAATTATCTTAATCAGCTGTCAATAGATTTTGAACTTTGATGGATACAAAAATAGAATCATAAATACAAAAATTATGATATAAAATAAAAAACCAATTCAAAGGAGTGCATTGTCCAATTGCATATTACTGTAGATAATTATTATTTGAAATTCATAATCTGCAATGAAACTCACATAGTCCTTAGTAAAGAATGGAGGATATGGTGCTGGGATGATAAGAAATGGATTGCATGATGCCTCAGAAAACATGATGATTCAAAAACCTGTATTCTGGCAAGTGTCATGTTTTGCGCTTGTGTGACTTACAACAGCAAGGGCACTTTTGTCTATACAAATGGCAATATAAACTCATCAAAATATGCACCTGTTCTTGAAGAAAACCTGTGGCCAATTGTCACCAAGATATTTCAAGATGACACATGGATATTCAATGACAATATCGCATACATACCTCATGATACAATGGAAACACAAGAACAACATTTCCATCTATTCTGTGGCCAGCAAGGAGTCCATACATTGACATAACAGAACATGTGTAGAGAGAATTAAAAATGATATAATAGAGGATATTGATGCATAACAAAACCTCAACAATATTGCAAGTGATATCTGAGCATCTTTGGCACAAACCTAAATAAAACCCATGTATGCATCTCTTCCTAAACAAATGTGACATGTACTTAGAGCTAATAGATGTAACACCTAGATCTGAAATAAATAATCTAAGGAATACATTTTTAATCACACAAATATTATTCTTAATATAAGCTGGAAATACTTTTGACTCAAGAGAATGTATTTGCATGGTCAAGACTGTCCAAATTACAAAGCTTTTCAAATTGATTAATGATTGCTGTATATAGAAAAAAAGGAGAAGCAACAGATGCAACCTTAATTCACCCTCCAATTGCATCCCACAACGTTTCCCTCTGATTATAAAGGAAAGTCAAACTAGTCAGATTTCTGGGAAAATAAAGATTTGACAAGAAATTATCAATATGTGCCTGATCATGACAAAACAACATTTTAATATACTGTGAATTAATTTATTATTTAAGGGAATACATTTTCAGGATTGTCGCAAACAATGAGATAGCACTTAACTCTCAAAATATCCTTGGCTTTACGTACTGTATAATACAAAAAGACCCTGGATGTAAATAGTTGTCATTCTGAATGGCCCTCACCCCTGTGTTATTTGTATAACTTTATAACATTACAATGACTCAACAATGCGTCATCACTTAGAGTAATGAAGGCAATGATGGCCTAATATAAGTATTTATGGCCAGGGGGCCTAAAAAAAATATATTTTGTATGACATAATGCCATTACAATGACTCAACAATGTGTCATCATTTAGGGCAATGAAGGCAATCATGGCATAATGTAAGTATTTATGGCCAGGGGGCCTAAAACAAATATATTTTGTATGACTTTTTAATAAGCAGTGTTGTACAAAACTTGCAAACTTATATTTATTGTTATAAGTAGACCACACAAATATACTTTGTGTCATTGTACATCTTGCAGTGCATTGTATTAATAAAAAAAACAGCATTATGTGTGATATAAAGACAGATCTTAAGAGCAAATGGTAGAACATTTCTTGATAGCAGAAAGCAAATAGTAAACAGTAAAAACAAACTATGCCATCTACTAATTTCAAAATGTATATAAAACTGAATTATTCTCAGCTAACTTCTGAAAAACAAGATTAAATATCAAAAGAGTTATTTTATTTTATTATAATGCATCATGCACTCCCAGCATTTTAGTCCTATTATGCATGTTTTACTAAGTAATAATAAAAAGATTCAAAATAAAGAAACAAAATCTATTAGTGTTAATGCACCATCCAATTATGCCACTATTTAGCAATTCCTGGTTCAAATGTGTTGAGAATGCAAAATTTATCTAACAGTGTGACCTAAACCGATTTAAACAAAGTTTCATATTAGTAGTAAAAAATGCCACAAAAAAATCTTTAAACGAATTTAATCAGCAATTACAGCTCACCTCTGCGATGTTTCTAGTAGTCTCCAGTAGCCATTGTAAACATTAATTATTGTGCAGAAAAAAAATTCAGACTAAACTGATCTTGACTACAAGTTGCTCCATGTAACAAGGCATAAAAGACAGAACATCTTTTATCTATGACATCAGAGTACAATTACTTTAATAAATTGACCCAAAACAATTGTGTGCTAATACTCTGAACTAAACACAAACACTTAACTATCCTGCAAATTCACCCCACCCACCCAGCAAATGATACGAGCCGTAAATCCCACTCAAAATTCTTGCCTAGGTCATAGGAAGAAAAAATGGTTTAAATACAGTGACGCTGATATATGCTTTTACAACAGCTCTCCACTAGCTCAGAGAGGTGAGCTCAAAATAAATTTGAGAAAGGCATTCTCTTCTTTAATTTTTCCTTAAAGGATGCCAAAAACATATGAAAATTTAATTTTGATATGAATGTAAGAGTATATTAGGAAATAACAAAACTTGAGATTGTTTTTTAAAATGCCCCCACAGGTGTATTATTGTTAGTATATTTCTCTACAAACTCAAAAAGTCCAAATCCCCAAACTTTAAAAACTGAGCAAAATTTTAAAAACCTATAATGGCATAAAAATCTAATTGAGTCATCTATACATATGCATTTAAAAATGCACACAATGTTACTTATATACCTCAATTCAATCTTGTTTAAAAATTCCAACATGGTTATTTAAAAATAAAAGTCTAGGTCCAAAAGAGTTCCAAATCATGTACAATTTTTTGGTATAAAATAGAAATAAGTAATTTAAAGTGGTTTTTGCCAAATCATATTAACAAGATTTTCATATTAAAAAGGCCCAACAGTTTTTTTTAAATCATAAATAATTCGAAAAATTGCTGTAATGGCTGGAAAAATCAAAACAGGTCATTTTCATGTCCATGAAAAAGTAACATTCATGGGTTTCTTTTTTTCGTATATTTACAGAAATTCAAACTTACACAAGTATGAATGAACAGCAGTAAAACTGTATACTCCCTTCCGCTATTGCAGTTAGGGCAAAAGAATAATTAAAAATCTTTCACTAGTTATAAATATAAAGCAGTTACAAAATGCATGCATATATGATGGCATTCATGCTGTAAATTAACCTTACCCATGATGCCGTGAGAGAGGAATGGTGTTGTATATGACACGTCTACAATATACATGTAGTACATGATATGCAGGAGACAGATCACTTTCTATCTTAGAAAATATACAGTTTCTTTAAAAGCTGTACTTATTTATCATTTTGTATTTTTTTTTTAAATCTTCATCAACTCAAAGGGGCTGTTCCATTTAAATCTATCTGGTAGAGTCATAACCCAATTTTATTTTGTATGTAGAGGTTGGGGACTAAGTCTAATTTTGTGTGTTGTTTTCTCCGTAATTCTGAATTTTATTTTGTATGTAGAGGTTGGGGACTAAGTCTAATTTTGTGTGTTGTTTTCTCCGTAATTCTGAATTTTATTTTGTATGTAGAGGTTGGGGACTAAGTCTAATTTTGTGTGTTGTTTTCTCCGTAATTCTGAATTTTATTTTGTATGTAGAGGTTGGGGACTAAGTCTAATTTTGTGTGTTGTTTTCTCCGTAATTCTGAATTTTATTTTGTATGTAGAGGTTGGGGACTAAGTCTAATTTTGTGTGTTCTTTTCTCCATAATTCTGAATTTTATTTTGTATGTAGAGGTTGGGGACTAAGTCTAATTTTGTGTGTTCTTTTCTCCATAATTCTGAATTTTATTTTGTATGTAGAGGTTGGGGACTAAGTCTAATTTTGTGTGTTGTTTTCTCCACAATTCTGAATTTTATTTTGTATGTAGAGGTTGGGGACTAAGTCTAATTTTGTGTGTTGTTTTCTCCACAATTCTGAATTTTATTTTGTATGTAGAGGTTGGGGACTAAGTCTAATTTTGTGTGTTGTTTTCTCCACAATTCTGAATTTTATTTTGTATGTAGAGGTTGGGGACTAAGTCTAATTTTGTGTGTTGTTTTCTCCACAATTCTGAATTTTATTTTGTATGTAGAGGTTGGGGACTAAGTCTAATTTTGTGTGTTGTTCTCTCCACAATTCTGAATTTTATTTTGTATGTAGAGGTTATATTGTCTACATCTAGTACCTCTACAAAAAGCAGCATTCACACACACTCTAAATAAATTCACATGGAACAGCCCCAATGATGTGACTTAAATTTTACACTGACAAATATAACAATTCTATAGTTGATATCCAAGTATAGCAACATATGCAAACATCTTTAATGTTATTGAAACAATTTATTTAAAGAGAACAATATCTGTTGTTTCAAACCTAAATGACCAAACTAAAATATGGTATTAGAACTGATTTACTTGGCCATATATAGTATGTGCTTAATTTGATATGAAAGGGTACAAGATGATGTCATTAATACTAAGAAGTATTGTAAAATATCAATATAATATTGAAAACTGCTTTCATATTCCACAAAGATATTGCTACTAAATGTGATAAACATTGTAAAATGTTGATCTAAATTGTATATAATGGTGAAATGGTAATTAAGAGACTATTAAGCTTCCTTCTCTAGAATACAAAGTCTTCTCACGGTTTATATGACAATGTTTTTTCCATTTATCTCTTAATTTACTGGATAGGAAGGGTGGATAACTGCTGACTTGTAAATATTTATTTTAAGAATCTAGTACAAATTTCACATATTATATTAAAACTGGTAATGGTTCTCTTTAAATAATTTACTTGTACAAAAAAAAAAGGTTAATATAGAAAAGCAAAAAATATTTCCTCTTACAAAGAATTATCAGTTTTGAAATCCAATTTTTTTTTTACTGTAGAAAAATTGCTACTGAGGCTACTGAGGGCTGTTCCAGTAAAACATATACCCCCTGGTGGTAAGGCACTTTCAAATTCGACCAACCCACAACAGAAGCAATTAAAAAACATTATGATCTACCATCATATTTGTTTTAGTCGAAAAACACTGCCCCCTACAGAAGCGTCTTTTTTTAAACATAATTTCTGGCTATGGGTTGGTGGTTGGCAGAAACAAATTTAATATTAGGTTGGGGATTGAAGCGATTTAAATGACATCTGACTGGAGGTAATCTACTGAATTCTTATAGATAATAATTTTATTTGTATCCAGTCACTGTAATCATTTTTTGTCCTTCTGTCTGTTTTTCTATCAGCCATGTAAGTCGTTGATACTGTGAAATCACAAATTTTCTTGGTGACTTATTATTTGTAGATGTCACTGATCTGTCCCTTAATACCTACTAATTTAATGTCCGTGAATATAGATTTTATAATACAGATTTATATTCCAATACAGAAATAAATATTGTATTTCTTTACATGTGTGGTTAGACGGTATGATTCCTTGTTATTATTTTTTTCAATAAATGTTTTGATACATTGATTTCAGTAAAGAGTCTTCTAAACTCAAGTCTGTAAAGGGATGGGAAATATGTTAACAAAACAATATCCCTAACTTTTTCAGTTGCAAGTAGGACAAGTTCGTTTTACTAAACTCTCACTTTCATTATTCACCAGTCTGGGACAGTCAAACTCATATATATTCTATTTTATCTTCACTGATTTATAGCATGGTTTTCAACAATTCTCACTGGCTGTATGCCTTTTTCGACCATGCTGCCTGGACACATTTTAAGAAATTGTTCAAGTAACATAAATACCATTGGATAACCAGAGACCAATAAAATAAAATAAAATGGTAATATTATCTCCCTGGCAGGATGCTGCCAGGGATTTCAGGATTTAATCTAAGTTCTGTGTGTGTGTGTGTGTGTGTGTGTGTGTGTGTGTGTGATCTCCGATGAGGATGTGGTGGCAGGATAAAAAAAAAAACTATTGTTCCATATCTCCATAACACTTAAATATCTGTCACTCTTTCATACTGTTTCACTCTGTTAAGGCTCTACTGATATTAAAATATTCAAAGAGATGTCGTCTCTAGTTGTATAGCAATTATTACTGTGATGTCATTGGGCATGGTCATGTGGTTGTGGCGGGGTCTTGGTTGAGATAGCAGAAAGATCATAGACTTACTCCATATATGACAGCTAATTATGATGCTGTCAAAAGAATTACAATTGTTACTGCCTCTTATGCCAGATTTCTTCTCTTCCATAATGCAGTATTAAGGTTGAAGTCCAACATTGCCATAGTCTTCCATAATGCTGTATTAAGGTTTGAAGTCCAACATTCCCATAGTCTTCCATAATGCTGTATTAAGGTTTTTAAATCCAACATTCCAATAGTCTTCCATAATGCAGTATTAAGGTTTTAAGTCAAACATTCCTATAATCTTCCATAATGCAGTATTAAGGTTTTAAGTCCAACATTCCCATAGTCCATAATGCAGTATTAAGGTTTTAAGTCCAACATTCCCATAGTCCATAATGCAGTATTAAGGTTTTAAATCCAACATTCCTATAGTCTTCCATAATGCAGTATTAAGGTTTCAAGTCCAACATTCCCATAGTCCATAATGCAGTATTAAGGTTTTAAATCCAAAATTCCTATATTCTTCCATAATGCAGTATTAAGGTTTTAAGTCCAACATTTCCATAGTCAAATAATGCAGTATTAAGGTTTTAAGTCCAACATTCCCATAGTCCATAATGCAGTATTAAGGTTTTAAGTCCAACATTCCCATAGTCCATAATGTTGTATTAGGTTTCTATGTCCAACATTCCTAAAGTCTTCCATAATGCGGTATTAAGGTTTTAAGTCCAACATTCCCATAGTCCATAATGCAGTATTAAGGTTTTAAGTCCGACATTCCCATAGTCTTCCATAATGCAGTATTAAGGTTTTAAGTCCAACATTCCCATAGTCTTCCATAATACAGTTCAGGCATAGATGCTCTTTTTAATTTGTTAAATCCTTATTTATTTAGTTTATTTGAATGCTCATCTTAAATTGGCACAAAATCTCTCAATGCTGAATGTTTGGAGCAGAGGGGCTGATATCATTCCTTACAATTTATACAATTTACCTGTCATACAATCATGTACTATAACAATAACTACTATAGTTATTATACTTATTACCCTGTGCATCCAACACGTACATCAGACTCAGACTCAAAATCAATTTTGGGCTGAAAATCACACACAGTTTTCCCAATATCCCACAGACTGATATACATGAAATTCATTGTCATCATATCATTCACCAGCCAGTATTTGCCCACTGAAAAGGATGTCTGAAGACAAACCATGCTGTGATTCAGCCATTTTGTTTTCCTGTGTGGCCTTATTTGAAACATGCATTTGTAAAACTTGCATGATGAAAGTAAGGTTACAACTATCATAAATGCTTGTTTCAGGGTTCAATGAACCAATCAACTTTAGTTTAACAGCCATTCATGTTGAACCAAAGTATCCAGCTATCTGAATGTTGTTTGCATTAAGTGCTGCATGACCACTACTGGCAGTACCAATCATGTTGCAAAACGCACTTTTAAAGTTAAATAAAAATTGCATACTGCACAAAGCATGTTTTATATCTGCAATGTTGAAGCAATTTGCAAAATGCATATCACTGCTTTAAAAGTATGCAATTTTGTACAAATTTGGTGTATTTGCAAAAACTGGTATCATTTCTGATCCAATATTTTATTCACATGAGTTAGACTGCAAGGAGTGGATTAGATGCAATTTTTAAAATATTTTCTTTTTTCTTCTGAAAACCCCACCAGCGATGTCTCTTTTGAACCATTTTATTGTCCTCATTTTGTTAACACAACCCACAACAAAACTGATTTTCCTAACCAACCTTCCACTATCAGAATAAAAATAGTTTGAAACACAACCTCCATCAGATGTTTTTTTGAAGCGCCATCCCTGGGGGTAGGGGTATATGTTTTACTGGAACAGTCCTGAAAGAATTTGCCTCATATAAATAACTTTAGCACACTGACATTTATTTATTTATTTACTTCAAACTGAAAATGCCTTCTTTAACTATCCCTGGTGTAACAGATTGATACTTAATTTTTGGCCTTGCTTTGCTCATCAATTTTAAACAGTCACATATTTACATAGCTGTTGGTGTTTAACAATATGTGCAATTAATATAGTTATTAAATATTTGAAATACTTGGTAGATTATATTATCTGAAGGGTAGACTTAAGAAGGTTGCATTCTTTTTGTTAGCGTTACATATTACTAAGTGGTCTCTGACATTTAATAATTTCAATTAATTAAGTGTAGCATAAATTAAGTAAGTTTATCCCTACCTTTGCTTTCAAAACGTACAGCACCATGGAGGAAAAATATCTTTTAATATCTAGCCAATTCTGATTTGAAAATTATTCTTTGCTTGCACAGAATAGTAACTCTTGCTCAGAATAAACTTTCTATTTCTTGAACATCCAAAAATGTTGTTGTGTTTTTTAAATTCCAGAACACAAAACTGATATTCAATAATATTTCTTGAACTGTATGCATGAAGTGTGCTGTTTATACCATACAGAAAACAATAAATTCTTTTCAAGTTTATCTGAAGATTCATATCATGGCTAAAAAAGTATATTATTTATAAACGAATTGCTTGAAATTATCCTTTTCTCAAAAGATTAGACATATCAAATAATATTTAATGTAATGTATGTCTAGTGTTTGCTCATTTGTCTTAGAGTCTCACCTGTTTCTTTTTGTTTTAATTCATGTTTACCTACTTGCCTATTTTTAACCTCTTTTATCTCCGCAGCAATATCAATGATTTTCTTAATTAAAACCGTTTATTTTTTTCTTTGATTCTTAATATTTCTAAATGAAAGGAACATTCATCACAGCATAATAAATGATATGTTTTCTTCAAAAATGTACCCTGTATTATGTATAACAGGCATACAGTTTTGAGTTTGAATTTTAAACAAAGCACCTGCTCATTTCCAAAAATGACTCAACCATCAATCAGTCACTATTCTTACCCAAAGGATGAATAAATATGTTCTCTTACCCAAAATTAGTTTGTGCTTATTTTTCCTAACATTTGTACATGTACAAAAGGTCATGAGATGATGATTTTGTAGACAATAAGTTTATTAAGCTATAAGAAAATCAGCTGTGACAAAAAATTCATAAGGACATAAAAAGAACTTGTCAATAAAAGAACCTGTTACAAAAGAGCTTCAATTCTGCAAAATTTCTTTCTAAGATTTAGGAGTAAAATTTACTAACATATAAAAATGATATTTTATCAGTCATAAAGGTTCATTAAGATAAGGTTCCACTGACAATGTAAACACATTAGTTCTATATCATGAATTTATATCAATGAGACCTTTTATGCATAAATTATCACCATTAAGCCTACCTTCCTGTAAAGCTAGGTGGACCACCCATACTGCTGACTGAAGGAAAATGGGAGAGATTCTGGGACTGACCCAGTGTATCCTTAAGGGCTCTAATAGCCTCCCTGTAGAAGCCCTGTAAGGTCAGACAGGCCTTCAGTCTTCCATAAAGGCTTTCATCCTGTAGACCAAAATCCTCTCCCTCCTTACTCTTCTGTCTACTGGCATTTCCCTGTAATATGATAAATAAATCCTTTATTTAACATAAAAAATTAATCACCAACTTGGCTCCTTGTCTGTCAGATGTTAAAATACTGTATTTCTGCCATCTACTGCTATCAATGGCTAAGTGTGAGTGCTCTATTATCATAGCCAGGAGTAGGTGTGTTGATCTTCTTTGGTGATCCATCCTTTGTACACGGTCTGTGAATTTAAACAATTTCAACATACTTTCCATTATCTGGCTGTTGACGTGAAAAATGTTTTGGATGCAGAAATAATGGAGTGACTAAGTCCAGAAGAAACTACCAACCTTGTTTGTGCAAACATATACCCATGTATGTATGTGACCTAAGCAATGAACCCATAACTTTAAAGATCTTGCTACTTTATTTTTCAAGTCCCAATTCCATGTGGATATTTTGATGATGTCATCTTTTGGACCAAAGCAAATTTGATGATTTGATTCCAAATGTCTCAAGATCATGTTATGTTTATCTTCTTCCAAAAATACAAAAAACAGAACAATACCAAGTTTCTATCAGGTAGGATCACTGTGAGACTTTCACTTAAACCCTGGAGAGATTTTTACATAAACCCTGGAGAGATTTTTATTTAAACCCTTTGGCTCAGAAACAGATTTAATATGACAAAGATACAAATGATTTTCTGGAAGAATTTACTAATATTAATCTTCCTAAAATCTGAATTCTGGTTGCAGTAGATATTGAGAGCATTTATATAAGAATAATCATATTAATGGTTTTCCTGCTTGTAGAAAGGTAAACCTTGATAATCTGACTCAAATTTAAGCAGGAAAGTTTAAACTGACTAAAAATCTGTCTTGAAAAGAATGATTTTGTTTTTCATGTAAAACATGTTCACTGAAATAAAGGTACATCTGTGGGGAAGAAATCTGCTATATCTGACACAAACATTCATATAGTTGAATGGACAACATAAATATTTTCTAAAGCCCAAAATCTGCAATTTTTCTATGTCAGGTTTATTGATGATATCTTCATTTGTACCCATTCAGAAGAAAAACTAAAACTTTTTCTTAACTGGTATGAATGACCATCATTTAGCGATTAAAATAAAAACAAGAACTAGTAAGGAAAGTTTAGAATTCTCAGCTTCAACAATATAATAGAGAAATAACTCTTGAAAATGAGATAGTCTGGAGAGCAGAGTCTACTCCAAGAATACTGACACTCATCAATTGCTATATAAAAAGTTTTGATATGTTCAGAAGCATTGTTAAAACTCAAATTCTGAGATTCCACAAAATTTGCAACAATGAACAAGAATTTTGTGAGATTTTCACAGCATTTTGCAGGACTACCGACAAAAAACTAAAAATCAGGGAACTTAGAAAAATTAAATCTGATGCATTAACAATACATATTCACAACAAATAATTGCATTAATTGTTATTTTTTTCCCACACATTTTGAACCTATGCAGTGTGAATTTAATGGATGTAAGTGGTATGAAAGTCTAATTAATTCTGATACATTAATAATCTTGAAAATAGGTGGACATTTTAAAATTTAGCAACATATTTCATTTGATAAAAAAAAAAATTGGTCAGATTTACCATTTAAACTGTAAAAAGTGATATGTAAGAGACAACAAGAAAACAGGATGGAGGAACAGTTTTTCAACAGATGACTTCAAAATAAAAAAAAAAAAACATCTGTCCAAATGTTTTATTACAAATGCTGAAGTAATGATTATTTTGAGAGAGATTAACATTGAGCACATCTGTTGGTCCAAAGTGGATAGGAGAAAGTGAGAACAATTTGATGTTAATCATTTAGGACTTGAATTTATTTTTTAATTCACCAATGGTGTAACCTCAACTAAAGTCTTTTATTTTTTTTATTCAAATGTTATTTTTTTGTATCATTTCTTGTTTGTTTCTTTAGGTTTTCTTCTTTTTTATAAAAAAAAAACATGGACAGGATCATTGATCTTGATTCAGCTGGATTAACATAACCAATTTAATCCATCAACCAATCAGCAGCAAAAAATGCCTTAACAGATACCTTAATATAGAGAACATATGCTTTTATAAGACAATAAATACAAATCCCATTTTTTCATTGATATTAACCCATTTTGTCCTATATACCAATTTCAACTGCAGTGCCTGATTCATGAGAAGTAATTCTAAATATATTGTGGTAAAACAGAGCATCATACAGCAACAGCAGAAATTGTGATGACCTTCACCATGTATACTAAAAATGGTGTAACATTGTTATTTCTCTTTTAAAGTATATAAAACTATGTATTTCTGAAAAGGTAATAAAATTTGCAACACCGTGATATATGTTTAGTCATCATTTATCAGTGTACATGCTTACAACTGTATATTGAAATATGACTTGAAAATAACAAAAACAAATTAAAAAACTTACCATGATTGATGTTCAGTGAATATTTTTTGTTCATGAAGATGAATAAAATGCTCCTAATAGTATGTGAATAAAATAAAGATAATTCTATTTTTAGTATTTTTGTCCAAAATTGGAGTTTCTAGCACTGTTAGTTCAAAATGTATAATAATTGGACCACAAAACACCTGGAACAATTTTTTTACTTCACACTCTAGAACATGTACTTCAGCATGCAGAATCTCATGAAAACTTGTCACAAATTAATCCTAGAAATCTTTCATTATGATCAAGGTAATTATTAAGAACAATTTGTATCCAAATTTGAAGTCCACATCACCATTATGTTAGTAAAAACAATACTTTATCAACTTAAATCATGGCTGCAATTGAGGTGAAAAATTATCCCATACCCATTCCTTTTGAAAGCCTTCAAAGCCAGCTTTATTCTCCGAATCACTGTCGAAAATTGCATCAAGCCATGCATCATCTCTTTCATTAACTTAATTCAATTCTAACACATAATTTAAGTTAATATTATCATCAGAATCATCAAAATCGTCAACTTCAATGTTGCTGCCTTCCTCTGTGTTTACATCTGTCATTCATCATTTTACTGATCAATTTTCAAGCCAACAATATTTTTTCCAACCATGTTTTTTAAAATAAATATTTCACTGAGCATACGTACTTTAACCATTTCTTATGTTGGCAAAGAAGTACACAAATATTTGTGATGAAGAATACGTGTTTCTAGGAACACTACACATATATTTAGTAGAGTATAACCCCATTTGTATTCAGGATAAATTGGGATACTACAACTGCAGGTATATTAAGGATAGATTATGACTGTAGTGGTATTCAGGATAAAATGAGTTAAGTATTTAACCTGTACATGTAAGTCAACTAAATATAAAAATCATGATTTAGGGTCACTTGAGGAACATTTGTACACAGGTTTCTATCTGTCTGTTTATCTGTAACTAGACATATATTTACTACTGACTTATCTATCTATCCTTGTCAATAAAATTCATACCTTGAGCTTGGAATCCACCTGGTTTCTGAGTAGCCTCTGCTGGGGGTCTACTGATGGCAAGATGTCTCTCTGTTTCACTTCCAGCTCTATCTTTTCCCACAATGTGTCCATGTCTTCACTAGTCAGGGTACAGTTCTTGATGTACTCCTTGCTGGCCATCACAAGCTGGTTGGTAATCTAATAACATACAGGCAACATAATTTAATGGCAGTCATATAAATCTTAGACAAACAGGCAACATAATTTAATAGCAGTCTTATAAATCTGAGAGAAACAGGGCAACATAATTAAATAGCAATCATATAAATCTCAAACAGGCAACATAAATTAATAGCAGTCATATAAACCTCAGACAAACAGACAACATAAATTAATAGCAGTCATATAAATCTCAGACAAACAGGCAACATAATTTAATAGCAGTATTGTAAATGTCAGAAAAACAGGCAACATAATAGCAGTCTTATAAATGTCAGACAAACAGGCAACATAATAGTAGTCTTATAAATGTCAGAAAAAGAGGCAACATATTTTAATAGTAGTCTTACTTTTAATAATTGTCTACACATCCTGTAGTCTTTTTAAATTTTTTTTTTTTTTTTTTTAACATATGGACTATAAACTTTTCTTGACATTAATAAATCTGCTATTAAATTATGTTCCCAAAGGTGTCAAAAATTCAAAAGACATGTATTAAAATGTTGCCTAATTGTCTGACATTTATAAGACAGGTATTAAAATGTTGCCTAATTATCATTTATAAGACAGGTATTAAAATGTTGCCTATTTGTCTGACATTGATAAGACAGGTATTAAAATGTTGCCTAATTGTCTGACATTTATAAGACAGGTATTAAAATGTTGCCTAATTGTCTGACATTTATAAGACAGGTATTAAAATGTTGCCTATTTGACATTTATAAGACAGGTATTAAAATGTTGCCTAATTGTCTGACATTTATAAGACAGGTAGTAAAATGTTGCCTATTTGTCTGACATTTATAAGACAGGTATTAAAATGTTGCCTATTTGACATTTATAAGACAGGTATTAAAATGTTGCCTAATTGTCTGACATTTATAAGACAGGTAGTAAAATGTTGCCTATTTGTCTGACATTGATAAGACAGGTATTAAAATGTTGCCTAATTGTCTGACATTTATAAGATAGGTATTAAAATGTTGTTGCCTATTTGTCTGACATTGATAAGACAGGTATTAAAATGTTGCCTAATTGTCTGACATTTATGAGACAGGTATTAAAATGTTGTTGCCTATTTTTCTGACATTGATAAGACAGGTATTAAAATGTTGTAGCCTATTTGTCTGACATTTATAAGATGGGTATTAAAATGTTGTTGCCTATTTGCCTAACATTCATAAGGCAGGTATTAAAATGTTGTTGCCTATTTGTCTGACTTTGATAAGACAGGTATTAAAATGTTGTTGCCTATTTGTCTGACTTTGATAAGACAGATATTAAAATGTTGTTGCCTATTTGTCTGACATTTATAAGACAGGTATTAAAATGTTGCTGCCTATTTGTCTGACTTTGATAAGACAGGTATTAAAATGTTGCCTATTTGTCTGACATTTATAAGACAGGTATTAAAATGTTAACCGCTCCGGTGGCCTAGTGGTTAGAGCGTCCGCCCCGGAAGCGGGAGGTCGTCGGTTCGATCCCCGGCCGAGTCATACCAAAGACTTACAAAAATGGTACTAACAGCTGCCTCGCTTGACGCTCAGCATTAAGAGGTTAGTGTTAGGACTGGTCGGCCTGGTGTCAGGATAATGTGACTGGGTGAGACATCATGCTACATGTCTGTGGCATGATGTCTCAGTGCTAGACCACTATAAACTGCCTCACTGCAGACATCGTAGCGATATGACTGAAAAATTGTTAAAGCTACGTTAAAAATCCTAATCAAACAAACAAACAAAATTAAAATGTTGTTGTCTATTTGTCTAACATTCATAATTCAGGTATTAAAATGTTTTTGCCTATTTGTCTGACTTTGATAAGACAGGTATTAAAATGTTGCCTATTTGTCTGACATTTATAAGACAGGTATTAAAATGTTGTTGCCTATTTCTCTGACATTGATAAGACAGGTATTAAAATGTTGTTGCCTATTTGTCTAACATTCATAAGAGAGGTATTAAAATGTTGTTGCCTATTTCTCTGACATTGATAAGACAGGTATTAAAATGTTGTTGCCTATTTGTCTAACATTCATAAGAGAGGTATTAAAATGTTGTTGCCTATTTGTCTAACATTCATAAGAGAGGTATTAAAATGTTGTTACCTATTTTTGTCTGACATTTATACGACGGGTATTAAAATGTTGTTGCCTATTTGTCTAACATTCATAAGAGAGGTATTAAAATGTTGTTGCCTATTTCTCTGACTTTCATACAACTAGTATTAAAATGTTGCCTATGTGTCTGACTTTCATAAGACAGCTATTAAAATGTTGTGGCTTATTTGTCTGACATTAAAATGACAGGTATTAAAATGTTGTTGCCTTTTTGTCTTACATTTATACGACTATTATTAAATTTTGTTCCCTGTTTTTCTGACATTCATAAGACAGCTTTTAAATTGTGTTCCCTGTTTTTCGACATTTATAAGACTGCTGTTAAAATATGTTGCCTGTTTGTCTGAGATTTATAATACTGCTATTATGTTGCCTGTTATTCCTGACATTTATAAGACTGCTTTTAAATTGTTATGCCAGTTTGTCTGACATTTATAAGACTGCTATTAAACTGTGTTGCCAGTTTGTTTGACAATTATAAGACTGCTACTATGATGCCTGTTTTTCTGACATTTATAAGGCTGCTCTTAAATTATTTTGCCTGTTTTTCTGACATTTACAAGACTGCTATTAAATTGAGTAATTATTAATTATTATTAGACAATTATTTGCATTATTATGCAAAACTCTGTACAATATATTGTTTAACATTTTAGATCTATTGTCAAGATTGAGAAAAAATACTCTGCTTCATGAGAGCTTTTAAAATTATTAAAATTAGGTAGCTGATCAAGTATGCTTAAAGATCAAAAATGGTTTGTAAAATCCATATCTTGACAAACACTTAGGAAAGAATATGAAACATAAGGCTTTGTATTTGGGTTCCAAATAGTTTCCTGTGTTGCAACAAGTTTAAACTCTGAAAACTGTCCATTACCTCAAGAATGGTTTCACTAGTGTTTCCTTACAAGAAATATTTCTTTCATGGAAAGTCTGGTCAAGATGAATTACTTTAATTAACAACATGCACTGGTTTGATTGAGAAAGGGTTCTTCTAATGATAACAGAGTTGATGCTGTACTCAAAAAGGCTGGCCAAAAAACATACCAGTTTGTAACAAATGTTTTTCAGCGTAGATGCTATACTCAAAAAGACTTGCCAATAAAGGTACCAATTTGTAACAAATGTTTTTTCAGAGTTTATTCATTTGCTGCAAATATCTAAATTAAACTTCACATTTCCTTACCTAGAAAAACCCAACTAAATTTATGAAATACCTTTTTATAAAATTTGAAGGCTATCTCAGCAACATAAGATACACAAAATTTAATAGGGATATATGTAATATTTGCATGAATGTATCAAATATCTTTGATACTGTTAAATTATACATTCTTGACTTAATAATTGCAACTGTAAGTGACCATATGTGACAGTTAATGTGTACATGACAGGCAGTATCGATGATGCATTACATGTATGTACATCTAGTGCTCATTCACTATAAATGACATAATTTCAAAACCAATTTTCCTACATCGTTTGCTTTTCATATTAATCCCAGTAAGTTAGTAGCATTCCATAACTTTGTATATAAGTCCAAGGAAACCTCCCCTAGCATACCATACGTTTGAAAACATAAGTTCAAGGAAACCTCCCTTAGCCTACCATACCTTTGTAAACATAAGTCCAAGGAAACCTCCACTAACATACCATACCTTTGTAAACATAAATCCAAGGAAACTTCCCCTAGCATACCATACCTTTGTAAACATAAGTCCAAGGAAACCTCCCCTTGCATAGTATCTGGAGATGGAGTCCATTTGCTTGACACTGTTAAATATACCTGGCAGGGCTGTGCTGATAATGGAGGCTGGAGTAACATCAAAGCCATACAACTGATCAAAGTGTCTCTTCAATGATTCCAGGTATTTTACTTTATCCTTGGTGTCATTCATCCCATCAGTAATGCTGACATTGAATGGAAAGTAGAAACTGATTATACTCATTACATGAATCCCATTATGTAAAATGTTCATATAAGAATATGATTTATTCCATTTCAAATTAACTTTGTTTCAAAGTTTTGTGGTGACTGATTAATGTAAATCACAGTTAAAGAACTTCCTAAACTATACAAGTTCAACAGTTTAAAGTTTTTCATAAATTGGTGTACCTTTGAATGTGAACAGTTGCATACTAATAAAACAAGAACTATGACTCAGAAATAAATGAATAAACAATTAGATTCACGGGTAATTTCAACGAAAAATACAAGAGGCCTAAGTGTTTCTTAGATCACTCACCTGGCTGGCATCTTCCTAACAGCTAAATGCAAGAGCACTTAATTAAGGAAACTGGGTCAGCAGGATGCTATCTATATAAATTTTTTCCAATACCACTGACTGTATATACTGTGAATCATAAAACAATCTAAACAGCTATTCTCTATTTTTCATCCATGACGCATCTGAGTCATTTGTCAAATAGAGAAAGGGTTTTAATGACAAGATGCTTTAAGTCAGAGTTGGTCAAATTCTGTTAAGCTGCTTTCTGAGAACGAATAGTTTAACTGTTTTCTATTTTTAGCACTTGTGCCCTTAAAGACCTGTTGCACATATCTATATTATATGCATTATTTCATAATAATAGTTTTATAAAGGTTAGTTAGTTAATAACAATTTAAATACTAATAATTTTCCACAGTGATCATAATACTTTAAAGATTAGTTATATATACATCAAGTACATGCTCCAAGGTTGAGATGTACAATATAGTTCAGGTAAGCATCATGTGATCTGGCAAGGACATGAATTCAAATGAGAGCTCAAAATAATTCAATCTCTTATTAGCTACTGTTAAAACAGCTGATCTGTTAACTGACAGAGTGATTTCAAAATGCCAAGATGATTTATTCAAGCCTTGTATTGAATTCTCTCTAATCCATACTGGCAAAATATATATATATATATATATATATATATATATATATATATATATATATATATATATATATATATACTAGAATTATCCCATGGAATTCTTAGTAGTGTCACTAGTCATGGGAGTTTAATGGCACAGCAAATAAAGGTTATATCATTACAAATCAAGTGGAGTAACATACTTTGCTTATGGACAAACCACATGGTCACAAAAAAAGCAACCACAGCTCTCATGTTCAAATGGAAAGCTTTAACAAAGCAAATCTGTTGATATTACCTCCAGCCACAAAAGAAAAGGTACATTAATGTATTATTTTTCTACTAACATGGGCTTCAAATGGCACACCAATGTATAGTGTTTCTACTAACATGGGCTTCAAATGGCACACCAATGTATAGTGTTTCTACTAACATGGGCTTCAAATGGCACCCTAATGTATTGTTTTTCTACTAACATGTGCTTCAAAAGGCACACTAATGTATTGTTTATCTACTAACATGGGCTTCAAATAGCACCCTAATGTAATGCTTACCCACTAACATGGGCTTCAAAAGGCACAATAGTGTAATGCTTGTCAACTGACATGGGCTTCAAAAGACACAGTAATGTAATGCTTGTCCACTAACATAGGCTTCAAAAGGCACAATAATGTAATGTGTGTCCACTAAAATGGGCTTCAAAAGGCACAGTAATGTAATGCTTGTCAACTGACATGGGCTTCAAAAGGCTTCTAAGATAAATAACTCAACAAATATTACATCTAACTAGCAGTCTTACGCAGCATCAATTGATTTCCACTTCTTCAGTAGTCTGGATTTGGCAGTGATGAGAACACCTATCACGGCTTTGCACTCCTTCCCTTTTAATTGTTCTGTTATGTTGGTCAGGAGTCTCTGTCTTCGTCTCCAGCGCTCTAACTCAGATAGTGGGCCTGCATTTGGGTCCAGAAACCTGAAATTTACAATCATGCTCAATCTTGAATCACAAAACTCCTTTTTAGAATGAGATTTATGGTATTTTCTAATATTGCCCTAGCCACCAGTGGAATATCATATTGAAATGAGAAACCCAATGAGTAACAAACAAAGACTTAAAACATTAATTAAATTGTACTCAAAGTTAAAATATGACTAATGTCAGCAACATAAGCTATTTTTTATTTAAATTTTAAATTTCTAGCAACTGCTCTACTTAATTTGCTACAATTATAATTTCATTATCTCAGATACAGATTTTGGAATAAAATGATAAAAAGCTCCGCTAAATTGGGAATTATTTCCCTGTTGTATGGTGTTTTAAAACTGTGTTAAATAGAGATATATTTCTGTACTCTTGTACAGTGGTTTACCTAAGTTCTGTTAAATGGGAAAATTACCATGTTGTACAGTGTTTCAATATTTTCAGTGTGATGGTACTGTAATAACATAATAATGAAAATTTGAAATAATAATTCATATTTTAATCATTCTTAGAGCATACACTGTTTCATTTGACAAGATAAATTAAAATTTTGTAAGAATACTCTATGAAATATACATGGATAAATGTGCTGACTTCACATTTACAGTTTTGGTATAAGAACACTCACAAGAAGAAACTGCCATTGATAGATACATTTATGGACATATCTTGCCACTAACAGATAAGAGTACATACTTGCCTTGTCATTGATTAATATGTCTACAGACCTGTCTTACCACTAACAGATAAGGGTACACACCTGTCATGCCCTTTACTGATAAGTGCACAAACATGTCTTGCTACTAACAGCTAAGGGTACAGACCTGTCTTGCCCTGTACTGATAACTGCACAAACATGTCATGCCACTAACAGATAATGAGTACATACTTGCCTTGCCAATGACTGATGTTTACAGAGTCTTACCACTAACAGATAAAGGTACAGACCTCTCTTGCCCTTTACTGATAAGTGCACAAACATGTCTTGCCTCTAACAGATAAGAGTACTACTTACATTGCCATTGATGGATATGTGTACAGATCTGTCTTGTCACTAACAGATAAGGGTACAGATCTGTCTTACCCTTTAATGATAAGTGTACAGACATGTCATGCCACTAACAGATAAGAGCAAAGACTTGTCTTGCACTTCACTGATAAGTGTACAGACATGTCTTGCCATGAACAAATAAGAGTACATACTAGTCTTGCCATCAATTGATGTTTACAAACATGTCTTGTCACTAATAAATAAGAGTACAGACTTGTCTTGCCATTGATAAATAAATGTACAAACATGTATTGTCACTAACAGATAAGTACAGACTTGTATTTCCATTGACAGATAATTAAGTGTATAGACCTGTCAAATATGTGCACAACTATTTTTATGGTATAAGTAATTATCTTACAACCTTAATGAATATATGCAATCACTGACATATGATAGTTTATTCATAATAAGTTTTGGGATGAAGTACCTACATCTAATTATTTAATTTCTATTTTATATACACCAAAAGGTATAGTTCAACATTAATAATGAAATCAACTAAAATCTATAACTCCTGCAAAAATGCAAAACATTGAATAATAACTTCAGCTGTTTTAGTGTGTGTGTGTGTGTGTGTGTGTGTGTGTGATTTCCAATGAAAAGTTAGTTGCAAACGTCATTCCTGAGGCAAATACATGTAATCATAATTTCTAGTTAATGTTAGACTTAGCCAACAAAATTTAACAGCATACCTATCCTGCATAGTACAAGCCAATTACTATCTACATAGTACTAATACAAAGATATCTACCTTTTGCATGAAACTGTTCAATAATGATGTGAATACAAACAATGCACAGTACAGACATTATGTTATAACAGTACAAACATTATGTTATAACAGTAAGGCCATTATGTTATAACAGTACAGACATTATGTTATAACAGTACACATTTTTTAAACATATTAGACAACTCTACAGGCAATACATGTGAATATTTAACTAATTTTTTTTAATTATCTTTTTTTATATATGAAACCCCATAAAACTAAATGTCAAAAACGAATATTTTTCATTGAAAGTTTTTCTATCAACCAAAACCAAACACAACTAAAAGAAAATTATCATAAATTATGTGACAAATTAAGCATTAGTTATTCAGCAATTCAAAAAAGCTTTCATCTCTAATATCATATATATATATGCCCTTAAAAGATTTTAGTGAAGGAATAAATATATGAAAAAAGACTAATTCTTAATATATTATTATAAAGGTTTAACAGTTGAACAGATTGTTCCTACATAATGGCTGTGATAGCTCTGATGTCATAGAATGAACTGATTTAAGACCATTATGTAATAATAAAAAAAAATTACTTAGCTTTCTTCTATGAAGCTTCAAGTATTATCTACCATTCATTGTAAATATTATTATGCAGAAAAAGTCATGCTAAAAATAAAATGTTCAGCTATGTGACAGGGAACAAAAAATATAATATAATTAAAAGCTGAATCTTCCTTCATGATACTAAAGACGAGTAGTAGTTGATAAAAAAAAAATTTGTTTTTTTGCTCTATCAAAATCCTTGTTTTTAAAATCTGCCTCAGTACCTATTATCTCTGTCCACCCATAGCAGCCAGATTTTACTGTGTGAGCAGGGCCGGCTCTAGGAAGTGTGGGGCCCCATTGGAAACATGATGGCGGGGCCCCCCATTTATGAGGTTATGATAATAATACTATAGATAATAGCAGTATAGATATTCAGTGGGTTGAAAAAGTATTTGCCTCCTCAATATTTTTCCATTGACTCCAATAGAATCCAGCTTTCACTCCACCAAGCGTAATTAACTTCAACTCATCCCATTTGTTCTTATAAATTGTGGTTCTATTTAATAAGTTTATTTTATATTATTTTAGGTACGATTAAATGCACGACTCTGCTTCATTTTGCACAGGGGTCATAAAATTGCAAAAGTTATTTGTTATTTACACTTTATTCAATGGCAGTAAAACAAATTTCACTGAGTATTTCAAGTGAAGAATAAAGGTCTGTTATCTGTTATTCATCCCCACCCCTCTATTGCTATTCCAATAGTAGCTGGGGGATGAACACTTTTGCAATTTGTGATCCAAATGCAAAATATAGCATAGTGGTATTTTTTAGTTATGCCTGATATAATATACTGACCACCGAAGTCTTGAATCATTAAAAAGCACTACAATTTATATGGCTAAACAGATTGTGATGAAGTTACACTTGATACAGTGAGAGCTGTTTTCTATAGGAATCATTGAAAGAATGTTGAGGGGGCCAACACTTTTGCAACCCACTGCACTTGGCAAGCAGAAGTGCAAGACAGGTGATTCACCAGGCCCAGTCTAATCTGCAAATTATGAACCTAAATTAAACTGTCTAAACAAATACAAAGATACTATATTGTCTTTATTTGATTTATTAATTAAATATGTTCTAGTCACTGGGAACCTTATACATTTATATTCAACTCAATATATGGAAATATGGAACTTATCACTTAAGAAAAGCACAGCAACTAGTATCCTTAATACATTAAGCTTTCAAAAGCTAATTTTTCTTGCTTTTTTCATTGCAAAGTCTTTCAGCATTTCCTCAAAGCTCAATTCTCTGGCCACATCACACTCTACTGACATAATACTCAAACTATTTAGGCGTTCTTGACTCATTGTAGACCTTAGGTAAGTTTTAATAAGTTTGAGCTTAGAAAAGGATCTTTCGCCAGATGCAGCTGTGTAACTGGGATGGTAAGGTAAATTCTAAGTGCCACAAAAAGATTTGGAAAGGCTGTAGACCTGTTATTGCAAGCTAGAAACTCGAGCATTTTTGCAAGATTTTGTAACAGCTCTAAAGGGAGAATTGGCTTTATTGCTTCTATCTCCTCACAAAGCATGAAACCATCAATATCAGCCATCTTCGTTGTTGTAACTCCATCTGCTGCATTGTCAGCATGAACTAATTTGGAATCAGTTAAGGCGATTTCCAAATCTGCAGCACATTTCCTTACGTCTTCCTTGGGCATATCCTTAAAATTGCACAAGAATCCAAACAACTCATAGTGCTTTGTCAGCTGTTCAAATCGGGGCTGAAGGGTTTGCACGGCTTTATTCACCATTGGATTAAAGCATTGAATTTGAAATGCCTTTTGGGGGGTCTGACAGAGGTTTATCAGTTGATTCGTAGTCAAACATTTGCCTCTTCCTGCGCACACGCCTCTTTTCACTTTTGAAAACTGCTTCCACTTCAAGGTCTTCAGCAAGTTCTTTGACATCGACCAGTGATTCCTCAAAGCCCTTTTCTCTGAATGCATTTAACCAGTTGAACAGTTTTTCAAATGCTTCCAGACAAGTTGTTACATCCATGGTTTCACCTTGAAGCTCCTTGCTTACAAAATTTATCTGAAAGAGCAATGAGTGCCAAAACACTAGAGACACAAGGAACGTGTAATTTCTCATTTGGTTCACCAAGGACTGAGCATCACTTTTGGTATTGGCATCTTCAGTAGTGTCTGCCAATTCTTCGAGAGCATCACAGACTTGAGAAGCTTGGTATCTGATAGCCTTCACACTATCCATTCTGCATTCCCACCTTGTTTCTGACAAAGGTTTCAAGGACAGGCCAGTAACATGACTTCTGAAGATTGTCCACCTTTTTGTGGATGAGGAAAAAATTGTGTAAATACGTTGCAATGTACCGAAGAAAGTCATGGCCTCGGGGCATGTTTTTGCCATATCACCTAAAATAAGATTATAACTATGGCATGCGCATGGGGTAAAAAATGCTCGAGAATTTCTTTGCAGGAGTCATGCTTGTACACCTGAATTGTGTCCCTTCATGTTGGCCCCATTATCATAACCTTGCCCACGGATATCTGCAACATCAAGTCCTAATACCTCAAGTTCCTTCAGAACGGAGTTTGACAAGTTTTCTCCAGTGCTGCTTTGCACCACTAAACATTTAATGAAGTGTTCATACACTCCAGCTAGGATGTTTGGTTTTGTACCCTCAGCTACATATCTAATAACCAATGACATTTGCTCTTGGTGACTGATGTCAGGGGTGCAGTCCAGAATTATGGCATAGTACTTGGCAGCCTTAATTCTAGAAATAATTGCTGTCTGAACAGCATTTTCCATAATGTCGATGAGCTCATTTAGGATGTTTTGTCCCAAATAATGATCAAGTATTTCCTTGTTTGGAACTTTCCGTATGTGTTCTTGCATTATTGGATCAAACTTCCCAAGTAACTCAATGACACCTAGAAAGATGCCATTTTGTGGTGTGCCAATGTGTTCATCAGAACCACAGAATGGTAAATTGCATTCTGCTAACATCTGTATTGTGGCCACAAGTCGCTCAAATACTTTATACCAGTGGTTTGCTTCCTTTTTAATTTGTTTTTCCTGTACTTCATCAATGGTCTTTTCAACAGCCAACCTCTCCTGTAGTTCACAGCAGCGGAGCATTGCTTGCAAATGCCTGTTTGAATTCTCATGCTCAGGCAGCCTTGTATGGATGTTTGGCCAATTATTGAAACCAGAAGTTGCAAGTGTGGCTGTAGCATTTGGGTCAAAAGGTTTACAGTAGTAACAAAAGATCTTGTCACTTGAGACTGAGTATAACAGCCAAGGTCGCTCTATAAATTCACCATTTGGGAGCATTCGTTTGCAGTGGAATTTTGAAAAGTGTGTCGATATCATATTTAGGGAAATCTTCTTTTAGAACTTTTGGTGGTCCTTTTTTCACCAGATAGTCTCTCACACCATGACTTATTACTTCTGGCCAGGTTGCAGGATCATCAGTTAATTGTGAATGCTCATCATCAATCTTGACATTTGAAGTGGTGGAAGGATCTTGCTCATCATCAATGGTGACATTTGAAGTGGAAGGATCTTGCTCATCATTATTGGTGACATTTGAAGTGATCTTTCGAAGAGTTCATAACAGCTGAAGCACCCTTAAAGCTGTGTTCATCTTGTAAAATTTCTTCAGCACCACTATCATTATCACTGAATTTCGGATCATTTTCAACTGAGTTTTGTACATTTGTTTCATCAGATTTATCTGATGTATTTCTGTAAACAAATCTGTCTATGGCTCCTCTTTCTCTTTCATCTTGGGCTTTCTTAGCCTTTCTTATTGCCCTTTTCTTACTGCCACTCTGGTACTTTCTGCCTATATCTCTCGGTCTTTTACTCATATTTGAAGGTCAGGAATCTCATGTCTCTATAACAAAATACAGTGAACACATAATGACAAGTTATAAAGGGCTACAGAAGAATCTACTTGGCACAAAGCAGGGAGGATGCGTACCCATACTCCATCGAAAGCCTAATAGATCCAATGTTGCCCAAATGAAAACCAGTCAAAATCAGCTTTACAACACCTCATATGTGCAAACCTGCCCAAAGAAGTGACAACGAATGCCAGGATAAATTTTGATTATTGTCATGTTAGCTAAATCACACCACTGTTATCTACATTTTTTCTGTGTGTGGTTTAATCTTAAGCAATTAATTAAATAACAATATAAATTCTTATGGTTCACATGCTGCTTGGAGCAATCCAAAGCCAACAAAATTGTGACATCATGAATTTTGTTAGACATCCGACATATTGGAGCAAATGTCATGAAGACACAATTCAACTCGGAAGGAAGAGCACTTCAATCATCATGAGTACTGGTCCACCCCTAACAAAAGATAATTGGTCGCACACTTCGCGTTCGACCTATGCAGTGATAAGCACCGGGGGTAGGCAAAAAATGTTTGTCCGGCAAAAATCTGGAAAACCACGCCATTTCAGGCCATGAACTTACTATATTTTTCCACCATGCCATAACCTAAGCATTTATGCATTCTGCTTTAGTCCTCGCCTATCTATTTATTCTATGCGGCATTTAAAATGCTCGCATTTCCTCAATTTGTAAGATATCAATACCAAATTTGCACTACAGGACAATGGTGCATAGGAGTATTTACATTATAAATCTCGTAATAATCAGACAATTAATGGACCCGCCATAGCCAAAACCGTGCGTATTTCAGTCTGCCACCGGGATAGGAAAAACAGCACCATATTATTTCATAAGATTTACACAGAATACAGTTAATATACTTTTGGGGTGCAGAAAAAAAATCAGCTGCACAGCTATAATACTTTTGATGCTAGAGCATTGTAAAGCGTGCGACCAAAGTAGCACTTTAGTGCTGCATTTTTCTTGTTATACTGACTTTTAACTTCAACTAGTGGCTTTCAAATGTTCAACAAATTATTGAAAGCAGAGCCACATCACTGTGTATTGTAGGTCAATATAAGACAGTAATGGTAAAGTCTACTTTTAATTATATATAATGAAACAAATTTTCATTGTCACTGTCTATACTCACACAAATGGCATCACTCGCTTCACTAGGATTCTTGGCAGTAGCCTGACAGACTTGCAGGTTTTAAATGTTAATATAACTGTATAGCTGGTACTTCTTCACTTGGCACTTGCTACAGTTATCATGTGGCCTGTACACTTAACACTGTCGTAAGATTGTGTCCCTTGACCACGGTGGCATTACAATGCACTGACTACTTGTGAACTGACCCCCCCCCCAATCAAGGTGCGAGGCCCCCCTAGGCGCGGGGCCCAATTGGGTGCAATTGGTCCAATTGGCCTAAAGCCGGCCCTGTGTGTGAGTTTTGAGTTACCTACTGTTAGGGTCACAATTCATGCATCAGTAATTTAATTAATTAGCCAATATAATTAAGGTCTTAAATGAAAAGCTTGCAGTCCATTCATTTAACTCCTGCACTCACTTACATCAACAATACATATTTAACCTGGTGAGGGTGTCTTTGCAAAATATACAGTCAATGACCATTATTATGAAAAGTTTACCATTCATTAAACATATTTATTCCTGAAATTACAAATGAAGTGGTCAGAAGGAACTTTCTGAATAGGCCAGGATGTATGTAATATGGAATATCTTGGTTGTGATTAGCAAACACAAATAACTATGTTAATCAGCTTAAAATGTATGTCACACTGACCTTTGCTTATAAAGATATAGCACTAATAAATATGCATCCAATTATCAAGACTGATGATACAAACATAAATAGTATCAAATGAACTTTTAAACACAAAATTTCAATGCCACTGCAGATCAAATTATGCATCACAGTGACTCCTTTTGCAATAAGGGCATTGTGCATATCAAATTGCATACACCTAACAGGTTTCATGGTTCTAGTCAGGATGGCATGCATACATCATGCCAAAAACTCATATATTAGGATGCAAAACACCTAACTCGACAATTTAACCAAGAATGTACAAATAATGCACGTTTAAATTAACCAAGCTGACCCCCTCCTAAAGGAACAGGTTTCCAACTGTTGTATATGATCAAGGAAGAATGATTGAGAAGCAGTGAGGCTTTACTTATGCATATCATTTAATATTGCATATTCTGATGCCTATGCCAGGCATAGTACAAAAGCTCTCCTAGTAGAGGCAAGCTAGTAAATCACATATGTAATAGTAGTTTTAAGGCATCTCCACAGCAAAGTTGAAATATAAAACTGGAAAATCATTGAATTATTACTTTTAATGGACAATATAATGCTAGTCATGATATTTATGAGTAAATAGTCATAACATTATAATCAGACTGATTATCTGAATTATAAAATAAATAGTTTTTATTATCCCATTCTTAAGCTGAAGAATATTGTGATCAGCTGTGCCTGTTCATCTTACAATAAGCACATCTCAAAACCATTGGGTAGAAATTCACCAAGCTTTGTAGCCTATATGATGACCATCTGTAAGCAGGGTATGATTTTGGGGCCCTCACCCTAGATTTTATAGGAGGAAGTTAATGGTAAAAATAGGTTAAACTGCAATTAAAGTGATATTTCAAAATTTTTGGACAAACTTTATATATGCATTCATACATGGACACATAATACATGTAACACATTTGCCTTAGTGAACCATGGGAGAAACTTGAGTTATCTCAATACTTTGCACAAAAGCATCAGGAATATTACAACCCTCTCCATCTGTTAATCCAATCATCTGTACATTTCCTTTATAAATTACACATTTTTAATTTAAACACTATGACATATTGTTTTACTAATCTATCAATAGAACGATTTAGAAAAACTGCATATATTTCAATAGAACGATTTAGAAAAAACTGCAAGCCAGGTCAAAACGAAAGTGTTAGAATACGATTCTAACACTTTTGTTTTGACTTGACTTGCAGTTTTTTTGCAAGGGAAAGAACTCTGTATTATAAGCCTGAGCCTGTGATTCTCAATAGTCAATATCATAGTTGCTTCCTTTGTTTGGGTTCCTTCAATGATAGAAGAAAAATGTGTTGAATGGGAAAACAAACTGACTACATAGCAAACCAATTAGGAACTCTTTCTAACTACTGAATTTTAATAATATAGGCAGATCTAGTTCAGCCAATCAGATGCATCATCACCACATTAAAATGTATACATCTCACTCATTATCAAACTCGAGTGAGAGCTTGACAATCTAAGCCTTTATTCCAAGAGTGATCAAATATAGATCAGAAATACATCCTTCAAAATGGTTACTAGCTGAACCAATTAAGTGTTAATATCACCTCATTATTATGCATGGATTTCACTCAATACCGAACTTATCGAAGACCTTGATGATATACCAGGGAGGCATGTATTGCAAAGAAAAGCTGAATCAGAATTGGATAAAACTTGTGGCTTTCTGAAAATTTCAGCCCAGCAGATGGAATATCACTTATTAATTTACTTTGATTACAACACATTATCAAACACATCCATACTTTGATATTATAAGGTCATATTCCAAGTTGGATCAAAGTCAGATTAAGAATGGTTGTTGATGAATGAACAATGAATTCAAGACCATACCATAATCTCACTTTGTGTTATGACCAGGTTATTTAGCAATCTTACATTATGACCTCTGGGTTTACTATCAAGATGGCTTGGGCTGGTAGGGTGGGAGGTGGCAAGAAGTGGGGCTGGAATATGCAGTGAAACTTTGGAAGATTTTCAAGTTATTTAAGTAGCTTCAGTTCAAAAAATGTTTTTCCTAAAGGATAAATGCAGTTTTTAGTATCATACACATAAATGTTAGAAATTCAAGCACTTACAACAAATCATTTTCCAATCTTTAATGGTTTAAAAAGAATTATCTTATTATAATAAACTAGCACTAAAATGCAAATTTCAATGCTGCTAGTAGGTTAATTAAAGCTGAATAACCCTCTTATTGATTGAATTAAAATTGTAGTTGTTACACAAATGTCACCTAGATCTTTCAGGAAATAAGGCATCCAATTTCCTACAATCACAGAAATAAAAGCATCCAAAAAATGTGCAACTCTGTGTAATTATATATTTTTAAAACGTTACGGTAATATTATGATGCAACTTACTGGAAAGCAATTCACAGCCTTCACTATGACAAAAAACAATTACGAGACAGAACATTTATAGGAGTGATAGTCTTTTTCACTCTCATCTGGTTTTGTAGAGATAATCTCAAATGCTTACCAGTAGACTACTTACCACTATAAATGGCTTACAAACGTATTAAAGCTATCAATGGATTTTGAAATCAACAAAACACAATTCAATACAATAAAATAAAGTTAACTGGAAATGAAAGAGAGCTACAATGGCCACAATGTGGGCAAATAAAAATATTTTGGGCAAAGCCCATTAGTAAAACATTTAGGAAATAGCAATAAAAACTTTAAAAAGTGATAAGCATTTGCTTAGAAAATAAAACTAAAGTCTACCGGATTATACTTACATGAACAAGAAGGAAACAGGCAAAAAGAAAAATATTTAAGATGAAATTGTTACATTCTGTGATGGAAAATTCTTTATTATATATATATATATAAGCATACTTTCAAATAATAATGAAATTCCCTCTACTGCACTTACGTTCTTCTGTCCAAAACAACTTTCCTGGAATTCAGGATAATACTGTAATACTGTTTCTTCATGTTAACTCCTGAGTCTTGAAACTATGTTTGATATTTTTCAGCAATAACAAGATAATAAAACCAGAAACTGTGGTAGTCATAGACCATATTGGGATTGGCATCATTTTCGTTTAGGACAAATTTGTCATTAGAAGTCTTTCCTATGAAATTTAATTTTTTTAAATATGAATAAAACATCAATTCAGGAGGAGTTATGGCAAGATTTTCAAAATGGCTGTTATGGTGGCCATATTGGATGTCAGCTCAATGCCATTTTCATTTATGACCAAAAAAAAACATTGTCATTATGATCATTCATCTCATAGGAGTAGCAACGAGATTATCAAAATACCATCATAGTGGTCATATTTTCAGATTCACACCATTTTAATTTTGAACCAACCAGATATCATAACAAGTTTTCTGGTAGAAGCCCCATACTGATATAACTTTCTAATCTGGATGAGAAACAATAACAAGATTTCAAGATGGTTGCCATGGTGGCTATAACGGATTTCAAATCATCACAATTTTCAATTTAGTTAAACTAGACATCAAACAAAGTTTTTTAAATAAACCTTATGTTAAAATGACCATATTTTTCAGAGAATTAGAAATAACATTTCATGACTGACACTGTGTCTGCCATTTTGGATATCTGAACTGCACCATTTTTATTTTGGGCTAACCCCATAAACCATAAGAAGTCTTCTGGTGAAAACCAATGATGATACACCTTTTCTGTTCATGAGAAGTAACAATGCAAAGAGTCTTAACATAAGTGTCATTGCAGCCAACTGTTTATCACATTCACACCATTTTCATTTAGGATCAACAAGTTATCAATAGAAGTATTTTAGTCAAAACCACATATCAATATGACTTTTCAATCACAATAAGCAGCAATAACATTTTCAAGATGGAATTAGGAGCAAATAGACACAATAATAAGTCTTTTAACAAAAATGACGTCAATATGACTGTCCATTCACAAAGAGTAGAACTAATAATATTTTCAAGATGGCTACCTTAGTGGCCATGCTGGATTTCAGATTGGTACAATTTTTATTTGGGTTCAACTTAAGACCTCATAATAGGTCTTCTTGTTTATATAAAAAAAACATGTTGATATGACTCCATTTAGGAGGAATAGCTATAAATAGCTATAAAAAGAGTATTAACATGGTCACTGTTGTGTTTATATTGAATGTCTAAGAAGGACCATTTTTGTTTAGAAATAACCATACCATTGGATGAATATGATTATAAAGTTTCATGGCAATTCTCCAAGTAGTTCAGAAGGAGTAGCAATAACAAACATCTCCTTAATAGATGGATGGATGCTGAATGCCAGACAATGATGTCAGAGAACCATCCCATAAGCTCTTCTAGGCTATGACCAGTACAGCTAGAAACTAAACACAAGAAACTATTCCTAGAGTGATTAAAATCATACAGCTCACATTAAAAGAGAACAATAATTCTTAAAAATATTGACTGATTTGCTTCACTGCTGCAAAACCCATAACCCAAACTTTAAAATCTGCACTAACTCTTGCACAAATCATAGGTCCTTTCACCTAAATTAAAATCATAGGTCCTTTCATCTAAATTAAAATCATAGGTCCTTTCACCTAAATTTAAATCATAGGTCCTTTCACCAAAATTTAAATCATGGATCCTTTCACCTAAATTTAAATCATAGGTCCTTTCACCAAAATTTAAATCATGGATCCTTTCACCTAATTTAAAATCAAAGGTCCTTTCACCTAATTAAAATCATATATATTATACCTACCTTTTATCTACATTTCTGGGTGGCCCGAGTGGTCTAAAGCACTCTCTATTATGGATCACTGCCATCTCACCTGTTTGCGTGGGCTCGAGTCTAAGATTCAGCTAATGTAGTTATGTGAGAAAGCTTGCCAGTAGCTTCTTGTGGGTCGGTGATTATTTCCGGGAGTTTTCCCGGGTTCTTCCTCCACCAATAATACTGGCCGCCGTGTATAGCCTATCATGTGCTGAAAAATGGCGTTAAACCCTAATACAACAACAACAACAACAACAATCATCTACATTTCACTGGCAAAAGTATTGTGATCACTTAGAAAACACAGGAAAACTTTATTAAAAGAGCAAATATGTACCTTTCATCTGACGTATCGGTGAGTATAGCCTCAATGGTATTTATCCAGTCATTAACTAGTTCCTCATACTGGCTGATCAATTGGGGGTCCAATGCTGCTGCACGCTGCTGTTTAAAATCATTCAGCACCACATGATCAGGTTGTTTCAACATCTGTTAAAAAAGCATAAATTTTATATCTCAAGTAATCCTCCCAAGTCAAACTTATATAATCATATCATAAGTAACCATCTAAACATTTGACTACTGTTGCCAGAGATAATCAAACTTTTAATAAAAGAAGTATATTATTCTACTAATTAAGCCATAGCTAAACTAAGTTAATAAATATACTGTTGACACTTTTTTATTATTATTACCACTGCTACATTTATTCCAACACCCCATCACCATCATAATTATCATCATCACCATATTGGTACTTAACAAGTTGTTAGCCAAATTTTCCCCAAAAGAAAAAAAGAAAGAAAGAAAACAAAAAAATTAATATATATATATATATATATATATATATATATATAATATATATGTATGTGTGTGTGTGTGTGTGTGTGTGTGCGTGTGTGTGTGTGTGATTATCTAGTGCATTACCAGATAAAGATGCCCTATCAAATTTTTCATTCCAGATCAATCATGGTCATGTCTAACTTTTCATTTACTTGTATCTTTCACAATTCCCCTCACTATGATATAATTTCTTCTATAAATTAATACAAGTTTGATTTAAATTATGCATTTTAGCATAATCCTATATTAAAAAATTTAGTCCCAGACATAATTTCTTGAAAATATGTCATACTACTTGAACTGACAACAAAAAAACCTACGGACAACAGCACAAGCCCAAATATCCATTATGTTATGATTGTGGCAAAGCTATTTACATGACCATTGGGGACCTTAACTGCAAAACACTATTCACACGGCTACCATGTGCCTCATCTAGAAAGAAGCAGGGCATGTAATTTACATAATGATATTTGTACGACTGTCATGTACCTGATCAGTGAAATAAAATCATTTTTGCAACTTTAAAAATATTTGGAAGTCACTGTAGTTAAACTTTGTACAAGTTCTGTACTCCTTCACCAGAGGTAGACATAACAATTTTTCCAAAAAGACTTTAGTCAATCTCATCAATAAAAAATGTCAGCATTCTCTCCCACAAGCATGTTTTGTTATTTACCCAGAACAACACATTTTATTATTTATTATTTTATAAAGCCCAGATGAGTTACTGGATATGTTAGCTGTTTTTTTTCTACATTGTTTTGTGAATAAAGTTGCACATTAAATCTGAGTAACATAATTCCTTCTGAATTAAAATTTACAAATGTGAATAGCATAATTCTTTCATAATTCATGATAATAAAGTATCTTGGGTCTTTTGCATGACAGGTTAACATGTTTCCACAAGACCAGAATGATTACTATATTGGATGACAACATATATCAGTGATGCTTTTTAATACAAAAAAAATTATGGAGTACTAACTGTTGGGAGGGTGTTTCAATACTACTGTCATAGAGTACATTAATGCCATCTTGGAGCAGCAGATGGATATGGAAAAAACAAACATTCACTGTAACAAAGAATAAAATACACCACTTATAACATAAGAGTAAATGGAGGGGGTAGACCAACAAGTAGATCTCTACTTTTTTATTTCTTTTCTTTTTCTGATAGTGAAAATGTACAGTGGAAAAAGCAGAGATCAACTTTTTTTGTCTACCGGAGGCAGGTATCAAAGAATGAAAGCATTACCATTTGTTTGGCTGACTGCATGGATGCAGTGGATTCATTGAGAGCAGTGAGGAATTTATCCATGCTATGCGTAAGATTTGTCTGACTTTCCATACTACACTCTCCCCAATCTTTTTGTGCTTTTATAAGCGGAATATAAATATCCGATAGCAGTGTAGTTAGTGTCTCAATAGTGTTGTGTTTGAGTTCCCCACAAAACACATCTCGCTCCATTTTTGTCGCATCAACATCCTTGTCCACTCTGTTGCGTAAAAAATACAAAACACTGATTTTCTCCAAGTTCGAGTCTTTGAGTGAAGCCAACGTCCCCGTTATGTGCAGCTCTCGCGTGGACAGGTGCCCCGTTTCGGGCTTTTCGCAGTAAAAGAACAATCGACATGGTCCTCCTGCTTTGAAAAAGCGATTAATTTTTGCAAGTGTTGCTTCTTCTGTCATGAAATCTTCGAGAAGAGTTGGATTGTCGAAACCTCCAATTCTGAAGGTTTCCTGAATTTTGCTTGCTATCCACCAATGTCTCTCATCCATTTTTTTAGGTTTCTAGGTGTAAACAAGATTCAAACTGCTACAAATAATTCAAAGCAGACGGCAGAACGCTAATTTCTTTTTTTTTAAATCATGTTTTGATTTTACTCTTTCTGGGACGCCGTCTGCTGCATGTGCGCCGCCATTATAACTGTTGTTGGTAACAGTGGTTGCCCGGATGAGACACTTGTGCCGTGCAAGTCGGAACTCGCCGCGAAGCAAAGTTTATTTCCCTTGAACTAGCGTTCAAATCGTGTTCTGTATCATAAACAAAATGATACAAAATAATTGAAAACTATTCACAATCCCAAAGGAACTACAAGGGAGATTACTACATATAAAAGCATGTAAAACACACATTATCAACGTATACGTACCTATGCGACGTAAATCACGCTTAATTTTTTTTAAACATTTATCTGATTATATACAAAATTATTACCAAGAATATTTTATTATATTAGGGGATTTCAATACGTGTATACATAATATAGACAGACTCACACTTACAGCATACCAAGATAGACAAACAATAATAAAACTACAAGAAATAATTGAAAATTATAAACTAATAGACACTTTCAGACATTTACATCCCAATGAAAGAAAATACACATATGAAACAACCCAATCTGCGTCTAGAATAGACCATATATACACCACAGAACAAAATATAAACAATGTTTTACAAAGTGAAATACTTCAGCCTATGATAGGGGACCACAAAACAGTTACAATTAAATATAAAATGTATGAAGCTATAAAATGGGGTAAAACCTACTGGAAGCTAAATAATACAATACTACAACTTCCAGAGTTCTATTCTGAAATTGAAAACTTATTTAATAATATCAACAATGAAAATATACTCCCATTGTGGGATAACATTAAACAAAACATAAAAACTAAATGCCAAAAATACTCTAGATTCCAAAGTGAGAGTCAGAGATTAATAGAATCAGAATGTATAAGAATTCTGAATAATCCAAATATAAAAGATGAACAAAGAATTCAAACAAATAAAGTTCTTAATAATGTAAATGAATACAAGTTGAATGGAGGTAAAATAAAATCGGGCTTATTTAAAGATATTTATAATACTGGAAAAAAACATATACAAAAAAGAAGAAATAAGACGAGGAGCTCAAAAATCTATTACAAAACTTAAAAATAATGGCATAATACTTGAATCCAAAAATGATGGAACATGTAAAGAAATTCTATCAAGAATTATACAAAACAAAAAATATAACAGAAAATAAAATTGATGAATATTTAAACAAAATTAAACTACCAAATATAGATCAACAAGAAGCAAACATATGCGAGATTAAGTAGAAAATGCTATAAATAAATTATCGCTAAATAAATCACCAGACATTGACGGAATAACAGCTGAATTTTACACAAAATTCAAAATAAAAATGATCACAATTTTAACAAAACTTTATATTGAGATTTCTTATAATAAAAATATGAGTGAGACCATGAAAATGGGAATGATCACCCTAATATATAAAAGTAAGGGTGATCATATGGATCTAAAAAAACTGGCGTCCCATATCATTACTCAACATTGATTATGAAATATACTTAGTACCATTTTGGCAAATAGAATAAAAACAACCTTCAATGAAATTATAATGCATAACCAATCCTGCGGAGAAGAAGGTAGACAAATTTTGGACAATATATTATCAATAAAAACGACATACATGTATATGGAAACAAATGATAGAAATGGTGCTCTCATTCTCTTTGATCAAAGAAAAAGCATTTGACAAAATTGAATTAAATTATATATTAAAAACGCTTAAATGTTTTGTTTTCGGACCAAAATTTATATCATGTATTGAAACGTTATATCATGAAATACTATTGTAATACGCACCGGAGTATACACTTGACCGAGCGGTGTCAAAACCCTGGCGCGAGTCTCGCTGGAAGTCATAAGTTTTCCCCAAATTTCCAAAGACTTCCATACAACTTGAGTTGTAAAATGGAAAGAGAGACGTGTCTGCTATAACTAATAATCTTTGCTCTAATCAATTTGGCGACCCAGAGGAGACAACTTGCCCAAACGTCCATTAACTGCACCTTAGCATGGTTTTTCTCCATTATCATCCCATTTCCGTACCGCAAGCCCGTCATGCCATAGAAATTCCACTAGTATTCCATTACTAACTGGGAAATATTTAACTGCGCGCCTCTAGGCCAGTCAATCCATAGAATTTCCGGCGTATCACGCTCATATACATACGCCCATTTTCCACTATGGGCACATAAACGGTACCTACCAAGTTCCAACTTATTGATTCCATACTATAATTTACTGATTTCCAACCATAAATGCTGCCTTTTCAATCACAATACTTGTATACACCGCTGAGTTTTAATATGGACTATGTTACTGAAAGGGACAGTCATTCGGCTTGTGCCTAAAATCACTACTAACGAACCCAGCATGGTTCAAATTCACTAACACTCCTCTCTGTGATGTTTTCTCCTACTAACTGGCTAACTATTTCGGGCTAGCAACTCCAAATTTATTACACTATCAACAGTACAGATAAATGGAGCCCGGACAGATCCGTTCTACGTAACGAGATCGGTCCGACAAGGCTGCCATTTATCTATGTTGTTATATGTTGTGGGTATAGAACCGATCAACAGATCTATACAAGATGACAATAACATTGAAGGAATATATATTCCGAATATTAAAAACATTACGAAAACCTTTTTGCATGCGGATGATATCAGCAATATCATAACCACGAACGACTCGTATAAACATTTACTTACACAATTTAAAAATTCCAGTGAAGCCTCTGGTTCAGAAATAAATGAGAAAAAAAAACGGAAATTCTACTTATAGGAAACTGGAAAAATTCATGCCAATCATGTAGTAACCTTCCAATAGAGAAAATAAAACAATATGTAAAAGTGTTAGGAGTGTACCTAGGGAAAAACAGTAAACCCTAAACACAGCTCAAATTATGAATAAAATTGAAAAACACAAAAAAAGGTATGGAATATACGAAACTTTACATTTATGAAAAAAATTCAAATTACACAAACATACATGTTTAATTCAATATGGCACGAATTTAATATTATAGACTTCGATTTATACTATATAAAGAAAATTTAAAAACCTATTTATGAATTTTTATGGGGAAAAATATGCCGGATATCGCGTTTTACGGAACAAAAAAAATAAAATAAAAAGGTGATATGAACGTACCCAATTTAAAGCTTAAACAAACGGCAACATATTTGGACCGAATAAACAAACTTGATGATACACCCTCACACCCGTGGAAGGGAGTATACATATACTGGTTTGGATTCATGCTGTCACATAAACCTGAAATCTATCATAATAACAACCTAAAGAAATTAATACAACCACCGAAAATTGCGCATCGACAAACTATAGCCCTTAAAAAAAAAAAATTAACAACAAACTATGGGCAGAGAAAAATTTCAAAGATATATATATATATATATATATATATATATATATATATATATATATATATATATATATATATATATATATATATATTGATCTGAAAATGAATAAACTACCAAAAAACAAAATAGAAGAAAGAAAACCAGAACTAGACTGGAAACAAATATGGATACATTGGAATAAACTGAAATATCCTAAAGAAATAACAAGAATATATGCATATATACATGATGCATGGTGGACCGGGGAACTTGCGTATAAAAGGAAAGTAATTCGTATACTACCCAAATGCCCCCTGTGCCATAAACTCAGAACCAAATTCATTTAATACTACAATGTGAAAAAACTACGGATCAACGTACAATAATAATTACAAAGATAAAAACTGAAACAAAATTCTATCACTATGATATACTCTTATACACAAATACAATTAAAAACAATAATTTATATAAAGAAGTAATAGCATACATATTGTATGTATATGAAAAAATAAGACTAGCGATATGGATACCAGAAAAATAACGGCTATTTTAGAGACAATCTTAAAGATCGCTGTTTTAGAGACATTTTTTTTTCTTTTTCTTTAAAGGAACACTAAAATATAAAAACTATAATAGTGAAGAATAACTATATACAATCTTATCCAGAAACCATAAAAATAAGATCAGATACAGTATATACATATGCGACCCTGTAATTGAGCCATAGAAACTCTCTCTCTCTCTCTCTCTCTCTCTCTCTCTCTCTCTCTCTCTCTCTCTCTCTCTCTCTCTCTCTCTCTCTCTCTCTCTCTCTCTCTCTCTGGAGTCGAGGAAGACAAGTTGTGCACTCTCATTCAACGGTGGACGCGCATGTGACTCCGGAGTCCGAATTCCGATACACACATGCGGTTGCAGGTGGGGCATGGGACACCGGTGGTTGTTGGTATCTGGGATACATTTCTGTGGCGTCTCTCACGAATTGCAGCAAGACGCTGGCGGCGGTCAACCTCAAAGGTGGAACAGGCTTTTCTGGTCAGGGCTCGCCAATGCCTTCTGTCTGAGGCAGCGAGCTCGAGCTGGTGTGGTTGAAGGTCTGCCCATTTGATGTTCGTCTTGAGGTTGTCTTTGTACCTCTTGTGAGGGCGGCCTTGGTTTCGGTTTCCCTGGGCTAGTTCGCCATAGAACAACTGCTTTGGGATTCTGCTTTGATCCATGCGAATGACATGGCCAGTCCATCGAAGCTGGGCCTGGATTATTTTGGCTTCAATGCTTGTTGTGTTGGCTCTATCAAGGACTTCCAAGTTGGTGATTCGGTCCTGCCACTCGATCCGCATGATGGATCTCAGGGAGCGCTGGTAGAATTGTTCTAACTGACTGATGTGCCTTCTGTAGAGTGTCCACGTTTCACAGCCATATAATAGAGACGTGAGGACAACTGCATTGTACACCTTCAACTTTGTTGACAGGCGTATGTCCTTGTGCTGCAAGATCTTGGTTCGGAGTCGTCCTAGTGCTTGACTGGCTTTTTGGGTCCTCACAGTGATCTCTTTGTCTAGAGAGCCATCACTAGATATTGTGCTGCCAAGGTATTTAAAACTGTCCACATTCTTCAGCTGCGTGTCGCCAATGGTGATACAGGGTTGTGAGTGGACAGTGTTTAGGGCGGGCTGGAAGATGACTTCTGTCTTTCCTAGACTAATTGTGAGTCCAAATAGGTTGGAGGCTTCAGAGAATTTGTCCACGATTGCTTGTAGGTGAGTCTCTTCATGGGCCATGAAGGCACAGTCATCTGCAAAGAGTGCATCAATGATGAGTCTTTCTAGTGTCTTGGATTTTGCAGCTAGGCGACGGAGATCAAACACCGATCCATCCAGGCGATACCTAATGTAGATGTCAATGTCAGTGTCCCGGATGGCATGGAACAGTACCTGTGTGAAGAAGAGGTTGAAGAGTACCGGAGCGAGTACACAACCCTGTTTGACACCATTAGATATGGGGAATTTCTCGGAGGGTTCACCGTCTGAGAGAATCTATCCATTCATGTCAACGTGGAGGAGCCGGATGAGGTTGATAAACTTCTGAGGACAACCAAGTTTCTTGAGTACTACCCACAGTGCGTCTCTGTTGACTGTATCGAAAGCCTTTGTCAGATCCACGAAGACAGCATATAGATTCATGTTCTGCTCAAGGCACTTCTCTTGGACTTGACTCACTGCGAAGATCATGTCAACGGTGCTGCGGTCTGGGCGAAAACCACAATGAGACTCGGGGAGGTGATTTTCTGAACTGCCGCAATAAGCATGTTGAGACAGATGCGAGCAAGTATTTTGACAGCAACGGAAAGCAGGGAGATGCCTCTGTAGTAACTGCAGTCCACACGTGTGCCTTTATTTTTATAGAGGGTCACAATTGATTCATCACGGAGGTCGTCTGGCATCTCTTTTTCCGTCCAGATTCTGATTAGCACATCCTAGAATGCCTCCAGAGACTGCTTACTGAGAGTCTTCTACATCTCCGCTGGGATACCATCCTTTCCAGGTGCCCTGCCAAAGTTTGTTTGTTTAATGGCCCTTCTCAATTCCTCCATCTTTGGCGGAGTATCCAGTTGGTTGTGCGTTGGCTGTTGGGGTATTTGGTCAAGAACAGATTGGCTGACCGATGAGGGCAGGTTTAGGAGCTGATTAAAGTGCTCTTTCCATCTTTCCTTAATGCCATTCTTGTCTTTTATTAATGTACTGCCATCTGCAGCGAGCAAGGGCGTAGAGCTGGACTTTGCATGGCTGAAGATTGATTTGATGGCGTTGTAGAACTCTTTGGAGTTGTTAGTGTCGGCATAGCTTTGCATTTCATCAGCTTTCTTATCCCACCAGTGGTCATGCATCTTGCGGATTTCTCTCTGAGCCTCAGCTTTATAGGATTTGAAGCGGTCATTTTTGGGGATGGAGTTTGTGTCATTCTGCCAGTCCATAAAAAGCTTTGTTTTTTTTCTGGCAAGCAGATCTTCAATGGCAGCGTTGTTCTCGTCGAACCAGTCTTGATGAATTTGCTTCTTTGAACCCATGGTTGCCAAAGCTGTTTCTCTTATTATGTCCCTGAGCTTGTTCCATTTTTCAGTGGCGTTTTCACATAACGGCCCGTTTGTTGACAGCTTGTCATCTAGTCTCTTCTGGAAATTGAGCTGGGTGGAAGGCTGCTGCAGTTTGACAATGTTGAGGACCGTGCGCGCAAGCTTAGGACGTCTTAGGTGGTGAGGGGCAATGTGCAGCTGTAGGGTAGTTCTGACAAGTCTGTGGTCTGTCCAGCATTCTGCTCCTCGCATGGCCTTGGTGATTTGGACATCCTTGGCATCACGCTGGCGTACTATTACATAGTCATTTAAGTGCCATTGGCGAGATCTGGGGTGCATCCAGGTGTTCTTGTGTTTGTTTGCCATTCTGAACATTTAGTTTGTGATTTGGAGGTTAAATTATGTGCATTTGCTGAGTAGGAGCAGGCCGTTGTTGCTCATTCTGCCGACACCGTGCTTGCCAAGCACACCTTTCCATCGACCATAATCGCAGCCAACACGGGCATTGAAGTCACCCAGTAGTATGACCTTGCCGTCAGCTGGAACTGAGCTAAGTACAGAGATGAGGTCCGTATAGAACTGCTCAATGGTTTCTGCTTGACTCCATAGAGTAGGGGTGTATGCACTGATGATTGTTGCATGCCGTTTGTGGCTTATAGGTATTCGCAATTTCATTAGCCTCTCATTGATACCAACAGGCATTTCCGGAAGCTGCTTCAGAAGACTTGATTTGATAGCCAGGCCGACTCCATGGATCCTGTCCTCATTTTGGGCTTTTCCTTTCCAGAAGAATGTGTAGCCGCTGGCTAGCTCAGTAAGAAAACCCTCTTCTGCGAACCTGGTTGCAGTCAAGGCTGCAATGCCCAATATTGTAGCGTGATAGCTCCTTAGAAACTAGAGCTGTTCTCCTGTGGGGTCTTGCTACGTTTTCTTTGTCCATGAGAGTACGGATGTTCCATGCTCCAATAATAAGTTTTTTCTTCGATTATTTCGACCGCAGATATGGATGATCTTGCCAGCCGCGGTATGCTGACCAGATTTTTACAAGGCAAGCCTTTTTCAGGCCACCTTTTCTAGGCCTCTCCCTATTCAGGGTGAGCAGCGCCGTCCTAAAAAGGTCTGCTCAATCACCCCTGGATGCTGCCGAACTGTTCTGCTGCCTTGGGTACAGAGCAAAACGACCACTTGTCCAAGGGCCTCCTACGTGTAGGTCTCTGACTACAACTCCTAGTGGTCATCTCGACCTGTTGCGTCGCCAGTCGCCCATCGCCGTAGGACTTTGGTAGGTGTAGGTAAAGAACCATGAGTGTGATGATGAGGATGAATAATAGGTGCACAACATGACCTGTGCGTGAAGGAGATTAAAGTGAAACAGCCTTTGCACAGAGACAGCCTCACTCTCTCGGCCAAGGTAGTTAGAACTCAGTGGTACGAATATTCGTCACGGCTGGGGACTACTTCGGCTGCATTGGATGGTTATGTCGTCTTCCGTGCCTTGTCATACCCTACGCTCTCCACAAAGCGTTTGCAGATTCGCCTTTGTGGCCGTTGGATCACTCAGTTGATCTCTTCCGCCCAGTCTGCCGAAACTGGCTTTACATGCAAGGATAGGCAAGCTCCTAAGTCACCGAGGGTTTGAGGCCCGTCGGCTACCCTCCACCTGGTTTAGCCGGCCAGTCGAAGCCGTTGCCCGTGGTGTGGCCGCTGTACATGCTACAGCTGCTTGGAGCCACAGGTGAGGGATGAGCGCATGGTGAGGACCAAAGATGGGCAAGCTACTCTCGAAGGAGCACGACATGCCACCCACCAGAGGTACTACCCCTCCCAGAGCACCCCGAACACCACGCCATAGAAACATACCAAACTATATACATTATATATAACTGCGGCAAAAACGCGCCAAAATTAGAATTTTTAATAACAAGGTAAAACCATACACGTTTCCAGAAACTAAGTTGACCCAGTTTTTTATTTTTATCTTTTTCACATTGTACTTAAATGCGATTCTCTATTTTAATAAATACGAATTTTATGAGCAAAAAGAATAACTGCATCTTTAGAGGGACAGAAGTTTCTCTAAACATATTCTACTAAAATAAAAAGTGGAAATTAAATGTTTCACTACAACAAAAATTCAAAAATAAATAAATACACTATAGACACTAAATAAGATGCGGGTCTCTCAAAAAAGTGGTGAAACCTGCGGGATTGCGCCCAAAGGATAACCATATGAGGGATTCTCACTTAGAGAGAAAATATTTATCTGGAAATGGGGCTCTCACTACTGTGAGAACCTCATGGCCAGGGAAGACTTTAGAATAATTTAAAAAAAAAAAAACATACTGGGCTATCTAATAACTACTCTATTTCTACAGATAACAAGACCCCACCGATCTAATGCGCTATGGAGCAGAACCAATAGATCGGAAAGAGGGACAAAGGGCTACGGCCTGAAGTTAAGTTAAAACTCTAAGCCCTACAACACCCACCCACCTTAAAAGCAAAAAAGGAGAATATGAAAAATAAAAATAAAAAATGAAAATTGCCCAATTGAAACAAAATAACAATGAGAAAAGTAAATAAATAACAAATCTTAACAATAATAATAAAACAAAACAAAACATATACTGACATACATCGCATAAACACATAAATAACTAAAAAATTTAGAAAATTTTTAAACTTTTTTTTTCCAAAAGTACAAAAAGAGAAAAACAGTAAGAAACAACTCAATGATTCGAAATAAGCTGTCCAACACAAACATGCAAAAACGATAGATAAGTAAAAATGCATGACGGACGAAAAAAAATGACTTCTGGCAAAGTCACTTCGCGAAAACAAATTTAAAACTCTGAAAAAGGAAAAACAATAGAAAAAGGAAAGGAAATCACCCCAGCGTTTTGATGACGTTAAGGGGTGAGAATACAATCCTTGTTAAAAGAGTAGACTGTGAAGGAAACCAGGACTCTCTGAAACTCCAAAAAGAGAGGACAATACCCGAAATCCAAAAAGATAGAGGGTAGGGAGTACCATCGGAACACTCTTTTTGGGTAAAAAAATATCTATATCACATGAAGAACGAAAACCAAGAATAACCCTTATAAACAATAGTAATAAAAGGGAAATACACAAAACAAAACTGACATATTATAGCATACATGGGCGGACAAGGAAACAATACACAAAAAATAGACATACTTAGAAGGAAAAAAAACAAGGGTGTTACCCAAAAACTCAAACCAGCTAAATGTGCCGGAGAGAGTTAAAGGGTATCAACAAAGTGTTCTGCATCTACTGACATAATATTATTTATACAATATTCATTACAACTCGTTGATTTTGTTGCTTGTGCCATAGAATCGCACTATGATCACTATCTGTCCTCACATATATAAAAAAAAAAACAAACAAACAAAAAGACCCTAAGCTATGGGAAGGTGTAGAGGCCATATTAGGTAAGTGTAAACAGAATAAGGTTGTAAAAAGAAAAAATCTGAAATTTTGACAAACCGCTTTTAGATTGTGAAGCCCTAAAAACTAGCTTACATAGCTTATGCCTAAATCTGTCCCTGGATATGTGTTGTCTTGTGTTGAAAAAGATCCATTTAGATGCAAAACCTGTTAGGCTAGTTAGAAAATAGTTTTGCACTGCTCAGTATATATCTTTCTTTTTTGTTACTAATTTTAAGACCATAGAATTATAGCATATTTTATATGGCCTAATCATCTGATAATTTGGTCAGTTTAGTTTTATTGTTCAAGTCCAGATGTTTTTAGTCAACATACATCATGTATGTGCTGAAGGAAAAAAAAAAGAAAATATTATTAACAGATTTTAAAGGGGCCCCGAGTGGCTGAGTGGTCTAAAGAGTTGTCCGTTACGGACCACTGCCATTTCACCTCTGTCTGCGTGTGTTCGAGTCTAAGATTCGGCAAATGTAGTTATACGAGAAAGCATGACTGTAGCTTCTCGTGGGTCGGTGGTTCTTTCCTGGCGTTGTCCGGGTTCTTCCTCCACCATTATTACTGGCCACCATGTATAGCCTATATTGTGCTGAAAAATGGCATTAAACCATAAAAAAACAAAACAGATTTTAAAAAATTACATTGCACTGCATCACATTTTAGCATGTATTTTGCATTTTGTGGTAACATATTGTTATGTCTTCTGTTATAATGAACTGTAATTGCTCAGCTAGGGATTACACACATTTCCTTGAAAACAACTAGAGCAAATAAAAAGCCACCTTTGTGTGTGCGATGTAAATGAGAGAAACGACTCACACTTGTGTGCTTGATTTATTTATGTATTTAAAATTAATAGCCAAAAATTAAAACTGACTTGGACCTTTTCAGACTTGAAAATGTTTCCCATCAATGAAATAACATATTTTCTATAGTAACAAAACCCAAACAGGTGAAATGAAGTCACCATTTTCTTAGACAATTTATATGTTCCATGGTTTCTTCACAAACTGCAAAATCTTATGAAATGGGCAAAATTCCATAATAATTGGAAAAGAGTGTGAGGACACTTAAAAAGGCCATCATATTCACAGAAAATAATTATAAAAATGAATATATGTCAAAATTATTAATTTCATCTTCTCAAATACATTTCTGTAATTGCAAGGAATGGGTACAGTGCATACTGTTACAAACTTCATCACAATTTATATTCTAGGATATTGACATTATTTGGTTATATAATTTAAATGTAGTGTTCAAATGTCATCTAGTTGTACCAATCCTTTTTACACGAAATACAAGTATTTTTTCTCATTGATTCTAACACAGGTCAACAAATATAAGCAACTATTTCATCAATGCTGAAGCTTTTTTAAAGCATTTATTCCATATCTATGGTAACAACAGCTAGATCAGATGACTGCCATCATTTTTCAAATTTGAATAATCCAAATGTTCTCTGATAAGGTTTTACCTAATTCTCTCAAGCATTTTAGTTCAAAGTGCTTTAAATGTTTGTTTTTTCTGTTTTAAACATTGACAGCCTTAGCTGATATCTGTCAAATTCAGGCCAATTCTGGTAAATAATTTTTCTTAATGTAAAGTTCAATCTATTTTTAGTAATGGCAAACATAAATGATGTCAATGATGTCACATCAGCAATAATTATGCAAACCTAAATTGTCTTGGTGCTAAAAGGACCCATGTAAAATTTGGCAAAAATTGATCCATTTTTTTAGTCTAAAGTGGATGTCTGTACCAAAAATGGATTCTGGAATCATATAACCAGCTAAATTGGTTGTTTTTGTTATAGGGTTTCACGCCATTTTTCAGCACATGATAGGCTACACATGGCGGCCAGTATTATTGGTGGAGGAAGAACCCAGCAAAAAAAAACCGGAAAGAACCACGACCCACGAGAAGCTACTAGCAAGCTTTCTCACATAACTACATTAGCCAAATCTTAGACTAGAACCCATGCAGACAGAGGTGAGATGGCAGTGATCCGTAACGGAAAGAGCTTTAGACCACTCAGCCACTTGGGGCCCCAGCTAAATTGGTAGTATAGCCAGGTGAGATAAAATGCAAGACAAAAACAAAAAAATCAAACACCTGGAAAGATATTCCGAATTTTTTTATTTGATATATATATCTTCTGAAAAATGTTAAGTGAAAATATACAATAATTAAAGTTGTATCATTAACATTTCTGCTGCAAGTAAAACAAGACTACACGAGTGCAAAAAAGAACGAAACACAAAAACAGTTTTAACTGTAGTGGTGCTCATATCAAAATTAACAAGTGAGCTGAAAAATGAGGAAACATCACTTAGACCTCGAAAGGTAACTGAAAAAAATTTTGTACACAAAATCATTTCAGCGATTAGTATTAGACAAAACTTAAAACATTAAGTGACAACTCCATCAGAGGAGCCCTTGTTTCCCCACACGTAATGAATCACCAAGTTCTACCTATATACCACCAGTTGCTGGTCAATCAATGTTTTTTTTAATTAAAAACATTCCAAGTGAACACTGACAGTGATCAGGATATTTGTGAATTGTTCAGCAATTACGCCTGGAATGCTAAGCTTGTTTGAATCTGATGCAGTATGGATCACTAACGGTTGACATCAAGGCCACTTCCTCTTTACAAAATATGTAAAATCAATTTTAAGAATAAGACATGTCTAGAATACAACTGGCATGATTCCCAGAATGATAGTGGGAACAGTCTGAAAGTGCTTTTTTTAAAAACAACATGCTAATGTACATGCAGTTTTTTTAGCTTTGGTGATTCATAAATTGGTAGTTAAATTGTTCCACTACTACGATCCAACAAGACTGCATATCTGCTACAGATGTCCAACAAGACTGCATTTCAACTGTTTCTGATCCCCTTTAAAATTGCCCCTGCCCCATCAAAGTAAAAATACATGTATATACGTGGCCAATCTTCACATTTTAACTTTTAAATATACTACCAGGTTGATAAAAGTGAGCATCTTGTAATTGGATGCATGGACAGACCAATACAAATTAATTATCCCCCTCTCACATTTACAAGTGATGAATTCATGGACAAAATTGGAAATGCCTATAGATTAGTCAAAAAGAGGACTTTTATTGTCTAGTACCATAAATAATTTTTCTGTTCTATCTGAACCTTTATTTGTGAATATAGCAACAACAATAAAGCTGAATATCATTAGTAAGGAAACTATTATGCATCTAAATATTTCTTTCCATGACAATGTTCTATACCATGGCATTCTTTCAGTGACAATGTTCTATACCATGGCATTCTTTCAGTGACAATGTTCTATACCATGGCAACTCTTTCAGTGACAATGTTCTATTCCATTGCATTCTTTGCATGACAATGTTCTATACCATGGCATTCTTTCAGTGACAATGTTCTATACCATGGCAATTCTTTCAATGACAATGTTCTATACCACAGCAATTCTTTCAATGACAATGTTCTATACCATGACAATTCTTTAAATGACAATGTTCTATACCATGGCAACTCTTTCAATGACAATGTTCCATACCATGGTATTATTTTAATGCCAATGTTCTATACCATGGTATTCTTTTCATGACAATGTTCTATACCATGGCATTTCTTTCAATGACAATGTTCTATACCATGGCAATTCTTTCAGTGACAATGTTCTATACCATGGCAATTCTTTCAATGACAATGTTCTATACCACGGCAATTCTTTCAGTGACAATATTCTATCACATGGTATTCTTTCTTTGGCAATGCTCTACACTGTGGCATTCTTTCCATGGCAATGTTCTATACCCTGGCATTCTTTCCATAGCAATTTCTATGACAGTTTGCTAGATAAGTGTAATTCATTTGAACTGAAATATTTACAGCATTAATTGCAAAATGGTATGAATACCAGTACAGTAAACTCTTAGCATAAAAATAATTGAATACTTTGAATATATAAATGTTTGATTGAATTAAATTTAAGAGAAAAAAAAATATATCAGATATTATAATCTAACTAGTAAAGATTCACTAATGAAACCATGATGACATACATGAAAATGTAATTGAGAAACAAACTCATAACTGTCCCATCGGATAAAATTAAGTAATTTCTTCACTGTATGTCTTTACTACCTGAATGTAAAGTTCTATGCCATATATCACATTGACAAAAAGGAAATTTGTCATTTATTGAGAGTTACATCAACTTATGTAAGCATAACAATGTATCCATTATATTAAAAAAAAACACTGATTCCATATAAAATATATTAGACCTACTTCAAATACATGTCCCTGCAGTTAAAAGTTTTCAAACAAAGATTCAAAATGTTGATATAATTTCTGCATAATGGATTTATGTACACTATATTCATAATATGTACTGGGATGCCATACAAATCAATTATGGGGATACACAGTATACACAACTCTTCTATAATCTGTATAAGTTGCATCTTATAAGAAAAACATTATTGCCCTAATCTTGGACACAGGAGCCGTGATTATTCACTAGTTAGCATGCTAAACTCTCAACACAGGGTTAATTTTTGAAGCCTACCATTGGATCATGCTAGACTCTCAACACGGGTAATTTTTGAAGCCTACCATTGGATCACGCTCGCCTCTCAACACAGGGGTAATTTTTTAAGCCTACCATTGGCTCATGTTAGACTCTCAACACAGGGGTAATTTTTAAAGCCTACCAATGGCTCATGTTAGACTCTCAACACAGGGGTAATTTTTAAAGCCTATCATTGGATCATGTTAGACTCTCAACACAGGGGTAATTTTTAAAGCCTATCATTGGATCATGTTAGACTCTCAACACAGGGGTAATTTTTAAAGCCTATCATTGGATCATGTTAGACTCTCAACACAGGGGTAATTTTTAAAGCCTATCATTGGATCATGTTAGACTCTCAACACGGGGGTAATTTTTAAAGCCTATCATTGGATCATGTTAGACTCTCAACACAGGGGTAATTTTTAAAGCCTATCATTGGATCATGTTAGACTCTCAACACTGGGGTAATTTTTAAAGCCTATCATTGGATCACGCTCATCTCTCAACACAGGGGTAATTTTTAAAGCCTATCATTGGATCAGCCCGAGTCAGTTACTAGTATGTAGAGTTGGAAAAAGGCACTTGACCTCACAAAATAACCTACCTGTGTTGATGTGCCATAAAAAAAAAAAGAATAGTTTTGGACATGATGCAGTTTCTAAACAATTTCATAAATCACTACTTAACTTTTCCTGACAAGTGATGAGTGGTAATGATGTGACTTTTTCATAAACAATCAAAATGTTAGCAAGTAACTGAAAACAAAAAGTGATTTTAAATTTTAAATCTTGAGGCACATAGTCTTACCAAATATGGGAGGCTGTCAAGTATCGATGCACAACAGGATACAATTATATTAACAAATATCTTCAGTGGCTATACCTGTACATGAACAGAAGTCACTCATTTATAGTTCCCATTTTGTGATCTTGATGCAGGGATTATGGCCATTGTATGCAACACATGTTTAGTCTTGGTATATAGCTGGGACAAGACTCGGATAAATATATTCAGTGATTCAAAATTTATGTTCCAGATAAAGACCAACACAAGAGTCAAATTTCCCTTGCTGTGACCTTGACACTGATAGGGCATTGTGTGTACCACACCATATATAAATCATATAAAATTGGCCAGAGTCTAATTAAAATCTCTCCAATGGTTTAAAAAGTTATCTTCATGGAACAAGGATAAAGTTTTAAAAAAGCATTTTCCCTTGCTGTAACTCTGATCTTGGTGGTGGTGGTGGTGATGGGCAAGGACGTGGTATGTGAAACACCATCAAGTCATGATACATACTTTGTGATAGTTTCATTAAACTATCGGCAACAGTTCATAAATTTTACTAATGATAATGATACAGTTCAAAGAACTACATATCTGGGCCAAGTTTCATGAAAATCTGTTACAATGTTATGTGTGAGACAAGCAAATATCAACAGACAGTCAATGCAATGACACAACAAACCCTTCTTAAGATAGGCATATAAAAAGATGTTTCCTTGCTTGATATATAATAAGAAAAATGAAGTATAAAAATTATTAAACTCAAATTTGTACAATGGGTCCCTATAAAACAAATAAGTAAATTTAATTACACTGCACTCATTTCATAAACTTAAATCTTTGTAATGCTTCATAGTTTGATTACAGAGCCTTGCAAGCACTATAAACAAGTATAATAAATCTTAATATTTACTATCATCATACATCTTAATATATGTACAAAACTGTAAAAGAATGACAATGCTTTTTTTCTTCTAGCTGACTCGGAAGTGGACAATTTTTTCTTCTTCATTTTTAAAAAATCTACATTATACTTCTCAAATAATATAAAGGAAAATGTTACATAGATATACGTAAATGCAAAAAAATAGTGTTAATTTTATGTAAATTATTGCATATCAATAAGAATTACAAATGTCCTTTAATAATTTGAGAGTAAATGAGTAGCAATTAAAAAATAAAGAACAAACAACATCCATTTCTGAATCAATCGTACTATATAGTATTGACCATTAAAGCAGAGAGAAGAACTCTAGTTGAAAGAATTCAACCTTTTGACCTTGCTGCATAAAAGCGGCCATACTTTTGAGCATCATGAAATGAGAATCTACGTGTACAATAATTTGATATCATTAGTAAGAAACCATAATACCCTGACATACTTTGTCTATCAAGTTAAAAGCTGTTAATACAATTTTTGATCGTCAAGTCAACATATTTATGTCTGCCTCAGACTGGACAATGCAAACTTTACAATATGTAATTGTAGATACACTTGACTGTAGGAATTTTCATATTTTTCAAAATAACAAATAAATCTATCATGAAAACTTCTTTATAAATATTTACATCCTTCTCAAATTTGCCATAAAATTGTGGTAAATTTGCCTGATTTTCTATGTATTTACGTTCATTAACAAAGTTACTCTAAAATAGACTATTTATTAATTAGCAAATTATGTGTAGCATTTATTTTCCCACATCAGTGGAATATAAATAGTTAATTTTCCTTTTAATCGTGTTATATTCTCATTGAAAAATGACTATTTTTAGATTTATCTTTAAGATCAATGATACTTTTGTATAATTCCCTTTATTTGTATCTAATTTCAATCAATCCCACATTTTTAAACAGATTTTACAATAAAATGTGATCTCCACCTTTTTTTTTCACAATGTACACCTGTCTCTGCCAATATTAAATTTGATCAATATTCGGCAAGTGTTTCATCAGAGATACACATTTGGAAACCTATCATTTCTATGGAAACCAGTAAAATAAAAAAGAAGCATAATGGAGAAAATTACTCTCATGAATTATTTTAAGTAGCAAAAGGAGCTCAAATGAAGAAATTGAAAGTGAAAAAAGCTCAAATGAAGAAACTGAAAATGAAGTGGCTTGTAACCTATTTTGACAAAGACTGAATGCAGTAAACTGCTGCACAGACATTTCATCAAAATATTTATCAGGGCCTTTGCAAGCTAATATATTAAGTATTGTGATGCCTATATCCAAAGTTTCCACCATACTGCATGTTGGAATACAACTTTGGATACATCATATACCATCTGCCACTCATTAATGACTTCTGACTGATGAAGTTAGCCTTTCACACATAAATCAATAAAGTTATATCTCAAACCTAATCTAAACCTCTCCATAGAGACCACATGCCTTAAAAGGCAATTCACTTTGATTTGATCAATGGGCACATACACCCTAATGTTTATGTTTAACCAGATTACTATTTGTGGTAAGACCAGCAAATCACACTCGCATCTAATGCACAAACCATCCATGAGGAAACTTTAAAATTAAGGAAATGCTGCACAGGTAAATTTTGAGTAATTATCCTTGTAGGTGCTCACTTAAAAATATGACCCAATTAAACATCATTTAAATTAATTAGTACCTGTAATGTGTCAGTAATACAATGAAAATGGCTTTAGGTTCAAGCCCACAACTGCATACAATTGACCCACACTGATAATATTGATGAAAACTTTTCAAAATATTTTGCTACAATTATTTCCAGTCAATCAGCAATCTTCAATCTTATAAATCCTGTATTTATTGTAAAAAACACAAGGCTAGTTCAATAATTTGCAAACAAAATTACTTGTTACTGTTTTTATGGGGCTTAATGCTATTTTCAGCACAAGGTAGGCCACACATGGCGGCCAGAATAAATGGTGGAGGAAGAACCTTTGAAAGAATAATAGATACACCAGAAGCTACTAGCAAGCTTTCCGACATTGGCTGAGCTTGAGACTCGAACCCTGGCAGACAGAGGTGAGATGGCAGTGATTTGTAATGGAGAGCGCTTTAGACCACTCAACCACTCAGGCCCCGCCCCCTCTGTTGGTAATGATGTAAGAAATACAATGTGGTCATGTGAGAAAGCTAGCCAGTAGCTTCTCATGTGTTGGTGGTTCTTGCTAGGGTTTTCTCAACTTCTTCCTCCACCATTAATAATGGCCACCATGTATGGCCTATCATGTGCTGTAAAATGGTGTTAAACCCTACAACAAATTACCAATTACCAACAGAAATTAGATACCCGTCCGTGTCTTGTTATGATGTTATCACCAATCAAAACAAGACGTGTCTTTTCATGATGTATCACCAACAGAAACAAGACACATTTGATATGTCATGACCTTCTTTTTACCAATAAAAACAAGACATTTGTATCTTTTCATGAGGTATCACCAACAGAAACAAGACAACCATGTCCTTTGTTATGATATTACTGCCAATAGAAACATGACACCTATGTCTTGTAATACTTTGGTAACTGCATCTGAAAATCATGTCACATTTTGGAGGGTTTAAAGAGATACAAGTCAAAGAATTTCTACTTAAATGCATTCATAAATGGCTTTTCAAGATGTACACAATTTTGAGGTCACATCAGCTATTGCCTTCTAACAGTTCAGGGATCACCTACCCTTACAGACATACTTTTGAGGTTACCACATGTGGGCTCTAAACACTGATTATACCAGTTGTAACAGAAGTAACCAATATTTTAATTGACAATTAAAACAATGGTTTTTTTTACCTTCATATATTACTACAAATGATGCAAGGTTTAACCAATTGTGCAATTAAATGTTTAAAAATTACAGAATAGTGAAGCTTTTCTTTATTCTGGAAGACATGAAGTCAGAGACCACAATTTAAACATGTACAGGATCAGCAGATTTACAGGAAATTTTGAACACTTCCTGTATCATGTCAGAGTCAAATCAAGTGTACTGAATATTTGCATCACCTGAACACACCTGTCCTCAGCTTTTTCCTCAACATCCATCCCCCACTTACATGACCAGGAGAGTTTTTAAAGAGGCCAATGCCTAGATTTTATGCTCATTCATTGTTTCAGTTTCCACAATAGTCCACATAACAAAAACATGGGATATTATTTTATGACACTACATTATTAATGGTTCCTATCTACCAACAATTAATTAGCCATAATAAAACAAAATTTAACAAATTTAATGGGACCCATGATCATAGCTGCTTGACAAAGATGGGGTGGTGGTGTGTTTTTACAGTGAGGAATAGCTGTCCCAAGAACTGACGAAACACTGTTATACAGCAATCAAGGGTTCTACAGAACACATTAACAAATAACTGTAACATAAATCTTAATAATGTTGATTATAAGATACCAGAAAATGTAATACCTAAACTTCATCATCTGCTAATATAGGTGATCACAGAATACTAGGTCTCATCTACCTACAAAAAAACAGTATTGCATAAAAGTAGGTCACTGAAATAATTTGGCCCCTGGTGTCCATCAAGTTTCCTGACCATAAATACCACACTTAGAGAAACAGGTTAAAATGCGAAAGCGCCATAGAGTCAGTGGAGCATGCAAGTATGCAGAGTGTATTTCTAATAGTTTCAGGTGGTTTATGGGTGAAGTAACCCACCATTGTATAAGGCATAGAATGAGGATGCATTGTGTGAAGAGATAATGGTGGTGGGTGGGATCATTAGTTGTAAATGAGGCAACTTAGATCCATTAGTATGCATATGATTACAGAATACTCAATCTCTAAAAGTACAAATCTGACAAAACTCATTCTTATACTCTTGTCATGAAACATATGAATCCAATATTTTATGAATATTTCTCAAATTTTTCAGGAGATATTAAATAGAGGAAGATAGATGTACAAACAGATGGACATAACAACTTTAACCCAAACTATAATAAACTTAATGATACCAGTGGGAAAATGACCGCTATGTCCATGCTATGTCCAACTACAAATTTGGACAAATGCGGACAAGTCTTTAAATGCTGATCCGGCAGATTCAATCTTTTACAGGACACAACATCTAGTCATGATACAAAAGCATTAAAGTTTTCATGAAGATATCTCAAAAACGTTCAGGAAATAGTGTGCTGGTCAAGCAAGCCAACACTAGTATAATCCATCAATGTTTGTTTGGAGGGGGTATAATCATACTATTCAACTACACCACTGCTTAATAATCCACAATATCAAACCCTGACTCTTCTATGCACAAAAAAGTCATGGCATGTGTAAATACTGTGGCATGACATACATGGGGTATGACTGGTCTAATAATGGGTGATAACTAGATCTTTGCTTTGGAAAATACAAAAAGTTTTCCATCTGTGTAATATAAAATATTTCTTTATCAAATTGTCACAATTCTTCTATGTTTATTTATTTTGATCTCGTGGAGATTCTAAAATTGATCTTGATGGCATTTCATGATTTTAAATATTCTCATCAGACAGCTGTTGAACTCTTTGGTCGATTCTTGCCTCTTCGTTGTGCTAAGAAAGAGGCTCCCACAGGCTCAAGCAAGGCATTTGGCTGACTGTTCAGGGCTTTGAAAGTAGCACTAACAGCACCCTAAAAAATCAAAATAGCACAAATCTTACTTGCATGTATATAAATCAAGCATATAATGAAAAGCAGATTTGAATGCAAGAAAATATTTGGTTGAATTTGCATGAAATTGAGAAGACTATCAACAGAATAAAAAGTTTAAGAAAGAAAACTTAACTCTTGCCTAAGTAACAGTTATTGTCATTTTTGCAATTTGTGTTTATTTCAGATCTTTCTGGTTCATTGTTGAATTGTGAGACCAAAGTCTGGCAACAGCATATAGTAATGCCAACAATAACCTAAAACTTCTTAAAAATAGAGAAAAAAAACTTTAATAGAAAGTCAAGGACACTTAAGGATGCTACAAATAATGATTGCTGAGCAAAGAAAAGATCTAACATTACAACAGACTCACTATGCAAGCTTCCAACTGACCTTGATAAGCTGCGTGTCATTATAGGTAAGCCTCAAATGTGGTAGATTTTCCCTCTGTGCCACCCATTGGTGGTTCAGCACCTGAGTTGCTGATAAGCGGCTGTGGGGATCCACATGCAGCATCTTGCTCACTAGATCCTGTGGGATAGATAGATAATTTGACAAATGCTAATTTCATATGAAATTTAGAAATTCAATACAATAACTTGAAGATTGTTTTGCATAATGAGCATCATACTTTTCATATAAAAATTAAATTATACTGAAAACCTGTTCTAAAGGTCAAATAACCACAATAGACATTCTACTGTGATTTTTTTACATTTACATTGAGTGAGAGTAGTTTATGACTTTTGAGATGTTCCATAGCAAAGGTTGTTTTATAGCCCAAGGCAAAATGGTTTGCATGCGGTGTAGATTCCAACTGCACCAGCATACAAACTCTTGCACATTCACAGGCATGATTTTCATATTTAATGTAGCTTTAACGATTTTTCAGTCATATCGCTACAATGTCTGCAGTGTGGTAGTTTATAGTGATGTCTATCACTAGGGCATCATGTCCCACCCAGTCACATGATCGCAATACCAGGCCGACCAGTCCTAACACTAAGCTCTTAATGCTAAGCACCAAGTGAGGCTGCTTCAAATACCACTTTTATAAGTCTTTGACATGACTCGACCGGGGCTTGTACCTGCAGTCTCTTGCATATAGCTACTACTCCACTGGAGCAGTCAGCATGTGCAAACTGACTGTTTCCTATGCAAGTTATTATTGCTCATTTTCTATAAGTTACCATCTAACTATGAAAACATAACTTGTGTTTCAAACCTAAAACATGGATATGTAAATAGCAGTTTGAGTTTTAATAATAGAATTTTTTTCCTATTTTTTTAAAAATAGAAAATTGAAGAGTTTAACTGCAATGTTTGCATTATTTTCTTTACAAAGTCAGTTTGAAATCCTAAGTAAACCTGTCTTGTGTCCAGGTAGTACCACTTCATCAGATTTTTGTTTATATAAATCTTTGATATATCATTCAAAGGAAGCAACATCTAAATATTATGTGATAGAAAATTTCATATGCTAGTTTTACTCCTGTAAATTACTTTAAGAACAAAGCTGAATAAAATTACAAAAATCATATTGAAAAAAAAATTATTTTTCATAAGGCCTTGAATTCTTGTTTATTGATCAAGTAAGCTTAAGGTTTAATGTTCATTAAATAATTGTTACATTTAAAATGATACCAAATTTGAAAGGAAAGAATGGATTTGAGAACTATCACCCCAAGCTGCCTTTAGAATTAAGCTGGTCTAAAGGAAACTAAATTTCTTCAGCATACTTGCTTATTCTCCACTCTATCCGACATAATTTACCTCCAAGTCCAACAAGTGTCCCCACCCATCCATCCAATTCTCAATTGCTGCTGTTGTTGTTGTAGTAGGGTTTAACGCCATTTTTCAGCACACGATAGGCCATACATGGCGGCCAGTATTAATGGCAAAGGAAGAACCTGGGAAAAACCCCTGAAAGAACCACCGACCCAGGAGAAGCTACTGGCAAGCTTTCTCACATACCCACATTGGCCGAATCCGAGACTTGAACCCATGCAGACAGGTGAGATGGCAGTGATCCGTAATGGACAGTGCTTTAGACCACTTGAGGTCCCATTCTCAATTGCCAAGAGATTGATAAATATTCTTAAATTGAACTTCCCCCAATTGTATCTCAAAATTTAAAATCTGCCTTCACTGGTGTAGTAGGAGTTGCCTAACTTAATGCAAAGATGTCCACACTGACCAAGAGGCTATGCTATAATGTATATCAATGTAGCCATGTAAATGCATTTATGTAAAATAGTAATTGTTCTAACATTTAATACTAACATAGTTTAACAAGTCTATTCATTCCTGATTACTGAGTGCTCTACACTTTTGCTGTTATTACAACATTTCTGGCTGAAAATGATAGATTGGTATGGACTTTAACAATGTCAGCCAGGTGCATGACTGGCTTAAGACTAGAGGACATTTGGTTTAAACATTACTAATTCAGGAATTAGAAAATATTTTCCAACATGTGATGCTTTCACTGTGACATCATAGTGCAACACAGTTTATACTGGAACATACCTCGTGCTTGACTACATCAAACAATGTCTACATACATTAACATCCACCTATATTAATGCCTTTCTTGCTTTGTTTCTACTACGATCTTATAAGTAACAATAATCTATGAGGAACGACACAAAATCAAACAAAAATCATTTAAAGATTTAATAAAATTCTTACGAATGCCTGTATGACTTACTTTACAAAATATGTCTCATCTAGAAACATTTAATCTGGTATTATTAGTGTTATTCTATGAAAATATGTGAGAATAATGGAAAGTATAAGTGGCAAATGGATGGGCATATCAAAATGCCCATTAAATTCAATTATCCCCAAATATTAGTTTCTTGAAAACATGGGGATATCTATTATGTCTGCTTGCTTACCTTTGCTGGTGGAGATACAGTGTCCCAGTTGCCCCCTGTCAAAGTGAAGTGTCCCTGACCTATTCTCCCAAGGATGTCATTTGGAGTGTCATTTGGACCATTGGCAAAAGGGGTGTGTCTGTAAAAAGTGATCAAAAGCAGTTCATTAAATATTCAAGAAGTTTTAATAGGTCAACACATATAACACTGATTCAACAAAAGCCACAAACAAATCTACAACAAAATCAATATGATGTTGATAACCAATGATTTGTATAGCTCTGGTGACTTTTTATCTCAAGGACCTTTCAAGAACTTCAAAGCTCGCAAAAGCTGGACATTATTTAACGAGTTTCATAAATTTAATATTAAACATTACTCATTTGAGATTCTTTTATCACATAGTTTTTATTTCAGAAGAAATTATTTAGATGGAAAGAATTAATTTCTTTCATTCTGAGAGATGCTGTACCATTCATTTGTTGTGTGTAAAAATTAGTCCCAAAGTTGAAATAGTAAAAGTAGATTATACATTTTTGCAAAGTATACATCAATGAATAAGCATCCATCCAAATAAACAGAACATTTTACAAAAGACAAAATCATTTTTCAACACAAAATGTCCACTGCTGGTACAATGCAAAGCACTGGTTTGAGTTGGTCCGTGCCAGTGTTTACCTTTAAATTCCACATCACAACTAAACATTACATTGTTGCGATATTGTTGTGAAAAAAAGATTACTGGATGCAGAAATACACATATTGTATACATATACATTGTAATGTATTTGTGGCTAGATATTTACAGTATTTCATTTGGAACATTAGACTGTACAGAAGACTTAAATATCTTTTTGAGCTGGACTTGCATTTCATATTTAATGCATAATTATGCTGTGGTTGGATATGTTCTGTCAGTTGGGGAGACTGGTTTAATGTTTACATTCTTCAATGCCACCAATAATACTGGCTGCCATATATAGCCTATCATGTGCTGAAAAATAGCGTTAAACCCTACAACAACATTCTTCAGTAAACAAAGTAAATGCTGATTCCTGTCATTTTATACACTCAAGTCTTTAGTCTATATGCAACAAAGCATACTAAACTATTAAATACTATTTGAACCGCAAATAGAACAAAAGTAGCTATCCACTCTTGTTTAAAAGGTGTAAACTATGATGTAAGTAAAAACTTTCTTTAAGACTTTAGGAATAACATTTCAAACTCTACTGTAGCAATTCGAGTTTAAGTACAACAGTGTGAATTCATCAATCGCATGAATAGTTTTGAGAATTCATCCATTGCAAGTACAATACTGTGAACTCGTCAACTGTTCTTACAGGGTTTACTACCATTTTTCAAGACAAGATGGGCTATACATGGCAGCCAGTATTAATGTTGGAAGAACCCAGGAAACAACCACTGACCCACAAGAAGCTACCGTCAAGCTTCCTCACATATCCACATTGACCGAGCCCGAGACTCAAACCCACCCAGACAGAGGTGAGATGACAGTGATCTGTAACGGTGAGAGCTTTAGATCACTTGGCCACTCGGGGCCCCTCTCATCAACATTAAGGAAATTGAATTTTGTTTTTTTGCATGTCCACATTTAAACCACACTTGTATATAGGGTCGATTCCATGCTACAGATATACTGCCCCTCCACCCCTACCCCTGCTATTAACTGAGCAATACCCGTAGTTTTACTTATTGTTAATATTCTTGTCTTGAAAGTTTTTTGCCATTTTTATGATATGATGTTATACATGTTGTAATAAACCACTGTGGGGGTAAATTGGCCATGTTGAAACACACAAGATCATTTTTCCCCAATTCCCTTTCACAAGTTGAAACAAAAAATGGCAGCCAAAAATGTTTACTGAATACAAAAATTCCAGAAGGCAGGGTTATAAAGTTTTCCCATGATCACAGACAATCAGAAAAGATGATTTTACAATAATTGAATGGCCTTATTTGAACCAATCAAAATCACATAAAGTGAGATGTTAACAAGTGGTGATACAAAAAATATGAAACTGCACATAACATAGGAAATCTATATATACTATGTGATAAACAAAACTTAAGAAATGCAGTCCAAATTTTTTTCAATTTTACCACAATTTTTATTCCTCTATACATGTATATATATTAAACTGAAGGAAGTTTCTGCAAAGTTCTTCTTTTATGGTTGTCATCCGAAACAAATTTAACGACATCCAAGGATAAACCCTCAAAATCAATAAATTGTTAGGATTGTATGAACCATTCCAGCCACACAATCCTAGACAAATCTGGACCTGGCTATGTGCAGAACATGCAAGTGTTTATTGTACAAATCAAACTGACTTTATTTGCACTGTGCTAAAGAATGGCATTATGTATAACAGTTCAATGCTAATTCTTTGATCCTAATCACAGAGGCAGAAGAGTCATTGTAAAAGTTAATTTTGAAAGCAAAATTTTAGTATTGTATGTACAGTACAAGATTTAATAGAATGTCAATACAATAATCATTAAAAAATGCCAATTAAACTTGCATTCTAAAAATGTCGAAATAAATTCCAAAAGAGAAAAACATTTCACACAAAAAATCAATAGTCCATCAAGATTATAGAGAAAAGGCAAAAAAGTCATAACTCTTAAAAAAAAACATATACAAAATAATAGATAAATGTAAAAAATACAAAATCCTTTAAATACATGGTAAAATCTGTTAAATAAATCACCTTGTTTGAAATAGAATTTATTATGATTTGAAGAGATTATTAACAGGTTGGAGTCTTGTCTAAGATTCCCTTGAAAGCATCCTAGGCCTAACTTGCCCCCGTTAGCACAGGTATATATGGATTTCACAGCTATATATGGATTTCACAGGTATATATGGATTTCACAGGCATATATGGGTTTCAGCATCTGCTGAGTATTCAACTGTAAAAGATTGGGATAAACCTTTGTGAGCAGTTTCAACATGATCTTTCTCTCAAATGCCAGTAAATTTCAGTCAAGAATCTCTGTAGTATGATTCCATGCTCTGAGGAATTTTTGATGTCCCAGTATTGATAGCAGAAACTGTATTGTGACATAATGCAATATAAATTATTGTAATGCAATATGAATCATTATGTATTGCTACCATAAACACCATGTGATACTAAGTGTCAGCATATATTGCTAAAACTGAAAGTTTCATTGTTATAAATAACATGTTCTGCCAGCAATGTTTCTCCTTATTTTGAGGACAAATTAGAAAGACAAAGACCAATTTTCACAGCTGAATGATTCCAATACATGTGTATTCAGATAGTCTCTCCAGAATAGCTGATGCTATTAAGGCGTATTGACAGACTGATAATGATTTATCAATTTCATCATCTTCCATGAGTATTAACAAAACCTAATGCCTTTTGCCTGCCTAATGGATACAAGTCCTACTTCAGCCTTATTCAACTCTAACTGACCATCCGCCATAACTCGGCCTTGAATTTGTCTGAAAGACCAAGTTTCCTGCGCAGAAGGGGGGATGTGTTCCAATTATCATTTACTCCAGAATTTATTTAAAACAATTCTGCAAGCATCTACTCACCCTGCTAACATGGTATACAACAATACACCTAGACTCCAGATATCACAAGCAGCATCGTAACCTTGTCGCTTCAGTACCTGCAAAATAGGGCAGAAAATGTATTCAGTAATTCTTATAATAATTTATCATGAAATAGATCTACTATTATTTATAATATTTTTTGAACCCTTGCTGGGTAAAACTTTAAAGAGTGTTCACTATTTTCATGCTTACCATAGAATAACATATTGTTTTAAAAGGTGTTTTCAATGTCGAGTTAGAAATACATACCATCAGAGTATCATATATACTCATACACAAGTCCAGCAACAAACTGCACAGACCCAGACCTACCATCATGGGTCTGAACAGTGTGTTAGGAATAATCAGTACAACAAACAGCATAGACCCTGATCTGCAGGCAGATTAGGATCTTTGATGTTTGCAGATTGATTCAAATTGTAAGCATACATATATGATAATCAGTAACCAGACTAAGAATAGAATTCACTGCTTAAAAAGGAATTCAAGTTTATGATCTAGGCCTAACTGAAATATATAAATACATCATGAGGCCCAAGTGAAACCAAGACCATTCACCTGATGAACATCTACATAAAAGCCAAATGCAAGAACAGTGGGCTAGTGTAATGCTTTCTAATGTTTAAAAGATGGCTGATAAACATCATTTGTGCAAACCTGAAAGACCTAATTCCAGGATGCTTTCTGCACAATTTGGTCAGATTCTATTTACTGGTTTTTGAGTATTCACATATTTTTACACTTTCAGTAATAATGGCCATGGTGAATAGTTGTTTTCTGTCAAATATGGTTGAGAAGTTTTTGAGGAGACATTCTTTTTATTTTTATATTTTTATTAATGTGCCCAGATCTGATCTCAAATCAACATTATTTATACAAGTTTGAAAAAAACTGTGGCAAGAGAGTGGCCTAAAGCACTCTCCATTACGGGGACTGCCATCTCACCTCTGGCTGTGTGAGCTTGAGTCTCAGATTCGACCAATGTGGGTATGTGAGAAAGCTTTGTTACATATATTTGATTTAAGTCATTTATTTTTATTTTTAATTGTTTGTTTGTCAGATTCAAATTTGACATTTTAAGTTTAAGATTCATTCCTTGGGAGATGACCTGTACTTTACAAATAAACACCAGATGTTGACCTCATTTCTGACCTAGCTTCAGAGTTGTGAACAAGCTTTTAAAATGATTGGTTGATTCCAAGGACATTATGGAGCTTTGTTGTAAGCATCTTTCTATTTTTAGTTGGGTCATACGGTGTACAAGATTTTCTGAACGTAAATTTGTTCTAAAGATTCTAGAAGATCATGTGACCCCTTCCTTGTTTATGTAAAAACAGGTAGGTAAATTATGTTTTGGAGCGAACTATTTAGTAGAAGTTGGGCTGTTAGAATATTAATTTGTGTCATTTTGAGTTATTTTAAATTACCTTGGACTGGAAATTATTTCAATTCGTTTGGATCAAGAGGATTTATTTTGTTATTTATCTGGAAAATAATTGTGCTCATTGAATTTCATAAGACCAGAACTGACTTCATCACGTGACATCCTCTTCCATCTTGGATGCTTAACTAAGATTCTTATTTGGAATTATTTGGACATTTTATTACCAGGACTTTTGCAATTTCTCTAGTGGATTATATTTTGAATTCTTTTTGGATTAATTTTGGAACTGATTCTTAAAACCGTAAGTTTATTTTTCTTTTCTGGAAAATATTTGTGCTTAATAAATTGTTTATTAAGTTTTTACAAGCTTGTTATTTTCACTCTTTCTATGTTACTGCTTATTTGAGCCAAAGCACGTAACAGCTTGCTAATATCTTCTCATGTGCTGGTGGTTCTTTCTGGGGTTTTCTCAACTTCTTCCTCCACTATTAATAGTAGCCACCATGTATAGCCTAAAAAATGGCGTTAAACCCTAAAACAACAATAAGCTTGAAAGGCATTCTTGACAAGATACATTGCATCACATTTGGTAAATAATTTTAGAAGTTGTTTAACTCATTCGATTGTGAAATTTTTTGTCATTTTCGCCTGAAATGATGATAGGAAATGCATTTTGGATGTTAATCCTAAATACATCTGCTTGCATTATTTGTCACTGGCTATTGACTTGCGCATGTACAGATGGGTAATAGTTGGAGTTCTTTTTCATTCTTTATTTTGCAACCATCATTTTCATCTCCTGACTACTTCTTACACCCAATTCCCACATTATCCAGCTTTTTGCAAAGGATCACCTGTGTGCAGTTCAGAGATATTTTGAGTAAATGAATAAGCAAACAAAACAACGTTTTCGGACATTTCTTAGAAAGTGTCAAGCAATGACTATTTTTGTAATTTATGTACATTTTGGATGCACAAATGATCAAAAAGATAAGGAATATTCAAATTAACAATTTGGTCCCAGAAATTTTTGTGTCAGTTTCATCTGAAATGGGGGTAGGGAACTTGGGCATTTTGGAGGTTACTTTTGAACACATTAGTTTCCCAAGAACTTTTTGATTTGGTTAATGCCCAGTTGTGCTAGGAACATGGTTTTTCACTGGATATTTGGCTGGTGCATCTGCAGAAGGGTAAAAGTGGGACAATTTGGGGTTGGGGTTGTTTATTGGACCCATAAGTTTCATCTCCTGGCTACTTCTTACTCCCAATACCCACCTTATCCTACTATTGGCAAAGGTTCACCTGTGTACAGTTCAGATTAGTCTGAATCAGATCACAAGTCAACAAGTTTAAAATCCAGACACAGAATCTGATTCCAACAATGGGAAATATTTGATTAAAAAAAATGGGTCTCAAATGTTTTTCCCCTCTGTGTTTTGTAATGCCTGTAGAAAGTCAAGATTGTTTGGTATCATTGTAGAGCTACATCTGCCTGCATTTTTGTAATACCACCTTCTTCGGTTTATCTTAAATGACCTTGACACTACAGAGTTGGAAAGTAGGATACAGCCTCACCATCAAGTTATAGAACTTGGCTTTCACTCCTGGATGCTTTCCATCACATTTTTTCATCAAGTTAATAAAAAGAAGCTGTTGCATAATTTTTCCATTTTTGGTAATAGTGGCCATATAATATTTAATGGTCAATTAGTTTGTTTCTTTGTTTGATTAGGATTTTTAATGAAGCTTTGACAATTTTTCAGTCATATCGCTACAATGTCTGCAATGGGGCAGTTTATAGTGATATCTAGCATTTGGGGCATCATGCCGCAGACATGTAGCATGATTAACATGTAACATCAATCCTGACACCAGTCCGACCAGTCCTAACACTAACCTTTTAATGCTGAGCGCCAAGCAAGGTAGCTGTTAGTACCCCTTTTTTAAGTCTTGATATGACTCGGCCAGGGATCAAAACCCACAACCTCCCGCTTCCAGGGCAGATGCTCTAACCACTAGGTCACCAGAGTAGTTAATGGTCAATCAGTATAATTAGTACAATAACTAATAACCATTCACACAATAAATAATTCACACAATAACTAATAACCATTCACACAATAGCTAATGACCATTCACACAATAACAAATGACCATTCACACAATAATTAATGACCATTCACACAATAACTAATAACCATTCACACAATAAATAATGACCATTCACACAATAACTAATGACCATTCACACAATAACTAATAACCATTCACACAATAACTAATGACCATTCACACAATAACTAATAACCATTCACACAATAACTAATAACCATTCACACAATAAATAATTCACACAATAACTAATAACCATTCACACAATAAATAATTCACACAATAACTAATAACCACTCAAACAATAACTAATGACTATTCACAATATAACTAATGACCATTCACACAATAACAAATAACCATTCACACAATAACTAATAATCATTCACACAATAGCTAATGACCATTCACACAATAACAAATGACCATTCACACAATAATTAATGACCATTCACACAATAACTAATAACCATTCACACAATAAATAATGACCATTCACACAATAACTAATGACCATTCGCACAATAACTAAAAACCATTCACACAATAACTAATGACCATTCACACAATAACTAATAACTATTAACACAATAGCTAATGACCATAATAACTAATGACCATTCACACAATAACTAATGACCATTCACACAATAACCAATAACCACTCACACAATAACTAATGACCATTCACACAATAACTAATGACCATTCACACAATAACTAATGACCATTCACACAATAACTAATAACCATTCACATAATAACTACTAACCATTCACACAATAACTAATGACCATTCACACAATAAATAATTCACACAATAAGTAATGACCATTCACACAATAACTAATGACCATTCACACAATAACTAATGACCATTCACACAATAACTACAAGCCATTCACACAATAACTAATAACCATTCACACAATAACTAATGACCATTCACACAATAACAAATAACCATTCACACAATAAATAACTAATAACCATTCACACAATAACTAATGACCATTCACATAATAAATAATAACCATTCACACAATAACTAATGACTATTCACACAATAACTAATAACCATTCACACAATAAATAATTCACACAATAACTACTAACCATTCACACAATAACTACTGACCATTCACAATATAACTAATGACCATTCACACAATAACTAATGACCATTCACACAATAACTAATAACCATTCACACAATAACTAATGACCATTCACAATATAACTAATGACCATTCACACAATAACTAATAACCATTCACAATATAACTAATAACCATTCACACAATAAATAATGACCATTCACACAATAAATAATTCACACAATAACTAATGACCATTCACACAATAACTAATGACCATTCACAATATAACTAATGACCATTCACACAATAACTAATGACCATTCACACAATAACTAATAACCATTCACACAATAAATAATTCACACAATAACTAATAACCATTCACAATATAACTAATGACCATTCACAATATAACTAACAACCATTCACACAATAACTAATGACCATTCACACAATAAATAATTCACACAATAACTAATGACCATTCACACAATAACTAATGACCCCTTTACTTTCATTCAGTAAGGTTCATCCTTCTCAGAACTTTTTCTTTACATAATAAATTCTTATTTACAATACCAAGCATTTCTTAAAGTTATATTCTCAAGAAATCAAGCATTAAATATAGTTCACAGAAATATCTTTTGACAGATTGACACTTTTTAATATACAGGACCATCAAAGCATCATAATAGGAATTTTGGTGAAACCCCATGAAAAGATAACATGGATGCCAACTTTTACAGTCCTTGTTGAGACTGCACTTGAGTGGTCAATCCAAGAAAATGTGTCAGTATGTTTTGGACCCTTTTATGGCATTCATCTTGCAGTAATAAAACGTGCCTATTTGAGTCCAGTGTTTTATTGTTAATACTAATTACCCAATATTAACACGTGTTTGCCTACATTAATTGAAATTATACCCTTTTATTTGGTTTGACAAAATACTAGAGAAACAAAAAAGAATTATTTGAAAGTTTACTAGTTCATTGTATACATCTCATTCTGAAACCATGGATAAAATTAGTTTGTCACATTTTACATGACCCAGAATAGCCCAGTTGAAACAAGTCTAATCAAGGTAATTCGTACAAGCGATTGTTTGATGTTAAACATGGCCACAGGCTAGCACTAATCCCTTAAATAAGATTGCCATGGCTAGAGTGGAAAGCCAGACCAAGGCCACCAGATTTTCAATTATCACCTAGATGTGGAATTGCTCGTCCAGATCAATAGAAGTGGCCTGAAGAAGTGGGTGTGTCTTAACTTCTTGTTTCGCAGACAGATACTCAGACAGATACTCGGGTTGAATTGGCTGCTTAGATGATTGGACTATGATAAACACTGCAACTGTATGACCAGATATATCCTCTATTAGGGCGAACCACAAGATTCCCAAACAAAGACCAAATCTTTTATATCATTGGCAAAAGGAAGAGTCTGGTCATGATTGACCAAAAGCATGACTGGTCTAAGGGATTACATCAGCCATTTTGAATCAACCAATAGTTTGGAGGAGCAAGATACCAATTATCTTTAGATGGCCAATTAAGACTCCCTAGAAACAACACAACATTACAGGCATAACATTGGGAAAAGTATGAAGGGCAGTATGTATGGGCAGTGTGTGGTGTTTTACCCGATGTTCTTGAATTTTCTGGTCCACAATCAAGGAAAAGTGAATTTTCATCACACAATATATTAAAGGTGTTTTCTACCAGAAAAGACCCAGCTATTCAATAGCACCAAGTATGTTATTACCAATATTAAAATTAACTATTCTTTACCAACAGATGAAATCTTTGCTACACCAATGCATTTAGGGGGCAAATGGTCTGTTTTTATATATATATTAAAAATTCAGGCTCTAAAATTTAAAAGCCTGTGAACTGAACATGAATTACTTTAGACAAACTTGCAGTATCCTAAAGAAGCTAACCTGTACCATGATACCGGCCTGATTTTCTCTTCTCTTTATTGTATCATTAAACTCTCTGGAACAGCCACCTGCACTGCCAAGCGAAAATGTACTGTATATACTCATGTTGTCAGCCGAGTCAAACTACAGCCAACAAAGATTCAGATCTGCAGTAGCATAATGCACCTGTATATCAGGGTCTATGGTGACTGTTCAACTGATTAAACCAAACAAACTGCACAGACCTAGATCTGCCATCACATTATGCAATAACAGATCTGGGTCTGTGCAGTTGTGATTTGACCTTTTTTTTTATAAGTGATTATATACAGTAACAATGCTGCTGAAAGGTCAAGCTGAATAACCCTAGCTATTTGTCATTGGGGCATAACAGATTTACCTTTGTTTAATCTTTAAAGAAATATCTGCCACTGTGGAGAAAACGAGTCAAATGAGTTATCCCCAATAGTTTCGAAAATCTAAAACATTTGATGAAGGTTAGAAGGTGTATCCAAAGTCTTTGGTGAAAAATAAAGATGATGTGTAATTAAGGAATCAAGAAAACTTTCCACATTTTTAAAAATAATAATTCCCTGAAAAATCAGAGTTTAATAAAACATGCAAATTATGTGAATTTCGCTTATTTGGCAACTGGTTAGTAAATTAATGTTCATAATAATTAATTATATGACTGAGATGTAAAAGTTATTCAGCAGACATTGAAAGAAACCAAGTATCACTGCCCTATCTCAAATGAAGGGCATTAGAGAAAAAATGGGTCAATATGTTTAATCAGTGACCCTTAACATCAAGACAACACCTTAAATGGGATCAAACTGAGAAAAATCATGACAGGGTTTATCCCTGTATCTCAAACAGTTTTTAGGATATTCAGCTGAAACAATAAAAAGCTTATGACCTACGGCTGTGGCCTGAAGAATAAAAGACTTGAAATGCACAATACATCTAGTGGTAGTATGTTATGTATACCAAGCTCCATACATTCTCTCTTCAACAGCTGATAAGCTAGAAAGCAGATCTGACTGAAATCCAAAATACTGTCTTGTGACTGTGCCCCCAATGTGACATGTAATATATATTTTTTAATAAATATATATAGATATATCCTCCCTTTACATAAATTACTCCAAAGTTACACATACACTAAGTTGTATTCTTTAATCTCAAACAACACTAACATTACTGAGATGAAAGAAAAGTGTGATGTAAACAAAATTTTGTGCTTTGACCATGAGAAGATGCTATCCCCTCCCATGTGGTATGAAATACTAATTGATGATGCACAACAACAACTTTATCCCTCCAACTTATAGAGCAGAATGTTTAAGTGTGAAGAAAATGTAAAATACTGAACAGTGACTTCGACCATGAAGATATGTGACACACCTTTCAGTGATGGTGTACAAGTATACCAAGTTTTATAACTGAATCTCAAGAAAAGAGAAGAAATAAAAGTGTTATGGATAGAAAGACAAGCTAATGGATAAACAGATGAGCAGACATTTTTTCTTCTTTTATGAAATGGAAAAGAACTGTCTCAAAACTCATGCAAAGTGTTCAGCACAATGTAATTTTTGTCCAGACAATTACATAATAGAAACATGTATATTTTGACATTTTTAATTTGCTGTGCTGAATTTTACCATAAAATAAATGGAAAAGAATTGATCCATATGATTAAAGGCAATTAACTGTGGATGCAAAAGTAAGTTGGCAAAAGTGCATATGCAATCTTGGGATGGTTTTTACTGTGGTCATAAAGGTAATGCTGTGGAAGTGCACATACAATATTCAATACCGAGATGCTTCACAGACGATGTAAAAGTAAGGTTGTGAAAGTGCATGTGCAAAGTCAATGTGTGGCATATTTACAATATGTCTTGATCAACAAAAACATAATAATATGCAGATCTGGTGTTAAGTTGCTGGAGTGTTCTTATGTAAGTAATGGTCTCATGTTATTAGTCATTTAAGATCAATGATATGGTCTGTAAAGACACTCTTATGTAAGTAATGGTCTCATGTTATTAGTCTTTTGAGATCAATGATATGGTCTGCAAAGACACTCTTATGTAAGTAATGGTCTCATGTTATTAGTCATTTGAGATCAATGATATGGTCTATATAGACACTCTTATGTAAGTAATGGTCTCATGTTATTAGTCTTTTGAGATCAATGATATGGTCTATATAGACACTCTTATGTAAGTAATGGTCTCATGTTATTAGTCTTTTGAGATCAATGATATGGTCTATATAGACACTCTTATGTAAGTAATGGTCTCATGTTATTAGTCTTTTGAGATCAATGATATGGTCTATATAGACACTCTTATGTAAGTAATGGTCTCATGTTATTAGTCTTTTGAGATCAATGATATGGTCTATATAGACACTCTTATATAAGTAATGGTCTCATGTTATTAGTCTTTTGAGATCAATGATATGGTCTATATAGACACTCTTATATAAGTAATGGTCTCATGTTATTAGTCTTTTGAGATCAATGATATGGTCTATATAGACACTCTTATGTAAGTAATGGTCTCATATTATTAGTCATTTGAGATCAATGATATGGTCTATATAGACACTCTTATGTAAGTAATGGTCTCATGTTATTAGTCTTTTGAGATCAATGATATGGTCTATATAGACACTCTTATGTAAGTAATGGTCTCATGTTATTAGTCTTTTGAGATCAATGATATGGTCTATATAGACACTCTTATGTAAGTAATGGTCTCATGTTATTAGTCTTTTGAGATCAATGATATGGTCTATATAGACACTCTTATGTAAGTAATGGTCTCATGTTATTAGTCTTTTGAGATCAATGATATGGTCTATATAGACACTCTTATATAAGTAATGGTCTCATGTTATTAGTCTTTTGAGATCAATGATATGGTCTATATAGACACTCTTATGTAAGTAATGGTCTCATGTTATTAGTCATTTGAGATCAATGATATGGTCTATATAGACACTGTTGCCCATTGGATTCCTTGTGAGACCTAGATGTTGCTTTTATTTTAACAAATATCTGAATGTAATATATAGAAAGATTATTAATGCTCTACCCTGATTATCCGATTTCACATTGTGCACCCATATCCAAGCTCCATTACAAACAAAATGAATTTTAAAAAATCAAAAACCAGTCAAAACAGCTAAACACACCAACACTAAACATATACAATGACTCTTAAGTCTTGTTTAAATATTATTTCCATATTTTATAGCATATCAAGAAATAAATGCTACTATGAATTTCCAACGAATTACCAGGTGTACCTGTTGTTTACTACACATTTAATATAAAAAGTTTGGTAATAGACTTTTAATTATAAGATTTGATCATGCAAACATTATTACAAGGTTATTTCCCCCTACATAATGTTTTTGATATATATATATATATATATATATATATATATATATATATATATATATATATCAAATGTTATTTGTAACCTGAAGTCAGGTGGAAGACTATATAGTCTTCTAACTGACAAAAAGTATTCATTCAGGCTTTAACATCTAGGCATAATCAATTGTATTATGCTGTATTCAGTGTTAAATTTGGGATGGAATTCAAATTATTTAATTCAAGTGATTCTTCTCTGGAAATACAAAGTGCTCAACAAAAATTAACATTCTTGGAAATAGAGACTTGATGTTATCCTGAAATTTTAAATGAGGATTTCTTCTTAGATTGTATTATTGTGATCCAATGCTGGCACTTCATTAGTATATGGGCCACAACAGGTACATCAACACCTTCAGTGTTGGATTTAATTCGGATTTCCACTCACACTTATTCAGAACTTTAATTAAAAGGACTTGTGTCTTTAATTCTAGGATTATTTTGGATTTAAATTTGCAATAGGTTAAGTTCTATTATTTATATTTTCACTTTGTATTCCTGGGAAATAAATTATTTGTTGAATTTTAAAAAGCTTGTTGCTTCTCACTCTTTGCTGTTAGTTATTTTAAGATCATAAAATCATTATATAATTAAATATCTTTCCTGTGCATCCAAAAATAGTTTGGATGGTATGAGTTCCTATATTACAGGAGCACCACAAATAGTACCTATATTATAGTAGTCTCTTATGTTGGCACTAGATTGTTATCGCTGAGTGGAAATACTGACATCAACCTTTAAACAAAGTATGTGGTCTTGAACCAAATCTAATCTTCAGAAACCATTATTTTCTTCTCAGACGTATGATGACCATCACTTCTATCCTTCAGTTCACAGAATCTAGGAGTTTCCTTATTATCCTATTGTTACGGCTACTGGATTTAATTTATTTATTTTTTATTGTTAAATCCAAATTTGTCATTTAGGGTTTAATATTTATTCATTAATTGGGAATTTTTTTTCTAGAAAATTCAGTTTGACCTAGACTCTAGTTGTAAACAGGCTGACCTTGGCTTGGTTACCTCAATATCTGACCTTGCTTTAGACATTGTAAACAGGTCTTTAATACTATTGGTTAATTTCAAGGATAACTTTTATTTTTAGTTCTTGAGGGTGGGAAGTGAATGATTTCCTTCTAGATCATTCCATTATTACGTGACTTGGAGAAGGTAGCTTCTTTCTGTGACCTTCCAGAATCACACGATTCCTCTTGTTTACGAGGGAATTACATATATATATAGCTGTGTTTTGGAGGCTAACTTTAGTAGAATTTGGGCTTATTTTAAAGTTAAGTTGTGTATTTCATGTTTGAGTGTTATAATTATTCTGGACTTTGTGTCAATTCTTTGAAGAAAGAGGATTTATTATTTATTTGGAGGAGAAAACATGTGCTCATAATTCATGTGGATGATAAATTAAACAAGAACTGCATCACATGACATTGTCAGCAATTTTGGATTACATCGTCAAGATTCGAACCTGGAACTATTAGAACATTTATTTATCAGGACTCTTACAATTCCATTAGTGGATTATTTTTGTGAATTCTATATTGGATTAATGTTGGATTTGATTCTCTAAAACTGTAAGTTTATTTATTTTATGACAATAATTGTACTTAATAAAATCATTGTTAAAGTTTTACAAGCTTGTTAGTTTTCACTCTTTCTGTGTTGCTGCTTATTCGAGCCTAAGCACGTAACACTATGCACAGGTGACCAGAGTTTAGTCATGAAACTTGATAATATGATGCTGCAAAGGCTCTGACCTTTGAACCTTTGACCCAAAACTCAGTTTTATTTCTTCTCCATACCATATTTAGATTTAACAATAGAAAGGCATACAATTAAGAATGTAGATTTCAAACTTCTATGTGTTCATGTGGACAAATATCTAAAATGGAATAATCAAGCTGACAAATTGTGGAATTACCTTCTATAAATAAATAATTTTTATTGTTATTATTTTTATAATTATTATCGTCATCGAGTGCAAACCCATCACAAAATTATTTTTAACCCAACATGTAAATTACGCAGTATGCAAGCCATCACTAAATTATTTTTAACCCAACATTTAAATTACCCAAAGTGCAAGCCATCCACAAAGTTTGGTCTATGTATGTGATGTAGTGACTTTGACAGTTGACCATTTTACTTCCAGATCAACAGGGTTTTTACTTGCCCTAGGTGCAAGCTATACTCAACTTTTTTTTAACTTCAGATGATGGAGAACTCGAGCATTATGCAGAAACCATTTTTACCATTCAACGACCTTGGTTTCTGATCTTCGACAGAGTTTTCCTTACCCCAAGTGGAAGCCATCCACAAAGATAGCGGACAACTCAAATCAAAATCAATAACTGACACATATGATATACAGATGGATGGACAGACACAGCATAACCACTTTATGGCAGGTGTCTAAATAGATCTGTACAATTTTTAATTAACCTAACATGTTAATCACAATGTGAGGATAACTGTATATGGTGATAAAGACAACAGGTCTTGGTACAGAATACAGAACACAGCACTGCATTTTCATTTAAATAGAAGTTCAATACAATATAAATCAAGACAGAGTTGAGAAAAAGGGTTGGCACAATTTTACACAAGAGGTGTAGTGCATGTATGCAATAAAGCAGTACATTACATTACCACAGAAAACTGCACACAAAACCATCTCAACCCTCACCTGTGAGTTTTGTTTTTCTGACACTAAATCCAAAGATACCTGTGAAAATGTTAAACATTGTATTCATCTGTCTAATGAGTGTACAAAGCCGCAAATACCATAGACCCAGGTCAACTTGCATATCATAAGATGGCTTAACAAGGTCTATGATGTTTGTTTCACAATCGATTCCACGCAAACAAAATAAAACTTGCTCTACCATCTATAATGTGACGGCATATCCGGGTTCATGCTGTTTGCAACTGTGTGGTATACAGGGACAAATTAGGTGATTTACATATGCAGCTGGTCTCACATGTTTTTACTAATTAAAACAATTTATACAAAATTTCTAATCATTACCAACATATCTAAATCTGACAATTGAATCTGCAATTTCTCCCAACCCTTTTCCTTCGACATAGAAGAACTAGTCCACGATGCTGATTTCAAATCCATGATTAGACATGTAAGATGCAAACTGCATAAACATCACAAAAGTCAATAAAATAAAATAAAATTCCTAATAAGAAAAAGGATGGAAAATTACCAAAACTGCATCAAGACATGAGCACCAATTGAGGCGCAGCTGTTATTGCCATTTTTGTAAGTCTTTGGAATGACTCTAACCCAAGACATCCCACTTCTGAGGCAGATGCTCTAACTCCTAGGCTATGTGATCATTGTACAAACTTTAAAGCCTAAATTACCATTTGTCAAATTTGGCTAAATTCTACTTACTTTGCAAATCTGAAGAAGTCATTTAAAGATTTAACTATTTTTAGCAACAGTGACTTTTCCTAATTAAATAACAGTGACCATATTTGAAGGCAGATCATGAACTGTACAAATCTGAAAGCCTTTCATGAACTGTACAAATCTGAAAGCCTTTCATGAACTACATAAATCTGAAAGCCTTTCATGAACTGTGTAAATCTGAAAGCCTTTCATGCACTGTACAAATCTGAAAGCCTTTCATGAACTGTGTAAATCTGAAAGCCTTTCATGAACTGTACAAATCTGAAAGCCTTTCATGAACTGTACAAATCTGAAAGCCTTTCATGAACTACATAAATCTGAAAGCCTTTCATGAACTGTGTAAATCTGAAAGCCTTTCATGCACTGTACAAATCTGAAAGCCTTTCATGAACTGTACATCTGAAAGCCTTTCATGAACTGTGTAAATCTGAAAGCCTTTCATGAACTGTGTAAATCTGAAAGCCTTTCATGCACTGTACAAATCTGAAAGCCTTTCATGAACTGTACATCTGAAAGCCTTTCATGAACTGTGTAAATCTGAAAGCCTTTCATGAACTGTGTAAATCTGAAAGCCTTTCATGCACTGTACAAATCTGAAAGCCTTTCATGAACTGTACATCTGAAAGCCTTACATGAACTGTACAAATCTGAAAGCCTTTCATGCAAGGACAATCTGTTAAAAAACTGATTATGTGGTTCTTGCGAAGTATAAATAGCGATTTCTAACCAACGCAGGACCATAACATGAATTCACTTGACTTTATGGCCAGGTGAGTGAACAAGAAAGCAAATACTTAAATATCTCAAATGAACAGTGCAAAGAAAACTGAATACTGGTATTCCTGTTTGCAAGGTGAGTACTCTAGAGCAACAAGAGTCCCTTGAAGGGACTGATGCTCTACTCACCAAAACAAATGTTCCAGAAAATAAGATCATTTTCTTACTTAAACTGCCGAGTCTTGAAACCATCTCTGATTTTCTTCAGTGTTAACAAGATTTTCAAATTAGCTGCTGTGGTAGTCATACTAGTTGTCAGATTGGCACCATTTCCATTTAGAACCAAAAGGACATAAAAAAAAAGTCTTTTGGTGAAAATTCCATGTCAATATAACCTACAGCTTAGTGATATAGTGACATCAAGAGTTTTAAGATGGGCGTATCAACTTAGTGATATAGTGACATCAAGATTTTTACGATGGACGTATCAGCTGTATGATTGCCACATTTATATTCAGATCCAACTAGGTATTATAATAAGTTTAAAATGCCTCTAATAACTGAATGGAACTTTTGGGAATATGGATACAATCTAGGATCAATTCATTTCATTTGCATCCTACGGTGTCTGTTAATAATGACTCTATGGAAATCGACCTGGAAGAAGGATTCTCCTTTGATGACACGAGTCCAACAATGTACTGGAATGTATTGCCATTCAAGATAATTCCACCCAATTTGACCGGTGTCACCTAAACAGCTTATGAAAATTGGTGTCCAATTCAAGGATCCAACTCATAATAATGACATTGATACATTTCATCCATTCATTCATCAAGTGGGTAATCTCAGAATTCCACCAGAGTTCATATTACACAAATAGGATGGTATACTTGTCAGACAGAAAAACAACAATCACTTATATAATACCATGGCAGTTTCATGTGGGGCAATTTTGAACATTAACTGTGTTTATTCACAAATAATTATTACATGTGTGATGTATACTTAATTAATTTTTTGCTTTTAAATTTTGTCTAAATTAAATTTGAAAATTACAAATATAATTATAATTACCTTTCATTACATGTTAGACACCGTTCATGTATGGCGACATAATGACAAAATGGAGCTTTGTGTAAAATATTCACGCCAAATCCAACTTTTAGAAACATTTTGGGTTAAAAAAGGAAACATCGGAGGGGTGGGGGTGGCATTTACTAGCACAAGCTAAATGTTTTAACTAAATATTTTCCTCTCTAAGACTGTGAATCCTAATATTTTCAAGACAGCAGTTGTATTGAGTTTTGAATTTATGTAATTTCTCTCAAGTCCACTATATTTATTGTTTGTTCAGTATTTGTTATGTTTACTGAACCTATCAGATATATATTTTAACCATACACAAAATATGTATCTATTATATGAATAGTGTATCTGCCAATTATATGAATAGTGTATCTGTCTATTATATGAATAGTGTATCTGCCTATTATATGAATAGTGTATCTGCCAATTATATGAATAGTGTATCTGCCTATTATATGAATAGTGTATCTGCCTATTATATGAATAGTGTATCTGCCTATTATATGAATAGTGTATTTGCCTATTATATGAATAGTGTATCTGCCTATTATATGAATAGTGTATCTGCCTTTTAGATGAATAGTGTATGTGTGTCACGAAATTGCATAAATCCTTTTATTACATACATGTACTTGGGTCTCTTTTTTTTTTTGTTGTTGTGTACAACAATACCAGAGTGTGATATATACACATATACACACTGAATAATTAAGTGCATCCTATTCCACACGTGCAAAGTGCTTTCAATGGGAAGAACCAATGCTTCCAGTGCACAGATGATAACTTTGCATAAATGCCTCATCGTAGGTAAAAATCATTGCATTGTGGAATGTTTTGTTAGTGAGTGGTCTACTTTACAGACCTGCACATCTCTGCTGTATAGATGAATTATTAATTCTTTGCGTGCAAGTTATAACTATTGAACTATCATGTGTATCTTTGTATATTTTCAATGTAGCTTCAAAATACGTGGTATGATGCAAATATTTTCTATTCTTGTTTGTGACTTAGCAAGAGTTATATTAGCAATATAAAATTACATTTTGAAGAAACGTTCAGTACTGTTTGATTCTTATCGGGCAATGTTCAGTTCACTTCTGAAATTGTGTTATTGTTTTATAATTATTGTGCCAATAATGTAATCTGTATAGCTTACTGTATGCAATGTCATTACACTTGATTTATTCCCATGTCATGTATAGTACACATCAGATATATTTTCAGCTGACAAGAGTAACCAGAGTGATATATGACCAGAGTGATCAACTGTAGAGCTGACCAGAGTGATCGGAGTGATCAGTTATCAGAGTGTTCGAAGTCAATGTGGTATCATCTGCAGAGCTAATCAAAGAAGTCAACTGTAGCAACTGTGAAGCTGAACAATAGCAGCTATAGAGATGAATAAAGTGTTGCTTGTTGAGTAGCAGGTGATCGGCCAATGTTGACAGAGATTGGTGGGTGCTGATTGCTTGATTGACCAACCTGGAATACTGATGGCTTGATTGACCAGTGTGACTGTTACCCAAGTGTGCAGGTGATGGAGTAACTTCATACATGCAATCTTTTAGCTGTGGGCTAATTATGATGGTTCGTAAAACTATCTTTTTGGGGCTGTAAGGATAATTTGTATTTGTCCCTTTTTGTTTACATAATTTCACTATATGAGTGAATACACTTTAAAGTACAAGTAAAATAATACTACATTTTTTTCTATTCGATTAAAACTAATTATTTTTAAAACATTATTTTTTGTTGTCGAATCAATGTGAATCATTCACCATTTTCCCTTGTACCGTGTATGGTCATTTATTTGTATTTTCATTTTTTTAAGTCCATGGGTTTTTGGTTACTTGATCCAATATTTGGCTCATATACACACACAAATCAATCATAAATAATCTCTCATAAAATCATTCATCATTAAACACTGTATTTGTATCACCATCAATTGTGTTCTGTTGTTAATCCAAAAATCCCACTCAGTTATCTTGTTACAATCTGCCTATAATATGAATAGTGTATTGGTCTATTCTTGTAACTGGTAAAATGTAGACTTCAGCATCAATACTTTTAGTTTTATCAATAAGCACACAAATGTCAGCACAATGCTGCTCACAAGGTGTCAGCTATATTTAATATTAATCATCCTACTTACAGTATTTAGGTTGCAGCTTCTACAACAACTAACATACACATAGCAAATTGCATCTACTATGCGGTACTGACCATTTAATGTTTGAGGCAGCGGGCCCTGCAATGTTTGTAAAACAAATGCCTACACTAAAATCTAAAACTGAAGTTTACAAAGGACAAAAATGTACAAAAACACTATTACCATAAATGGAACATTATATACCTGTCCTCCACCTAAACAGGAACAAACAAACTAAATGTAATATGCAGAAACCATTAATTTCTTGTTCAGACCTGAATTCCCAGATCTTGGTAGGTTTCTCATTGCAAGTCATCCACATAGATAAAGTAACTTACTCCAGAACAACACTTATTCTATTGTTGTTGTTGTAGTGTTTAATGCACACTATAGGCTATACATGGCAGCCAGTATTAATGGTGAAGGAAGAACCAGCGAAAAGCCCCAAAAGAACTACTGACCCATGAGAAGCTACTGGCAAGCTTTCTCACATAACCATATTGGCCGATTCTGAGACTCAAACCCATGCAAACAGGTGAGATGGCAGTGATCCGTAATGGAAAGTGCTTTAGACCACTTGGGGCCCCCCTATATATAGTAAGGATATGGTAATGTTAAAACTATATACAGAAAGGACATGTTAAACCTATCTATAGCAAGGCTATAGCAATGTTAAACCTATCTATAGCAAGGCTATAGCAAAGTTAAACCTATCTATAGCAAGGCTATAACAATGTTATACTTATATACAGCAAGGCTATGACAATGTTATACTTATAGAAAGGATTTAGCAATGTCATACCTATTGACAGTAAGGTTGTGGCAATGTTATACCTATATACTGCAAGGATATGGCAATGTTATATCAATATAGAGTAAGGTTATGGCAATGTCATACCTATATAGATCAAGTATATGGCAATCTTATACCTATATATATGTCGACTGCAGGGACAAACTTAGAGACCTAATCGTGTTTTGTATCTTATACATTTTCAGCATGTTTTACATTTTCCAATTTCATTGTTTTTGTCATTTGTTCTTCTGTAGTGTATTCATATCATTATCAATGGTGTAAAGTGCTTAAAGCTTTAAAAGATTAGGTGCTATACAAAGTCCTCATTATTATTATTTATATTATTATTATTATTATTATTATTAATATTATTATATACAACAAAGCAAGGTCATGGCAATGTTATACCTAAACAAAGCAAAGGTCATGGCAATGTTATACCTAAACAAAGCAAGGTCATGGCAATGTTATACCTAAACAAAGCAAGGTCATGGCAATGTTATACCTAAACAAAGCAAGGCCATGGCAATGTTATACCTAAACAAAGCAAAGGTCATGGCAATGTTATACCTAAACAAAGCAAGGTCATGGCAATGTTATAACTAAACAAAGCAAGGCCATGGCAATGTTATACCTAAACAAAGCAAAGGTCATGGCAATGTTATACCTAAACAAAGCAAGGCCATGGCAATGTTATACCTACATACAGCAAGGATATACCTATGTCTCACCATTTGCAAGAGCAGGAGAGATAATAATGAAAAAATAGTGAGAATTTGTAACGTGGTAAACTCTTCAAAAGCTAAAAGAATTTAATTTGAAAGAATGATTGTTGACATCATTAACATTGTCAAATTGTTGTATATGAAACAGTGTCATCCAATTAATTCCAACCTGCAATGACTTACCTCTGGTGCCACAAAGTTGGCTGTATAACATGGAGTCATGAGAAGGCCATTCTCAGCTCTAAGCTGCTTAGCAAATCCAAAATCACAGATTCTAAGGCTTTCAGGTGATCCACTGTCATCTGCATACAATATATTGGAAGGCTTAAGATCTCGATGCACCACCTAAAAAGATGAATACATGATTCTGATGATCACAAATCAAGCTAACGATGTATGAATGCCTATTCTATAATTACAGATCAAGCTAACAATGTATGAATGCCTATTCTATGATTACAGATGAAGCTAGCAATGTATGAATACCTATTCAATGATCATAAATCAAGCTAACAATATATGAATGCCTATTCTATGATTACAGATCAAGCTAACAATGTATGAATGCCTATTCTATTACAGAGTAAGTTAACAATGTATGAATGCCTATTATATTATCATAAATCAAGCTAACAATGTATGAATGCCTATTCTATGATCATAAATCAAGCTAACAATGTATGAATGCCTATTCTATGATTACAGATCAAGCTAACAATGTATGAATGCCTATTCTATTACAGAGTAAGTTAACAATGTATGAATGCCTATTATATTATCATAAATCAAGCTAACAATGTATGAATGCCTATTCTATGATCATAAATCAAGCTAACAATGTATGAATGCCTATTCTATGATTACAGATCAAGCTAACAATGTATGAATGCCTATTCTATTACAGAGTAAGTTAACAAGGTATGAATGCCTATTCTATTACAGAGTAAGTTAACAATGTATGAATACCTATTATATTATCATAAATCAAGCTAACAATGTATGAATGCCTATTATATTATCATAAATCAAGCTAACAATGTATGAATGCCTATTCTATGATCATCACACATCAAGTTACCATTGTATTAATGCCTAATCTATGGTCACACATTCAAGTTACCAATGTATTAATACCTATTCTATGATCACAAATGAAACTAACAATGTACGAATGACTATTCTGTGATTACAAATGAAGCTAATAATGTGCAAATGCCTAGTCTATGATTACACCTCAAGCTGACAATGTATGAATGCTTATTCTATGATCAGAAATCAAGCTAACAATGTATAAACGCCTATTTTGTGATTACACATCAAGCTGACGATAAACAACAATAGACAATAGAGCTAAGTATAAAAATGGCTCATTTCTGAAGACTGGTGTATTATCTGGGAAGAGAGTTCGTGTATATACAGTTCAATCTCTCATTATCACCATCCAAAGGATCTGCCTAGTTTATACAACAAGTAAACATACATGGTTTTGAATGGGCAGTAAAATCTCAAAATACAAGTACAGAAAATCAAGAAATGGATAACTGCAGCTGTCACAGGAATTTTATAATTATTTGAGGCTAGAGTGTATCTAGTTATCCTTTGCTAAACAAATTGCATGCTAGTTAAAAGCTATATACAAAAACTTACCCCATTCTGATGAAGATAATCCACTGTTCTGGCAATTACTTGTAAGACTGCACTGGCTTCTCTTTCAGAAAAAAATCGCTGTCTCAGTATTTTGTCAAGCAATTCACCACCTGACATTAATTCTGTCACCATATACACTTTGTTCCCATTATCAAATACCTGAAAATAGATGCATAAAAATCTTTGCTTAAGAAAAGAAACATTAAAAATATTAATATCTCATCATTCCTAAAAGACCACAATAACATCAAAATATCTACCGTATGGAAGAAATGAGCATACATGCCATTCCAACTACTAATCATCACCAGTACGTTGCTTCCATCTTTGATGAGTCTCTTCACACTCTCTGAATGGTTTTAGCATTACAACTGTTAAACTGCTAATACAAAGAGAATTTTAGTACCAGTCTATAATAGTATAACACAGCCAAATGAAAGTCTTTAATTATGTGGAAAAATACTGCTTGCTCTACAATAGCATAACACAGCCAAATGACAGTCTTTAATTATGTGGAAAAATACTGCTTGCTCTACAATAGCATAACACAGCCAAATGACAGTCTTTAATTATGTGGAAAATTACTGCTTGCTCTACAATTCAGCCAGAGGGCCCAGAGTGGCAGAGTGGTCTAAAACGCTCTCAGTTATGGATCACTGCCATCTCACCTCTTTCTGCATGGGTTCGAGTCTTAGATTCTGCCAATATAGGTATGTGAGAAAGCTTGCCAGAAGCTTCTCGTGCATCAGTGGTTCTTTCTTGTAGTTTTACCCAGGGTTTTCATCCACCATTAATACTGGCACCATGTAAAGTCTATTGTGTGCTGAAAAATGACATTAAACACTACAACAACAACAATAACAATTCTACCAGCAGTAAACATACTGTAAAAGTTGTCAAGTTTCGTGCTCTAAAATACATTATTACTGATGGTATGTTTTAATCTGGTCAGTAAATTAATTATGATGAATGTATCCAAGATTCTATTCTCTACAAAAGTGGCAATCTTTAATACCACTGCTACAGAACAGACTTCACCAAAATATTGATTTCTCATTTTGTTATTACAAACATTTTTTGCACTGATACACACTATACTACAAATAAATCAGTTAATAGTGTGATAACTTTACCCATCATTTCAAATACTTTCAGGCCAATCGAAAGTCATAAACAAAGTATTATCTAATAACTCATTTGTAAAATTTTCAATCAATTCAAGTCCTACCTTAAAGTAAAAACTAAATGGTTCCTAACTTATTTTTGTTTAACTCTGACCCAGCACCTGAATACCTGAAGAGTACCACAGTTAACTTGGGTGGGGAGTGGGGCTTGATTATCAAACTGCTGTTATCTTTCCTAATCTACCATTTATTGGGGTTTCAAGTTAACAGACTTAGTACTTTTCTGTCTCCAACATGTCAATGCTGATGTCATAAAATTTACAAAACAGGCTCCCCAGTTTAAACAATGTCCATGTCTTCTTTTTCTTTTTGTGTTCCTTGATGAAACTGATTTTTTAAAGGATCATCTAAAGCTATAATTGAGCAGAATCACCAACATTTTGGCAGAGAATGCATGCATTTTTAAAATTAAATCCACATCTAATTTCAAACTTAACAATAACATCCATTTGTGAACCTGATTTTGAATTTGATAAAAGCACAGGATGTAATACTATTAATATAGATGTATTTAAATTCATTTAACAAAGAATATGCATCAATTTAAGATGGTAACTGTGCCGATGAAGCACGTATTACCCAACTTAAATTATAAAAAATAAACACGTTTTATTTTAACACCATAACTGCATCATGTCTGGTACAAAACTCCCAATCTGACCCCACTCCCAAAAGGTCGATAAGTATAACAGATCACTAGTGTTGTGAGTTGGGCTTACTTATCAAATCGCTACTATTTTTCTAAATAATGATGTTCTAAGTAAGCAGACCTGTCTTTTTTCTCCCTTTTCATCATTTTAATTTTGATATCCTGAAATCAACAACCCTCCACAGATGTATTGGCATTCTGCTTGGTTGATTTCATAAACAGGCTGCATGTTGAGCCACCTTTCTGTTCACTTTCAACCATGATGTTTTGTACACGCTAATTAGTTGGCAATCATCCTCAGTTTCGTCTAGAACATGATCATATCTGAATTGTTAGCCATATTTGTCTGCTTCAGCAATAGTCCCCACCCAATCATGTCAAGTTCAAATGGAACATTTCCAGCTGATGCATTTCAATCAATCACCAATATTATTGGAACGACATTTATTTCTTCTCTGCCCAATGAAATCAGTTATCTGCTTAATCTGATGAGTTGTCACACTCGACAAGTATTAAGCAAAAACAACGGCATGTCCCAGATATGGTGGTAATTTTAATACCCCTTAAGGAACAATTACATATGCATGTGCTTGTGCCAATTTCCTTTCAAAAGAAACTCCATACTGAACAAAATTGTCTTATGGAAAGTCTGAGGTATGTTTCCATGGAAACAAAAAAACTAGATAAATTTAATACATTTATATTATAATTATTGCTTGCCATTATATCATAAAATGTAGGATTTCTATTTCTTTTCTTTGGCTTCTCCGTATTTAAACTTGTCTTAAACTGAATGCGGGAGCCCTGAGATTGCACAGCATTGATAGATTAATATAATAGGGAATGTACAAGTTTATTTTTTTCTTCTTAACTTTTAATGCAAGTGAAGTTAAAATAACCAACACCAAAGCTGAACAACAAGGCCAATCATATTTACACAAAACTGCAAACATTTACACAACTGACAGTAAACAAACTGATCTTGTTTAAAAGTAGGTATACTGACTATCCAAACCCTAGCAAAAAAAATAGCCAAAATATGTAGTCATCTGGAAATGGCTAACTGACTACTTCAGTTAGATGCAATGTATAAAATGTTCCACATTTACTTTTTATTATCAACAATTTTAACTACTATCAGTGTCTTTCTACACACAGCCCAATGCATCACCAACTGATACAGCCAATCCCAAAAGTTTCCCGTGGCACACATGTACACAGCTCACTCAAAATAAATAACCATGACATACAAACACATGTACACAGCTCACTCAAAACGAATAACCATGACATACAAACACATGTACACAGCTCACTCAGAACGAATAACCATGACATACAAACACATGTACATAGCTTACTCAAAAAAGAGTAACTGACACATACATGCATAAGCAAATGTACAGTTTACTATAAAAAGAGTGATGTACATGCAAAAACACATGTACAAAGCTTCCTCGAAAAAAAGAGTAACTGTGACATATATGAACAAGCACATGTACAGAGCATACTCAAAAAAGAGTGATGTACATGCATAAACAAATGTACAAGCTTCCTAAAAAAAAGAGTAACTGATATACATGCACAAGCACATGTCAGAGCATACTCAAATTGAGTAACTACAGAACAGTTCTTCAAACTGAATCTCAACTCAAGATGTAAAAATATAGAATGACCCACAAAGCCAAACACAAAAGGCAGTGTCATATAAATCTAATTTAAAGTTCAGTTTGGACTAGTCTTTCAGAGATTAAAATAAGTACTGAAATGGTGACTCTGAATGCTTAGAAAGAATTAATTTCCATAGAATTTTACATTAACAGTTTACAACTTCATGACTATTTCCCTAGATAGTGTTCCTAGTAACCAAGCCAGAATTTTTCCTGATAGAGTTTATGCTGTACACGAGCACACACCATTTGGACATTACAAACGTTTTTTGCATTTCAGCTGTAACTGGTTTCTTAGTTCCAAGAGATTTGTTTGGACATATCTGAGAGCATTTTTGCATGTTCAAAACTATATGTGATTTAACAGATTCAACAAGGTACCCATTGAGACTTACAATGGCAGATGAAACCTATGCAGCAATTGTATATTGATTGAAGAGTCCCACATCTGACAATTCTTCAAATTCAGGTTAACAAATCAAAGTCATAATATTTCTGCAAATGATCCGTCCTATGTGGCAGCTGAAAATTCTTTGCTCTTTGTCAAACTCTGACCAAATTTAGCAAACATCCAGGGCTTTGGGTTAAAATCCCTCCTTATTCCAAACTTTGTTACTATTTCCCTGGTAGTGGGAACCCTGACTATACTTACATCTCTGAGTGTGATAATATTTGGATGATGTCCAAATCTGAGCAAAATTTCAACTTCTTCAGAAGGATCTCGCTTTTCTTTGTCCATTATCTGGAATACAGAAGACACAAATCAGAAATTAATTCAACAATAAATCCTTATTACAGAGGAGTTTACTGTGTTTGTTTTACATGAAATATGTTAAAATAAAAATAAAGAGTTTATTAATGTTCTATATGCCTTTTAATGTGTCATTAATACCATCCCTGGATTTAGATTTTTGTGCAACAGAACTGCATTGTTTTGAGTCACAATTTTAATATTTATGATGCATAAGCACAAAAATCTGGGAAGGTAATTCACTTTTACAATATTGCCTTTTGTTACTTAAATATATGAACCAGACCAGCAAAACTTACAATCTGGGTTTTCTGCGAAATCACAAGATTGGGGAAAATGTTATCGGGATAAATTACATTTTACATAGTACTTTACCATTAAAGAACAGGTTTTATATTTTAGGATCTTGATTCAATTTTCTTTTATTACAGACATGGCTATGAAATTTCTTTGACTTTATCACTTACTTTTACAGCATAACTGTGTCCTGTCATTTTGTGTACACACCTCTTACACACTGAATAGGATCCAATGCCAATATCCTAAAAAATAACAGAAATAAACAGACATCATGAATTAAGAATGTAAACATGCCAGACCCACTCAATAATGCAGCAAATTCCAGGAAAGACTCATTGTGTGTGATTTGGATTTCTAACGCACCTTAAACAATTTTTCAGTCCTATTGCTACTATGTCTGCAGTGCAGCATTTTATAGTGATGTCTATCACTGGGGCATCTGGCCGCAGACATCCAGCATGATGTCCCACCTAGTCACATTATCCTAAGACCAGGTTGATCAGTCCTAACACTAACCTCCTAATGCTGTGTGCCAAGCGAAGCAGCTGTTAGTACCATTTTTTTAAGTCTCTGGTAAGATGCAACTGGGGATCGAACCCACGACACCCCACATCCGAAGTAAACACTCTAACACTTGGCCACCAGACTGTGTTTAACTACTTTATTCACAACATTTTCATGATTAAACAACTACATTTGCAAAAAATGTATCATTTTAAATAACAGCTTTATAACAAAAATTGTATACTGAAAAGGGTTAGTAAAAAATGTTTCATTTATTTCCAGGCATTTTGAAATTTTAAGTTTCAACTTTTTTTCTCCAGGAGTTTTGAAATTTTAAGTAAAACGTTTTATTTCCAGATGTTTGGAAATTTCAATAAGATACAAATATGACTTACATTTTTATCTTAGTCTAATATTTTTCATTCAAATAAAAATTTAAAACCTTTAAGAACGTTTGTAAAATATGGAGGGAGATCAAAGTTTATGACAACCTAAATTAACATTAATCAGCAAGAAAAGAATGACATCTGTGTATATCCCGTTATTCACAATAAAAACTGGATATGACTTTTGAGGGGTTCAGCATCTGGGAAATGTGCAGTTATAACTGTCTTTGTGATAGTTGATAAAAGTAGTGAATTAGTTCCTCAATCAACAATATAAAGATTTAACATTACTCAGTGATGATACTATGTGATGATCTCAAAGTGTGAAAAGACTTGTACAGAATACCACAATAATATCTAATAATATCAACATCACTGAGCAATGTCAAATGCCAAAATGATTTTTAATAATGCAAGTTGATAATAAATGTCTTGTGATAAACAGAACAGCAGTGTCTATTCTAAAGCACAACTCTGAAATTCCACCACAATTTTTAAAAGTTCAGAAAAGGTCTCACATTACACCGCAAGGGGGAAATCACCCCACACCCCATACAATATTCAGTTCCTGAATAAACCCAGCTAAAGAAACAAATTAATATCATGACCAAAGTCCAATTGAGAAATAATATTTTAAAATAAACTCACCTCTTTTAGTTCATATTCATCTGAAAATGGGATGACTTTAACACCTGGAAGCTGAAATTAAACTCAAATGTCAATAGATTTATATGCATCACTTATAAGAATGTTTCAATTATATATCTTTTGTTAACTCATTATCAATGCTGAATTTCTATTCTAGGCAACCCTTTGAGAATATTTTAATATTCAAGCACATGCAGTGACCTTAAAAATTTCCCCACTGATTATCAAGAAAGATTATTACTTTTAGTAACAACAAAAAATAATTTATAATCACAATAATTATAACTGGTATGAAGCAAACTTAATTCACTAAAAGATAGGGAAAATTATACTCCTATAAAAATTGAGCAAAACTGTTCAAACTTACCCTTTCTAAACTAACATGATTATCTAGGGGGTTATGAGGTTCTCTCTTCTCTTCCAAGAGAGCTGGAGCAACAAAACTAAAACCACGAAATAACTCATGAGCAGTTGCACTAGGTGGAATGCCAGGTGAATCTTAAAAGAAACAAAGTCATCCAATTAAATTAATTTGAACAGAGGCAGTTTCAAGTAATATCTTCACTCATAATAATTCTGAATAAGCATTAGAAAGACTTTATAACTTTTACTTACTTGTGTCTTGCTTGATTCAGTATGATATAAAACCAAACATATGTATAAACAGGTAGGTTATCAGATTTAGGATTTTGCAAGGCATGTTTTTAGGATGATTGGAAACATGTATTATATCCATCACTTTTTAAGCCTGGGTTCTACCTGACCCCAATAACAAGTTACAAAGTGTGGAAATGGTCGATGGAGAAAAACTGAAATCACTGTACAAAAAGTCAAGAAGGAACTGATGGATGGATAGAAAGACATCATCAAAACTTTATACACTACACCTTCTAGCAGGCATATAAAAACTATTTTTTGGTATGTTTCATGGAACTAGTCTTACCACCACCAAGATATTGTATATGTCTGAGTATGTTTCACTTTGCTCTTCTCTAATTACCTTTGGGTGTTTTGGAAGTGAATTCAGAATCAAAATAGAAGGCATCATCAGTCTGGACTACAGCGGGTTTGAAAGGGGGAGTTAATTTGCGTTGCATAAGTTTCTTCCAGTCTATGCTTGCAAAGAAATTGTGCTTCTTCATTTCGTCAATCCCAGTAGAACCAGTACCTGTTAACAGAGGAAAGAGATTTTATGCTGGCTTAATCCAACCAAAGACAACTGAGAAAAAAAAAGACTGCTTTCAAACAGTCAAGCTTTGCCTGATACTCCTGTACTGAACTTAACACCCATAATAAGCCTCATGCACAAGAAAAAACACCCACAGGTCAGTTAAAGTTTGAGTAAACAAGCATCAGCTGAGGTACACAGTGTCCACAACCAAGTTTATCATTATCTTAATTCTGGACAATGGTTAGCTCATAAACTGCATGTGCTGTTTCAAAGGTAACATCTGTGTCCACATAAAAAAAAACAATGTACTTGTTTAAATTCCAAAACTGACTTATCTGCTCAGTTTTTAACATTATTTTACAGGTGTGGTCCTATTTAACTGTTTAAAAATGTAAATAAATGGGGCCAAAATTATTTAATTAATAAATAGTCAACATGACCATAGACCCAAAGACAAAATTATTCTAAATAAATCTGCCAGAATATTGGTATGGGCAGCAACCCCCCCCCCCCCCTCTTTTGATCCCTGGATTACAAGTCAAGAGACTCCACCAACTCCACTTTTGTGGCTCATGCATGGTTACATATTGATAAATAATGCTCTCATTTCATAATGAAACAACATTAAAGTAGCCAGTCTACCTTTTCTAAACAATACAAATTTGTTTGGACTAACCTAATGAACTTTCCAATAATTGATTTATTTTTTTTAGTTTCTTAAGGTTTTATGATTACTGTCTCATTTACATATAACAGTAAACACTTTATTTGTATAAATAGGGAACAAATTATTTAGTTTTTGTTTTATTTTTCCAATGGTATTGGGCATCATGGGAAAGTAATGTGTATGACCTTGACAAAATCTATTATTATTATTATTATTATTATTATTATTATTATTATTATGTTTATTATAATAATCATCATCATCACTAGTTCTAGGTCAAATGAAGGACATTCCTTACAGTTTTCTACCAATTTGCAATCATTTAATATGGAATGGAGAAAAAAAGCCTTGGCACAAAATATCTTGTATTTCTGAATAAAGTGTAATGCTCCATTTGAGCACTACAATCAGTCCTCTAAAACAGATAGAGCAAAAATGGCAAGAGGAGAAGGAGAGAGAAACAAAGAACCAAACTAAAGCCAATCATCATAATCAAGGTGTCTGGCAGTCTCAACAATTAACATTTTAAATTTAATCATCACAAGAATCTATGACACTGGTTATGGGGATTTGGACAAATTATAAATCACCCACCAAGTCTGTTTGCAGGATTCCTTTTAAACAGCGCTCGAAGTAAGCTCTGTGCTTCTGGACTTAAAAACTGTGGCATACCCAGTTTGGCTCTGCAATGAAAAAAAAAACAAGTACTGCAAATTGCATGGAATACTTTTTCCCATTAATGACCTTGATCTTTAAGATAGGAGCTTAACTAATGCATGATAAGGTGTGAGCCTTGGTAAAGTTTCATTAATATATTTCTCCAGGTTCAAACTTAACAGCCTGGATAAGAAAACGTTGTGAGCTATACTTCGATGCAGGGGTATAACTAAATACAGTGTGACCCAGCTATAACGCAGTAGTCGGGAGCCAAAGAACCCGACCACATTATAGACCAAACCGTGTTACAAGTAACCATGTCAGTTAGCTGAAGAAAATGATGCATGTACCCCAACGAATTGCGGGGTAGTGGAAGGGGGCATAGGTAATAAATGCGGGCGGTAAAATACGTGCATTATCGGCACAGCTACCATCTTAAATTGATGCATATTAAATGAGAAATACACCTTTAGTGAAGACATAAATAGTTTACTTTATTTAGAGAACCATGTATTGGTACATATACATGAATAAGAGTTTATATATATATACATGTCTAATGTATAGCATGTATGGAGTACCAACACCGTGTACACGCCTATCAACCTCATCATATACATTGAAACGTTGAATCTCTAAGTAATACCATCGAAAAAAACACACACACACACACACACACACACACACACACACACACACACACACACACAAAGAGCTTTAAAATATTCAATAATTTTGTCACAGGTCATATAAGTCGGAATTCAGTGGAAAAACATAGCACACTCGCGTAAATAATGACGAATCACATTTACTTTTCAGTACGTCCCATGTTGGTAAAAGTTACTTTGCGTTTTAAGCAGCTGTTGGTAGCGGTAAGCATAAACGCTTTTCCAAACAAAAAGGAAACTTTCACGGCACAGTTAACATGTTCCAGTCACGTTGAAAAATACAAAATCAATCAGATGCCATCACTTTTATTGAAGTTTGGTACTGACTTCCTTTGAAAAAAAGCTCTTCATTTTATTGAAAGCTTGTAGTCGGCTTTATTTGATGACGTGTTCATGCGTTATTGAAGTCACCGCTAAAGGATAGCTTTGGAGAACCAAACTTATGTCCATTTCTTATTGTGTCAGCAACATCAAATAATTGTATTGCATGATTGAGACGAATATTTTTTTTCCATTTGCTGAGTACGTTTTCATAACAATCGGTGCTTCAGAGATAATCAGTTTCCTTGAAATTTCAGCAAACTACTGTATTTTCGAGCATTTAAGATGCACCTAATTATAAGACGCAACCTTATATAAGACGCGGGTTTTGACAATTTGTGTAAAAAATATTTTAAATAAGACGCCCACAAATATAAGATGCACACAGCCTAGCCATCCGTTGAACTAAGCAACTTATCTCCAGTGGTTACCTTTCCTTTATCATAAATGAAAATTTGTCCAATGTTCCATCACCCGTCGGATGTAAACAAGGCTTCATTACCATTTTTATTTAAGATCAAAGGCCAATAGCAGATGGGTTTAGTACCTGGTATCTAGATTTTAGAACAATAAACAAAGATGTAAAGGTGGCTTCATTGATCCGTTAGGCCATGTCTTCAGCGGGTGGGATTAGTACATAGACCAATAAACATCCGATGTATGCGGTTAGCACATGGGAATAGTCTCTTGTTATATATTGTTATATATAAATGAGTGATCAATTTGCTTAGCATTTTTAAAATTTATAAAACTGTCACAATGCCGAAGAGAAAATCATATACGGCATGGGAGAAAGTGAAAATTGTGACAATCATCAATGGCTTCAGAAGGTGTGGGATAATTCCCGAACCAGCTAGCTATTTCAGTTCTTCGGATGATGACTCATCTGCATCCGATACCACTGACGCTAATGAGGATCAATTAGCATCAGTTATGTAGTTATTAAGCGACCACGACAGTGAATTTGATTCAAGTTTCGATGGATTTCAAGCAGAAACTGATGACGATGAAAATGATGATGAATAGAACAATACGGTACATTGATTTTTGATAAAGTCCAACACTATTTAGTAACAGTTTATTATATTGTGAACACTTACCCAACTGTTTTTACAACTAGGAATGAAAATCATGAAACGTGAATATTTACCGCAATAATCGTCCTTCAATATCACACACTGTACCGTTCGTTCGTGTTAAAAAATACTTAGATAAGACACCCATTAATATAAGACGTACCCTGGGTGCGGGGTACGTAAAACTTTGTACAAGACGTGTCTTATATACGCGAAAATACGGTATTTTATCTTGGTGCATTTTTAAAAATAAAGTGGTCGTCGTTTGGTCGATTGTAGTTACAGTTTCTCCTGCCTACTGAATAGACTACAAGATGTTGGTTTGTTTTATACGTATTTTTATTTCTTTTTTTACATTTGTGGTAGCAGAGTGTTGCTGCCTTGCAATAATGCGTCAGAAATTTAACAAAGGGTCAACAGATGATAGAGACGTATGTTCTCTGGTCTGATGACATGGATTATTACAAAAAATGTTGGTGTTCTGAAGGATTTAATTCTGAATGGAAAAAGAGTAATTTTACCTACCATCCACATACAAATATCAGTCTAAGTAAACATATTAATTACTAGCGAGTGGTCAAAAATCCGAAAAAGACATTACGAGACAATGCTTCGTCTGGTTGATCTCCGCTACCAGAAATGTCAAAAAAAAAAAAAAGAAGAAAAAAAGAAGCAAATATCTCAAAACAAACAGTACTCATGCTCGATGTTTGACGTCAGCATAAGCGGATTATGATGTAAAAATACACTGTTAAGATGGTTTGTCAGTATAGACAAAGAAATTGTTTATGCAACAACAGATAAATTTCAGTGCATTTTATATCAAGTTTGCGGTTACCTTTCATGGGGCCTCTGAATTTCTCCATTCCAAACCAATGGTTGTATATACAATTTTAAACAGCCAACAATGTTGATAATAAAAAAGTCACCAGATGGTTATTTTGCCGCCAATAAGGAAAATAAAATCGCAGTTTGTGACATTGGCGAAGCCCTAGGCGATCCTAGAATAAACGTTTTGCACTTCATTTTTCGTACTTTCTGCTTGGTTGTGTATATGTATGCAGTGGGAAAAAAACACGTCGGTTATTGTTTGTGCAACGACTGTATACAGAATTAATTGAAGACAATCACAAAGACGATTTACTGGCTTTACTCATGGATCAGTAACAAGTAACATTTCCGATCATGTTTATTTTGGCATAACATATCACGAAACTGGTGAAATTGTTAATTTCAGAAGCTACGCCACGATCTTATTATATTTGAATTCATACTAGAACTCTTCCCCAAAATGATAAACGTTTTACACACTGTTTCTCATACTTAAAAAAAAGAAAAATACACATACATGTAGTCAAAATTGCAGGGACCACGCCACAATTGTATTAAATTCAACTTCATACGCGATCTATCCCAAATTAATAAACTTTGAACCCAAAAATATTTTTTCACGTGCAAATGAATATACAAAATTTTGGGAGCCACGCCACGACCATGTTATATCCGAATTCGCGTTATAGCGGGGTCACACTGTATGTGTCAAGATAAATAAAAGACTCAAGCCTAAAAATGTCTTCACTGGTTCCAATGTGATACCAATTCATGGTCACAAGTATCATATTAATATTTCCCCTTAGCCATGATCTTGGTCTTAAGGCTGGAAGAAAGACAACTGCATAGTCATGCTATATGAATTGTTAAAGTATCATTAAAATATCTTAAGAGTTAGCTTCCATTGTTGTGACCTTCAACTCAAGGCACAGGTAATGGCTATGGTACATGATATAGTATACTATCCATGCATGGGTGAAGTTGCATTTCAGAATCTTTCTACTCTGTCAGAAAATGCAATGAGCATGTTGGTGATGCTGGGGACATGGCTATGATACATCGTCATTACTGCTATAGCCAGGATATGGGCAAAGGGTGGCTTGTCTATGATATGGGCTGAGTTTCATTAAAATATCTTCATTGGCAAAATAGAGTAGTGCCCTGACATGGATAGTAGTCGCAGAATTAATTTTTAAATTGCCTGAATCATGACCTTCACTATGATATATTACTTCACCGTCTCCAGCATGTATTTGGCATTCAGAATATAGCCTTACAGTGGTTCAAGTACTATTCAAGTACTACTTAGTCAACAGGACACAAATTGTATTGGCAAATGGAATGCATTCCAGCCCAGTTGATCTATGTTGTGGTGTTCACAGGGGTCGGTTCTTGGACCTGCTCTCTAGTTTCATAGATCACTATCCAGTGTCTCAAATTGTATGCTGATGACACCCAAATAGACAAGTCTAGCCACCCAACTGAAGTTGATGCTACCATCAAAGGAGAGTTGCATTTCTGATGTGAAATCATAAATGACATGTAACAAGCTGCAGAAGAATATTGATAAAACTTGAGGCCATCCTGATCACAACAAAAAGAATTTCTCATTTCACATCCTTTACCTCTAACAACAAATATTAGCAACACCAACATTAAATTCACACAGTACGAAAGCTAGGTGTTACTCTGGACAGTACTCTGACACTGCACCAACATGTCATGAACATATGCAAGGCAGCATATTTTGAGCTGAGACGCATCATCTACATTAGCAAATATCTTTCAGTTGATGCCAATAAAACACTTGTGTGTTGATTAATACTTTCACTGGACTATTGTAACTCAATTCTCTCTGTGTGTGTGTGTGTGATTACGAATTTTAACATAGCTATAAAAAAATTCAGCCATATCGCAATGACTGCAGTGAGACAGTTTATTGTGATGTCCAACACTGAGGCATCATGTTGCAGACATGTAGCATGATGTCCCACCCAGCCAACACCAGGCGATCAGTCTTAACACTAACCTCTTAATGCTGAGCACCAAGCCATTTTTGAGTCTTTGGAGCGGTTAATCAATTATGTCTGATTCGTCTCATTATCTACTCTAGAAACTTAAAAAAGTCCAAAACACAGCTGCTCACATCATCCTTAGAGAACCACAATCAGAGCACACCTAACCACTGTTCTGTGCCCTACACTGGCTATCGATTCGATCCAGAATTAAACACAAACTTTGTTCTCTGTGCTATGTTTCACTGACTGACTCCAGTCCAACATACCATTCTGGCCTCACCCATCTGTGCACACCAGAAAGATATTTACGATCCTTTTCTTACAATTGTATACTCATTATTCCCACTATGAAAACGAAGTCATATGGACAATGTTCTTTTGCACACCAGGGCCCAGCAATGTGGAACAAAATGCCCGTTGAAATTTTACACGAAGACCCAGTGAAGCCTTTCAAGAGTGCACTTAAAACTTTTCCGACTGCAAGAATAACTTAAAGACCTAATGTTTCTTACCTTAAATATATTCAGCATTTTTTAAATGTTTTCTAATATTCTGGGGTATTTTTGTGTGTTGTTGTTGTAGTCATATCATTATAATTGTAAAGCGCTTAGAGCTTCTAAAGATTATACAAAGTCCTCATTATAATAATTACACATTACAGATCATTCATAATACAGAATCTGCCAATGACAATACATGTGTAGCGAAAATCCTACTGTAATTCTTCAGAGAAGCAACAACCTTAGTCAATCCAGTACAAGATGGCCTCAATAATATGCATCGATCTTGCTCAGAATCAGACCCATCCAACAGCTCGATAATATAAGCCTGTTTAACAAGTTTGATCAAAATCTGTTAAGAAACAAAATTGCTAGATGATACACTCAATCATCAGCAAGGTCATATATTTCCTATGCAATAAAGTTGGAAAGTCCCTCATAATTGTACACAATAACAAGGTTTATTTACCAAGTCTGTAAAAATTGTTTTTATAAAAAAGTTTCTAGAGTGGAAAAATATCAGCTGCAAATCACCTCAGACATAGTATAGCTCTTGTTTGTAATAACAAGAGACCCTCAATGGGGCTGATGTTTTACTGTCTGAAAAAAAAAATCCAGTATATTCAAAGCAACACTATTTCTTCCTTAAACCATCTCTAATATTCCTAAGTACAAGATAGCTACCATGGTGACAAATCTGATGCAAGATTATTTACGGACAGAGGTCTCGCTAGGATTTTAAAGCTGGGAGTCCAGGACTCATATTTTGGTTAAAATATTAATACCACCAGCAAACATTGCAGTCCCCACATAAGCATACTGGGCATACATGAAGTGGCTAAATGTCAAGATGAGAAGAATCAGTGGTTGTCATTGAGTTTAATTTTCCAAATTCTTTACACAATATAGCTTGTTTGTCCATTAGAGTGAGACTGAATTGTGTCAATTCGAGGAAAAGCCTTATTCCATGCACTAATCCAGGTATCACGCATGTTTTTACAATTGGCAACTGTTCCATCTGAACTATCAGTTCTAGCAACTTCAGCACTCTTCACAATCTTATTACAAGCTTCGTCAGTTTGCCATTTAACCCCAAAATACTTATCCAAATTTGCAAATGGCATTTTGTCTAAGTCTCAATGTATTTTGATTTCAAGGTCACACATACTACTTATTCTGCTATACTAGGAAACAAAACACAATAATGAAAGCTAAATTTTGTTCATTTGATGTACTCTAATAATGACCACATGTCTGTGTCTCTTTGCTTCTGAATTAAGTCATTACAAAAAAATAGTACATTTTCCTGGGCTCACTACATGTACAACAATGCAAAATAATACCAAGTTTCAATCCTTAATTGCAAATGGTTTAAAAATTAAAAAAGCAGAAAACAAGAGTAATGGAAGGACACAATAGCCAGCTTTCTCAAAATGGCTGCAGATTTTAAAAAAAGTATTTTTCACTTCTTCTTGCAGCAACAATTGTACATGGTGAGTTAAGACTTCTTTCATTCTGGAGCAAAATCTGTGCCTTTAACCTGAAACTATGGCCAAGTTTTAAAACAAGGGATCTTCAGAGCATTGCATCATGGTTTTGGTTACGAGTATTATATCTCAGTTGTAAACAAACCACGATACAATTTATGTAGTGGAGCTAACTTTAGGCATGCGAAAATATCAAACTTTCATCAGAATACAACAGCTGACATTGAAGTCACAAGGCTTTCAACATATCAATATCAATGCCTCCCTCCCCACCATAAAAGTGTTTTGTTACCTGTTTAATGCAGGTTCAACAAAATGTTAAATGAAAATAGTTTTGTTTCACTGATTACTTGAGAATCTGTGTCATTGTTTCCTTTCTGTTGGCTCCTTGGAATGGTAAAGCACCTGTCAGCATCTCAAACTGAAAACAACAGTATTAAATGAAATTAGCACAATTATCAATGGAAACAAGTACTTTAATAAAAGCTAATGTATTGAAGAGAAATGAGATTCAGATACAGACTAAGCAGTACAACCTGATTATTCTACTATGTTAACCTGATTATTCTACTATGTTAACCTAACTGATTATTCTACTATGTTAACCTAACTGATTATTCTACTATGTTAACCTAACTGATTATTCTACTATGTTAACCTAACTGATTATTCTACTATGTTAACCTAACTGATTATTCTACTATGTTAACCTAACTGGAGAAGAATTATAAATATTGACTTGCCATATGAAGATTTGCTTTGCAGGTAACCACTCTTTCTTCACAAACAAATGTGTCTAAAGGATTTGATACTGACATTTAATTCTGTGCGTAAGCAGAATCTCTTTCGGTCATGGAGCTGATAAATGTTTAAAGTAGAATTTCTTTTCTGATATGCCAACACCTAACATTGTTAAGAATGTTGGCTTCTAATTATATTAACTGGTAAGAAAAGACCTAGGATGTATATATGTCTAGCAAAGTTAAATAAATATGATCATACACACATATACTTAACCCCTGTTAGTAAAGAATAAAATATAGGTTACAGTGACATTTTTTAGTTTAAGATAGTTTCCCGACTCAAACGTAAACAGCACCCAATGAATGTTCTTTTAACACAGAATTTTAGCCAAGCCAATTAAGTATGAAATATAGGTCAAATAGACCATGTAGAATTTATCAAGATGCATCCACTCAAGTACCTTCATAATTCTAGGCAGGATAGTATGAATAAAACACACCAAAATCACGTGTGGTCATGAGCTAAATAAAAAACTTAACCAAACTCAGTAAAAAATGAAATACAGTTCACATTTTGAGCTTAATTTATAGTAATGGTATAATCATAACAGATCTGCATACCATCATCAATTCACAATTCTAGCATGATCATAAACAAAAACTGTAAGCCAAGTCATACATGATGGTCTGTAATGACCTAATGAAATAAATGAGTAATGTTCATCAGATACAACCAGCATGGCAAAAACCTACAGAGTGAATAGTTATATAAAAAATTAATTCTCAGCCTTTGAAATGTTAAATATTGGTCAGTGACCTTTAACTGCAAGAATGTGGTACTAACAGAGATGCAAACAATCACCTGGTTTGATGTCTAACATGCACAGTGCTTGAAGTTGAATCCAAGAAAGTAAAAGAAGTATCGGTTACCATGACCTAAATTTGTATCAATGGTGTTGTCATGATGCATCCCCTCAACAACTTTCATAAATCTTATTATTGTTCTTGTAGGACTTAATGCCATTTTCCTGCAAATATTAGGCTATACATTGTGGCCTGTATGACTGGTTGAGAAGGACCCAGAAACCCACAGAGAAGAACCACAAGCCCTTGCAAAGCTAGTGGCCAGCTTTCTCACATACCCAAATTGGAATAGCTAAACACCTGAACCCAAACACAAGCAGGTGAGATGGCAGTGATCCAAAATGGTAAGTACTTATGACCACATCACCACTTAGGTACCTTTTACAAATCTAGAAAAAACAGTATGTATACATACTACTAAAATCTATTCCATCATGAGCTAAATGGAAACATTTAACTTAAGTCAGTAAATTGTGAAATGAAGGTCACAGTAACATTTCTTGTTGTAAAGATACAGCAGTACCAACAGAAGTGGATGCAATCATTTAGCCTGATATCCTAGCATGAAAACAGCGTCAGAAATTAACTTAAAACAATAAACCCAAAGTCAGTGAAGCAAAAAATATGGGTTACATGGACATACTTTTGTACTGAAAATGTAGAACTTACCAAGATACACCCCTTCATCCACGTTTCATGTATCTAGCTGTAATATATAGTATCAGTAAAGGTTGCCAAAAATGGTTAATACTATTAGTCCCTTCATCCACGTTTCATGAATCTAGCAATAACAGTATATGTAAAGGTTGCCAAAAAAAGGTGATTACTTTTAGTCCCCTTTATCCACGTTTCATGAACCTAGCTATAACAGTATATGTAAAGGTTGCCAAAAAAAGGTGAATACTATTAGTCCCTTCATCCACGTTTCATGAATCTAGCTATAACAGTATATGTAAAGGTTGCCAAAAAAGGTGATTACTATTAGTCCCCTTTATCCACGTTTCATGAATCCAGCTATACCAGTATCAGTAATAGCAATAACTGTATCAGTAAAGTTGCCAAAAAAGGTGATTACTATTAGTCCCCATTCATCCACATTTCATGATCTAGCTATAACAGTATATGTAAAGGTTGCCAAAAAAGGTGATTACTATTAGTCCCCTTCATCCACGTTTCATGTAGCTATAACAGTGTATGTAAAGGTTGCCAAAAAAGGTGATTACTATTAGTCCCCTTCATCCACGTTTCATGTAGCTATAACAGTATATGTAAAGGTTGCCAAAAAAGGTGATTACTATTAGTCCCCTTCATCCACGTTTCATGTAGCTATAACAGTGTATGTAAAGGTTGCCAAAAAGGTGATTACTATTAGTCCCCTTCATCCTGATGTGGGTTCTAAATAAAAGTTACTGATTCTGTCAAAATTGGATGGGATGGCATCTCTTTGTAGGGGTAAGATTTTTTTTTCTTACAGTCATTAAAGGAATTAAATAAAAATAAAACTCTTCTTTCTATGCTTTCTTTAATATGAGCTGATCCTTTCATTTTTCAACTGTATTAATTATCAACCATCCACTTCTATCCTAATCCTGTCACCTGACCATCAACTTTTACCTACATATACAACTAATAATAAGTGGTGAGAGAAGATACCTGTATTCTGAAATCTTGACTAAGTGGTGAAAACTGGTGTTAAACACCACAACAACTATACTGAATGGATGGGCTGACAAATAGACAACCATGCAATTGTAATGTTCCACTGTCACAACATTTTCCTGCAGCTCAACAAAGCACTGAACAGTTCAACATTTATTCTACCTACCATTAGAACACCATAGGACCACCAATCAGCAGCGGTCCCATGGCCTTTCCTGTTGACTACCTCTGGAGCCATATATTCTACTGTTCCACAAAACGAGTATGTCTTGTTCTCCTCGAATATAGATTCTTTGCTCAATCCAAAATCTGTAAGTTTGATATGCCCTTCTGCATCTAACAGAATGCTGAAAAAAGTATTGAAGACTATTTATAAATGCATGGCAGATATGGATATGACTTCACTAATGTGGATACATGCTTTACCACATGAATTAAATCATGCTACATTTTTAATTTGATAATGCCACATATTCCTCTACTTTATAAATATATATTTCAGTAGCACTATCAACCTAGACTTTGACTCCTAATGATTATGACAATAGGTGTTTATGCATATTTGACACTAAAATGATAAAAAATGTCACTGAGGAGAAATGAATTCAGTGGATGAACATAGCACACTCACATAACAAATGATGAAGCACATTTACTTTTCAGTACGTACGAAGTCGGTAAAAGTTAGTTTGCGTTTCAAGATTTTGGAATACATGTATCTTCTGCTTTCGTAAGCATAAACGTTTTCCCAACAACAAGGAAACTTTCACGGCACAGTTAATGTGTTCCAGTCATGTTGAAAAATACAAAAATCCATCAGATTCTATCACTTTTATTGAAGTTTGGTACTGACATCCTAAAAGCTCTGGTTTTTTTTTGTTGTTGAAAGATTGTAGTCGGCTTTCTTTGATGACGGGTGGATAGCTTTGGAGAACCAAACAAATGCCCATTTCTTATTGTAGCGGCAACATCAAATAATTGTATTGCATGATTGAGACAATTTTTTTTCTCCATTTGCTGAATACGTTTTCATAACAATCGGTGCTTCAAAGATAATGTTTCCTTTGAAATATTAGCAAACTATTTTATCTGAATGCATTTTTAAAAATGAAGTGGCCATGGTTTGGTTGATTGTAGACTACTTACAGTTCCTCCTGCCTACTGAATAGACTACAAGATGTCTTTTTTTAAAATTATTTTTTTCACATTTGTGGTAGCAGAGTGATGCTGCCTTGCACTCATGCGTCAGAAATTCAACAAATGGTCAATGTATGATAGAGACGCATGTGCTCTGGTCTGATGACAAGGATTATTACAAGAAATGTGGGTGTTCTGAAGGATTTAATTCTGAATGGAAAGAAGAGGAATTTTACCTACCATCCACATACAAATAACAGTCTAAGTAAATATATTAATTACTAGCGAGCAGCCGAAAATCAAAAAAAGATAGATTACGAGATAATGCTTCGTCTGGTTGATCTCCGCTACCAGAAATGTCAACAACAAAAAAAGCAGATATCTCAAAACTTACTTTGCTCATGCTCGATGTCAGTATAAGCGGATTATGATGTAACAATACACTGTTAAGATGGTTTGCCATTATAGACAAAGAAATTATTTATGTAACAATATAGAAATTTCAGTGCATATTGTATCAAGTTTGCAGTTACCTTTCATGGGGCCTCTGAATTTCTCCACTCCAAACCAATGGTTGTATATACAAGTTTAAACAGCCAACAATGTCGCCAATAAAAAAAAGTCGCCAGAAGGTATATTTTGCCGCCAATAAGGAAAATAAAATTGCAGTTTACAACATTGATGAAGCCCTACGCGATCCTAGAATAAACGTTTTACATTTTATTTTTCGTACTTTCTGCTTGATTGTGTATATATATATATATATATATATATATATATATATATATATATATATATATATATATATATATATATATATATGCAGTGAAAAAAAAACACATGTAGGTTATTGTTTGTGCAATGATTGTATACAGAATTAATTGAAGACAATCACAACCACGACTTACTGGCTTTACTCATGGATCAGTAAAAAGTAACATTTCCGATAATGTTTATTTTGGCATAACACTTCACGAACCTGATGAAATTGCTAAATTTCAGAAGCTAAGATCATATTATATTCGAATTCATACTAGAACTCTTCACCAAAATGATAATAAACATTTTACAGACTATTTCTCATACTTAAAAAAAAGAAAAATACACAGACATGTAATCGAAATTGCAGGAACTATGCTACAATCGTATTATATTCGAATTCATATGTGATCTCTTACCATAATGAAAATAAACTTTGAACCCAAAAATATTTTTTCATGTGCGAATAAATGTGCAAATTTTCGGGAGCCATGCAACAACCGTGTTATTTCCGAATTCAAGTTATAGCAGAGTCGCACTCTGTGTGTGTGTGTGTATATATATATATATATATATATATATATATATATATATATATATATATATATATATATATATATATATATCTACATATACACACACACACACACACACACATACATATATGTATATATAATAATAGTAATAATATTAACTGTCCAATCTTCCAAAAGGCATTTTACAATGACATTTGTATAAATGTATGTATGTGTATGCATGTATATATACATGCACGTACACATATTTATACAAATGTCATTGTAGAATGCCTTTTGGAAGATTGAACAGTTAATATTAATACTATTGTTTTTATTTTATATAGAAATCCAGAAGTAATCTCGCTATGAATTTAATACTATTAACAACATACTTTCATTTTCTTGACAAAAAGTTGCATTTGTCACAAATTAATTTTGACAATTACAATGATAACCAATTTATTTATGACCCTTTAATCAAATGTTAGACATATGTCACATATGCCAATGTGGTAGCCAAAAGGATGTTTTGCAAGATATCTGGGCAAAATCCATTTTCGGAAAATTTTGGATTTTTTAAAAAATGTCATGTTTTACTTATTTATTAGTGCATGCCTGGCAATAGGATGTGCTGGGCCTAAGGCAGCAAATAGATTAACACTGTGGAGTTGATTTTCCTGAAAGCACTGGGCCCAAGGCGGTTGATTCATTCCCCTTGCCCTTGGGCTAGGCCTGTACCAGTGTTTGTTAATGTGTAAAGTATATGCATTCCTGTTTAAGATTGAGAACCATCCTAAGAAGTTTTGGAGAGCAGTTGTTTTCTGTTTGAATTTTACAAAATTTCTTTTGCCCACTAATCATTTTCTTATTTGTTGAGCAAGTTTGTTTTATGATTAGCTGTCATCTCTGATAAATTTCTTCTCTGGATGTTTGCCTCCCACTCAAGATTGCCATGCCTATTATACCAATGAACTGTAGGCTTGAATTTTAACACTTCCCAGTTTATCAACAACATCTCTAATATCAGCATATCTTTCACAGGGTGTTAATTATGTATAAAGCTTAATATCCCACTAATAAAATAACTAACATTAGCATAACAAATTAACAAACTATGAGGTACTAACAGGAAGGTAGGTTTGCCACCATCTCCAAAGAGGACATCCAATACCTGTACCACTGAGTCTCCAATGAGGACATCCAATACCTCTACCACTGAGTCTCCAATGACTACATCCAATACCTCTAACACCAAGTCTCCAATGAGGACATGCGATACATGTACCACTGAGTCTCCAATGACTACATCCAATACATGTACCACTGACAGTCTTCAATTAAGACATCCAATACCTGTACCACTGAGTCTCCAATAAAGACATACAATACATGTTCCACTATATGTCTCCAATTAGGGCTTCCAATACCTGTACACAGTCTCCAATAAATAGATGTGTGTGTGTGTATATATATATATATATAGATTTGGGATGAAAAAACAACACAAACGCCGATAAATTTGTGATATATATATATATATATATCCATAGATAGATATGCAGTAAACAATATCTTAATGATCAGATGTAGGCTTTTGTCAAAACATTAGACATGTCTGCAAACCTGAATCCTATCCAAGTAACCAGTGTACAGCAAATGACACAATTGCAAGCTGAGTGAGGTTTATTGAGTGTTTACCTACAAATGCCTTTCAGCTCTATGTCTAATATAAATACTGGAGTAATTTCAAATTGTTCTGAATAAAAAGAATCATTTCTGTTATTACACACTGTGTACCTACATATTTAGAATTGATATCTAACAATACTTACTTAGGTGAAAGACCCAAACTTCATATCTCTCTTGCAAAAGTGGTCACCACATAATTAACATATATATGAAGTTTGTGTAAAATCCACCCAACACTTTATATGGATATGTGGTTACAAAGAGAAATAGAGGGGCCCTGAGTGGCCATGTGGTCTAAAGCGCTGTTCGTTACAGACAACTGCCATCTCACCTCTGTCTGCGTGTGTTCGAGTCTAAGATTCGGCAAATGTAGTTATATGAGAAAGCTTGCCAGTAGCTTCTTGTGGGTCGGTGGTTCTTTCCGGCGGTTGTCCGGGCTCTTCCCCCACCATTAATACTGGCCGCCATGTATAGCCTATATTGTGCTGAAAAATGGCGTTAAACCATCAAAAAACAAACAAAAGAAAGAGAAATGAAGAGAAATTCCAAGAATATCATAATATCCCATGGCTAAAGCATGTGGATAAAAAAAAAGTAAAATAAAAGACATAACAACCTTAACACTAAAGTAATTACTGCTATGGTCAACAAGAAATGCCAACCTCTTGACTACTAAATGAGGTGAAACAAAAACTCACTTTTCTGGTTTTAGGTCCCTGTAGACAATGCCAAGAGAATGAAGGTGGTCCAGTGCCAAAGCCAGCTCTGCTAAGTAGAACTTCACATCCTCTTCTGTAAACATTACCTGTTTAAGAAAGAAGTCTGAATTACCAATCCTAAAATTGATCACACATAAAGGATCCATCTACAGACAATAGATTCCCTAAAAAATTTCAGGAAGAAAAGTTGTCCATGTAACTGTAGATTTGTCCCATCCATAATAATTGTTAACTTAAGATAATATGTAGGCTAAGTGATAAAAGCATTTTTCCAATTTAACTGATTTCTTTTTCTTTGAATGCTATTTTCTAAATTACAATGCAGGATATATTAAAACAGCTAGTCCTACTCAGTTCTGATGGCAAACACTTGGTTAACAACAAATAAATAAATCAAAAGGAGATTGGGGTTGCAAGCAAAATGTAAACAATGTCTCCCACAGTCACAAACAAGGTAGCATTAGTTGTTCGTATATTTTTTAAGTTTTCTTTGATCACAGCAGCATACACACATGCAACTTAGAATTTCTGCAGAGTGCAAGATCAGGTTGTATATCAAGCTGACTACACTGTGTCTGTGCCAGTCCATATTTCATTTACAAAAAACAGTATGAATGTGCTGAACATGTGATATTCTATCAAATGTCAGTTTTACCTGTAAATGGTCACTATTTCTTTCTACTTATTGTTCATGATTCTAACACTGCTAAAATATCTAGTTCTGCAGAAAAAAAATCATTTGACTTTATAAGTTCATGAATTCAAATGATGTGTATTGATCTCACTTCTTACTTTCAATATCATAAAGGTTTAGCCCTGTGACCAAATGCAGGAAGGCTCTGCTATATCCAACCAATTGTTAATTTTGGAAAGAAAACAAATGTGAAAATTTAGTGGCAGAGAGCTGAGAAGTTGGTCCAGTAACCAACCCTATAGCAGGATTATTCTTTCCCACTGAGTAGGTACAAAACAACTTGAAGGTGGTGCATTTTGTTTGACTTCATGGACAAAAAAATAATACCGGTATGTACATCATGAAATAGTAAATAGCCTCGTCTAAAAGAAATGTTGACCAAGTACATCTACATGTAGTCTACTTCTAGTCACATACAGGTACTTCATTTAATTTACAAACAGGTACCTTTTTTAATTTACAAACAGGCACCTCACTTAATTTACAAACAGGCAATTTATTTAATTTTCATACATATACCTTTTTACATTTACATACAGGTATATATTTAATATTTAATATGTGATTTCCTGTTTTTCTGAAAAAGCATAGGCTCAAAGAAAATAGTAGCAGGTTGGGTCTTTTTAAGCATTTGACAAAGCAAAGATTTAACCTCTAGTACCATGCTTGCATGCATTTCTGACAGTGAACTCTTTCAAAAGGCTGTAACATCAGCAAAGTATTGTAAAGCATTTTGCTTTTTTCCTTTACCGGTCAAACTCTCTGAGAACAATCTGAAACTAAGGCAATGAAAGAATTCTTTTCCTTTTAAACTGTTTTAAGATTTTGAAATAAACTGTATGCATGATTTAGATATCTGAAGAAGCTTTAAACATCTTAGCCATATGGCTATGATGTCTGTAATGTGGCAGTTTATGGTGATGTCTAGGACTGGGGCATCATGCTGCAAACATGTTAGCCATATGGCAATGATGTCTGCAATGTGGCAGTTTATGGTGATGTCTAGGACTGGGGCATCATGCTACAAATATGTTAGCCATATGGCTATGATGTCTGCAATATGGCAGTTTATGGTGATGTCTAAGACTGGGGCATCATGCTGCAAACATGCTGCAGCCATGTCCCACCCTATCACATTATCCTGAGACCAGGACACCTGGCTGACCAGTTATAGCTCTAACTGCTTAATGCTGTAGCCAAGGCAGACTCTCCAACTTAGACCACCAAAGTGGTGTTGAAATAACTTGTATGTTAATACAGAGCAAAATTAAACAGTGGTCTGAGACCTTAACAATAAACAAATCTCATTGGTATTGAAATTTGCCTCCCTTACAGTCTAATGAATGCTAAACGCCTAATACCTTGTAATTACCCAAATACCATGTGTGGTTTAAATGGCATTAAAATACGCAAGACTGAAAATTCAGAATGCAATGTAGACTGACTTCACATTGTCTTTTAAATATGCATACCACCAAAAAGCCTTATTGGCCTCTACAAAACATACAGAGTCATGTACAAATTTGGTTCTGCACCTTCTTAGTTAACTGAATGTACAGAGAGACAAAACTTGTGAACCACTAACACAATTATAAACACCTACACCATCATAAAACAATCAGTGCTGCACTTGTCTGACCATCACTTGTCTGACCGTCACTTGTGTGACCATCACTTGTCTGACCATCACTTTGATTAATGAAGTGTCTTTTTTTGTATTGATTTCAAGTATGTCTAAATAGTTAAAATCTTTTCTGAAATAAATATACTCCAAGTCATGATGCCAAGCAATCATATTGCACAAGGTCAAAGCATCATGTCTAAGGCATCCAAATGTACTCTATGCCTTGATGCCAAGCAATGGCATCAAACAAGGTCAAAGCATCATGTCTAAGGCATCCAAATGTACTCTATGCCTTGATGCCAAGCAATGGCATCAAACAAAGTCAAAGCATCATGTCTAAGGCATCCAAATGTTCTCTAAGCCTTGTTGCCCAGCAACAGTATCCCAAAAGGTAAAATAATTATATCGAAGGCATCTAAATGCACTCCAACGACAAATGCTCTTTTTGAGTGTTCACCGAAAGAAAAAAAAAAACCTTATATACCCTATGTGAAAAAATCCTAAATCTCAGCTCAATAATACAAAAGGTAAAAACTTGCTGAATGGTTACAACGTTCTGTTCATTAGGGTATATGAATGAAGGCTCATACAAAATAGGAATTACTCGTATTGCAGGGTCTTCCATATCAACTTCCATGGTTCTTACTGTTACAGCCCTGAAGTTTTTTTTCCAAGGAGTTTTCAAGGATATCTGAAAGTTTTCAAGGAGTATTTCATCTCAAGGAAATTGAACTTTCTCAATATATTACTTTGTTAACTACCACTTGATCCTTATAACTTCATTCCTGTTTATTTATTCATCTGTTATTTATTGGAAAAATAACAGTCAGAATTTAAAAAGTTATATATTCTATTCAGATTTAATGTGTTAACACTAAAGGTACAATATGTGTTACCAATAAAGGCACAAAATGTGTTAATACTAAAGGTACAAAATGTGTTAACAATAAAGGTACAACATGTGTTAATAAAGGTACAATATGTGTTAACAATAAAAGTACAACATGTGTTAATACTAAAGGTACAAAATGTGTTAATAAAGGTACAACATGTGTTAATACTAAAGGTACAACATGTGTTAATATTAAAGGTATAAAATGTGTTAATAAAGGTACAGTATGTGTTAATACTAAAGGTACAATATGTGTAAACACTAAAGGTACAATATGTATTAAGACTAAAGGTACATGTATATGTCAACGCTGAAGTTAAAACGTGTTAACACTAAAAGTACAATATGTTTTAGTAGTACAGGTAAAACATGTCCCTCTAATCTGAAGATTGAACATGCAACAATAACCAAGAAATGGGGCTAAGTACAAAAACTTGAATACAGACATCAACAATAACAACAACAACAAATCTGTTGGAAAAGTAATGCCTGTATCTTGTCTACACTTTTTTCAGATAAGATTACATGGCAAAATGAGTCAATAAACAACTTTTGGTTAAAAAAAATCAAAACAAAGTACAGACACAATAAAGCACTATAAATACTTTCAATTTTATATATGTCAAGTGTCACTGGTCATCTCACAAGTATTGTTTTAAAAACAAACATTTATAATTTGTAGTCAATATCAATACACAGATTTTACAAAATAATATTTTGTAAATGTTGTAAAACAAGTTTTCCATCATAATAATGCATTTTCTTTTAACATGATTCTAATTTAAACATGGTACTGCTTAGGACCCAACCACTAAATTAAATTATTATATTGGAATTGGTCTATCAAATGTATGACAATATGGGTCACAAAACAACATTGCAGTTTTATTTATTTAAAACATTATCTGACAAATTTAAATCATTCCCACCATACCGAGGTTTGGTACATGTGTGATTCTCACTATCGTACAGTGGACACAACGCAATTCTCACTATACCACAGTTCTAGACACAATGCAATTCTCACTATACCACAGTTCTGGACAAAATGCAATTCTCACTATACCACAGTTCTGGACACAATGCAATTCTCACTATACCACAGTTCTGGAAACAATTTTTCACAATACCACAGTTCTAGACATGATGCAGTTCTCACTATACAACAGTTCTGGACACAATGCAATTTTCACAATACCACAGTTCTCGACACGATGCAGTTCTCAATGTACCACAGTTCTGAACATGATGCAATTCTCACTATACAACAGTTCTGGACACAATGCAATTCTCACTAAACCATAGTTGTGGACACAATGCAGTTCTTACTATAATACATTTCAAGACAGCATGCTATTCTCATTACACCACAGTTCAAGATATTATGCTATTCTCACAATACTACAGCTAAGAACATAATGCTGTTGGCAGTTATGGACCTTATTTCTGAGTTATAACAAGGGAAAGCTATATAGATAACACCATAAAACAATGCACGCTGTCTGGGGTTTTACATGATGGTTTAAAGCACAAGATAGCAAAGCAGCACCGTATATTTATTACCAGCTGCTTGGTGGCCTAGTGATAAGAGTGTCCACAACATATATGGGCGGTTGCAGATTTTAACCCCGGCCAAGTCATATGAAAGAATTATAAAAATGGTACGAGCAGCTGCCTTGCTTGGTGCTCAGCATTAAGAAGTTAGTGCTAGGACTGGTTGACCTGTAGTCAGGATAATAAGACTGGGTAGGACATCATGCTACATGTCCGTGTCATGATGCCCCCATGCTAGACATCATTATTAACAGCCACACTGCAGACATCATAGCGATTTGACTAAAATGTGTGAACGCCATGCTGAAAATCCAAATCTAACACACATTTATTACCTGTTTTACAGATTCACTACTTGGTGAAAAAATTATTTTGCTGCCAAGAATTTTGAAAGGAAACCCCCGTGACATATTGCATCTTGGAAAGCCAATTTGCAACCAGCTACTCCATGTTCAATTTCAACAATGAACATAGGAGATAACCTGCTCACAACAGTGTCCGAAAAATAAGCCACAGTGACATACTTTTCCTTAGGAGACGGGGGCAATAATGCTGGAAATATCATGAAGATACCATGCCTTCAGATTTTATAGCTGTACAAAACCTTTACACTGGATTAACAAGTAACAAAATAATTAGTGTCAGAAAAGTTCTTAATTTATGGAATGGTTTAGAATGATGTGAAGAACACCTTTAACAAAGCTCAATGAAGAACTAACACATAAAGTTAGCAGTAGTAAAAAAACCACAGAACACTATTAATCTGACAGCTGAAGATGGCAAGAGCACGGCATAAGCCCTCCTGTACTCTACATAGAACAGGTAACATATTTCACACGAGTATCATTCACATAAGATGCAGAAGAACATGTTGGCAAGCACATCAAAATCTTAGCCTTAAGCGAAGAAACCAAAGTATTATAGATCCCAGCTGACAAATGTTTCAAGGTCAGAGGACAATTTCCTTCTGAAAAGAGTAAATCTAGCAATTTCCATACCAGCTGTCAACATCTTAGCCATTTATTGTGAATAAAGAAAAAAATGATGCAAGTTTCCATGCTACAAAAGTGAAAGGTACATATTTTACATGACATTTTTCTTCAAGGGTATAAAATGTCGAGTCTTGTAATTAACCACAAACTGCCAACAGACACATATCTATGCTACTGTTGTGACAATTAATATAATCTTTGGTCAGGACTATTAAACAACTATTAAATGTTTTTGAGCTCAATTTTCTAATATCAACAATTAAAGTCTGTGTTGAATATTTTCAGGGACGGTAAACTAATATACCTGTTGCTTTCTGTTTGGCATAACCCAAGTGCCACCAGTGCTGTAAACTGTACTACTATCCAAAATACCAGGTAAAAGCAATTAACCTAACCATTTTTCCAGTATATTAAACTTGCATTAAAAAAAAAAAATCCAATTAACATCATCAGTTAATTGAATATAACAACCATCAACCTTTAAATTGCAACCAATGTTGCTTTAGTAATGATTTCTGGTGAATCATTATGACACTGCAGATCCATATCTATACTCTTGGCAGTTTGATGTATGCTGTACAGGTAAAACAAGATTTCTCTGTTCACTAATGCTTTTGATAGCAATGCTATTTGTTAATGTTCTTTGTAACACTGCTGTTCATTTTTTATGTTTACAACACTGCTGTTCATTAATGATGTTCATAACACTGCTGTTCATTAATGATGTTTACAACTCAATGCTGTTTCTAATACTACTGTTTATTAATGCTCTTATAACACTATTGTTATTCATGATCTTATAACACTGCTGTTCAATGATGTTATTTTTAACAGTGCTGTTTATTAATGATACACTGCTGGTTATTAATGGTCTTTACAACACTGTTGTTTATAATGATGTTCATAACAATGCTATTCATTGATGTTATTTTTAACACTGTTTATTAGTGATACTTTTCTTCATTAATGGTCTTTACAGCACTGCTGTTCATTAATGCTGTTTTTAATGCTACTGTTTATTAATGCTCTTATAACACTATTTTTTATTAATGCTTTTTACAACATTGCTCTTCATTAATGCTCTTTATAACATTGCTGGGGAATGGAGTCTCAAGCCTGAATCATCATATCATATTTACTGTATATATTGAGACATGATAAAATATTTTTTTCCTGTCCCAAAACTTATGGTGAAGCTTTTATTTCACCTAGATCATCTGTCCCAAGACTTAAGAAACAAAATATGCAATGCTCCTTTGTATTAATTATAACTAGAGACGCCAAGACTGGGTGGTGAATAAACACAACTGGCTGCAAGCAGCAAACTCCTTCTTTGAACTTGCTGACAGAACATCAAAGACAAAGGTTATTTATACTACAAAGCAAGCCAACCTCAGAAGCCAACTTGGATACTCTGAAGTCATTTCTTTTTAAAAGGATATAAATACAAAGGTTATTTTACTGCAAAGCAAGCTGACCTCGGAAGTGGACTATCGGTTCTTTTACGTGATTTAAAAAAATATATATACAAAGACAGCAGAGATGTGGAAGCCAACTTTGGTTCTTTTTCACTGGTGTTCATGGTAATTTTGAAAATAAATCAAAATAATGGAACAATTTATGAAGTGACACAATTTAGTGCTTTGTGCATGGATATAAATAACCCAATATCACCCAAAAGATTTGGAGAAAATAAAATCATGTGATTAATTCGTGAAGGCCAGAAGAGAAGCAGATGATTCTGACGATAAGAAGGGGGTCAAAAGTGAGAATCAGACTAGTGCAGATTTGAAAAAAGTCTGACTTCATTCCTTGCAGTTTTTGGTTCAGATGATGTGTTGCCTCTAACAATTTTTCATGGTATGAGAAAGCTAAAAAAATATTCATGCACTGAAACAATGGACTGTACGTGTGCAAGTGAAAGGTTGTGTTGATGTGTTGCTTCTGCAGTGGATTGAAGAGTCTTATCTCAAGTACAGTTTTATATTTTTGGCATGTAATTTTCAAATGATTTAAAAGGTGTCCCACAGCTTAAGACTTGAAAAAAAATTATGTGTCCCAAAACATAAAGTGCAAAAAAAATTACTTTTTAACATTCATTTATGGCGTTCCACCAAATACATTGTCCCAAGATATACGGTAAATATAGTGTCCTAAACACAACAATGTTGGTAAGGTGTGGATTGGATGCATGCAGAAACATTGGTAAAACATTTCAATAGAAATACAAGAAGCAAGAACAAACTAAATCCGCAAATGATGTACCCAAAAAGCTCAATCAAACTTCAACAATTTAAACATTTTCAGGTTCTATATCATGCTCCCTAGCATAATAATAAATATTCATGGAACATGTTCACATAACACACCAAATTTCACTTCACTTACCACTTTTAGAAACCTAGCAACAACAAACAATTTGGAGAAACCTTTCCCCCCACCCCACCCAAACAAAACATTATGCCATTCGCTTAACATTAATAAATGTCTTATTATCAATGACATCCAATTTTCATCACAAAATACAATTTACCGCTTAATACTAAGCTCTAGTTACTGGACATCTGTATAAATTTCTGTGCAAAATGGGTTAAATATTTCCTAAGTGAGGATTGTATAGTTGTATCCAATGAGAATGATATGATCAAAATGTCATCACATATCTTTAAGAAAACAAGGACTTTTGGTGTCTGGTTGCCAGCCGTGTTAAATGTAGAGATCAAATGACACATAATATTACATAATGACCATCCAGGATAAATACATCTAGACATTATTAAATTGGCTTAATTCTGCAATGTAGGTTGTTGCAGGCTTTCAGTGTCTTTTAGAATGATTAGGCAAAATAAGGCTCATTATTTCTTCAGATTAAATAAAGCAGATGGAATAAACTGAAATATTATGAGATTAATTTATGTGATTCTTCCAAGATTTACTCAGGCTTCAATGACAAGTATTATCTCCCACTGTAGCAAACCTACCAACCTTCCACTGTATCCCCTAAAAATGAAAGAGTGGGAGTCAAAAATTACCTTGGTGTCCGAATTGGTGGGTCAGAATAATTATTAAAGGAACTTGGGGTCAAAATAAAAATTTATGGTCTATGCACAAATGAGTGCAAAGGTAAACACTGCCAATCCGCCAGCACATGGAATTTAACATAGATTATTTAAGAGAACCGCTACAATTCCTTCTGATGTCTTTATACTTTATAATGAACTGATTTTCCATGGTTCTGCAAAGAATGACACTTTTTGCTGAATTCATGCATTGTGGAGGTCCTATATTGTTTCTCTTGAAGGACCATTGTTTGAAGTGGTTTACAGCAACCAATATTTTGACCAAAATTGATGCCCCCCCCCCAAAAAAAAGGTGAATCACACAAGATGGAAACATGAATGTTGCTTCAAGGTCAGATTATACGGCCTAAACATCTAAACATGGAGTACCCCTTACATGAAGTATAGCTGTAACAATACACAATAACTATAGTTTTATATCAGTACAATTTAGTGTGTGTGTGTGAATGTGTATATATATAGGTAGAAACTAACCCAGACAGCTAAACCAGATGTAGTAAAATTTCTCTACCCAATAGGCAAACATGCAATAGTATTATTTTGGAATAGATCTATAGTTACAAGTGGATGAAGCTGTCTGTATGTACAGTTTCATTTACCATATAAAGGCTATTTCTTACCAATAGAATATATTTATATGTATTGGAAATGAGTGGAACTTAGCTCAAAGGTAACAGGAATGGACCACTTGGAGAACTACCTACTAATATATATTAGGGATGGATGGGTACATATTCCACTATCAGGAACTGGCAATGGTTTGCGCTAGCAGGTGAAAACCAAACCAAGCTGGGTAACCAGATCCAGTAAAATTTCTCTACTAGTCCATCAACAACAACAAAAAACAAAAACAATAAATTATGATGAAAAAAATTCAAATTTAATGTAACAGAAGATAACAATTTTAAATAGGTATGCTGCTTGTGTATTGAGACCCCAATAATGTGATTATCAACTGAGTGACCGATAAACAGCTATAATGAATAAGGCATAACAAGATTTCCAAGTGAGGCCAAATGAAGGGTTAATAGTGCACAAGAACACCTGCACGTTATAGGCATAGCACTCAGTTTTGCTTGCTATCAACTGCCAAATTTAAAAACAAATGCTGCATGTGCTTCAAAGAAACAAACTGCAAAAAAGATGTTTATCTTTCTATATAAACAAATTTGGCACAATAATTCCACCGAATGCCATATCTCACATCTTCTTCCAAGGAACATTCTCAATACCCTTAAGTGAGAAAAGCCACAATGAATACACTCATACACTAACATTAACTGATGCCTCACCTTTGTCAGTGTGAGGTCGAGTCTTGGCTAATCCAACATGGGTATATAAGCAAACATTAACAAACACCTTGTCTAATATTTTAAACTCTAACCTTATTATAGGGTGTGTTGATAGAGAGACAGACAGTTGGATGAATGGATATACACACACAAATGCCACAAGAACTGTCCATCAATGATGGACACAATTCATTTTAGGAACACTAAGCTCCAATTCCAACAGTCTAAAACTGTTTCAGGTGCTTCCAAAGATTAGTGTCCGGTCTCAAGACTATTGCTTCATAAACAGATCAAAACAATACAGTAAAAAAAAAAAAAGTAAATATACCAGACACTATTTTTCATCATATGCTAACCTTAGAGAAAGAAAGAAAAAATGTCAAGAATTTTTCTAAATGAAGTATCAAAAGAGTCCTAATAGAAACTGTACATTGCAAACAAATGTACGATGAACAACTCAAAGCTGGGTGCAGTTGTTTCATTTGAATGCACATGGGGAAGCACATGGTAAAATTCATTATTTTTGCTAATTATGCAACAAATACAGGGTGAAATCAAGTGGGAACTGACATGCCAGGTCTGATTCCTACACGTACCTGAGAAGTAAATCCATCAATTTGAAGCTATGTATAAAGGAAAATAACTGTATGAATTAATTGCCTATGTAATGCCTATGCAAAGGAAATGATCACTAACAACTATTTCCCTGTCCTTTGACCTTTACCTTTTACAGTCTTACTAAATAGACTATTTGTTAACCCTGGATTATAACAAAAATTTTAATTATAAAAAATACAAAAATATAAAAACATATATCATAAAAACATGTAACCACCAAGTTTTAACCCAGGCAACATTTGTCAAGCACAACAAAAATATCTACTAGAAATCAAAATATTTTAGTTTCAATATATTTTGACAACTACAACTGATTTCATGTTATCAACTGAAAATAAATGATGTTTAATATATTATAAAATTGGTTTTGACAAAAATATTTAAATTATTAAAGTTTCATTGCCAAATTCACTACTGTCATCACTAAAACAGGTGATTTACAGCAGCAACAAAAATGTACATATGAATTTTTATCACCAACAAAACAGCTCTTACAAATCTGAAGATTTCATGTATTACTGAGATGTATTTTCATGTAAAATGCCTAATTACACGGAGCTTTGAAGTACATAATTAATATTTAAATGAATTAGTACCAAACTATGGACAAGTTAAAACTAGATGATTTATGTGCATGTTTCATCTTAGTATGTAAATTCCCAATGGGAGACTCAAAAACACAACTGGTTTAAAGATGATTCACAAAGTGATTTCAAGGCCCTGGTGTTAAATGAGTATGTCAGTCCCCGGGGCCCAAAATTAAATTAAAGAGCCATCTTCGCAAGTCTTATCATAATGATTCACACCAAAAACCCATAGAAACTGTATTGTCAGTAAAAATATTCCCCAATGCAAAATATGAAATAAGGCTTGTCTTGAGCATTGGAGGAAGTAACATCTACAATTCTTTAGATCTATGACACCTAAAATCTTTTATCAAAGCAGCTGGCTCAAACTGTTTCCTTTTATTTTCTTAGATTAAAAAATGCTATCTGAACCATAAGAATACAAGAGCTAGTAAGTATTCAATGACTAAACAAGCAAAAGATGATATAAAAAATTAAATGCATCAAAAGGAAAATTGCAACGAGTACCGAAAAGCTAAGAACTGACAATTTATGGAACAGCATCTCACTGAATATGAAATTATCAACAGATTTGATGCCTGGTTGGCAGTGTAAGACATACAAGCATTTGTCTGCCACCTGAAACACATTTTTGGAAGAATATTCCAACCAGGTTTGATCAAACAATGTGGAAGAGCCGAAACTAGGATTAACACCTAGCTGCCACAGAAATTATGCAAAGTGGTACAACATGTCCCATAAAAATGCATTCCTATCATGTCTTATCTTTAAAAAAATTACTCAGCTCTCCTGGACACCTTTGTTAGCGATGCTTTCTAGGACACACTGTCAGCTGAGCACATCATAACACATCATAGCCTTCCTAACAAGTTTGATCACAATTTGTGACTGGTTCCTATTGTAGTAATATCTTTGCTAAGAAAGTCATCACAGATATTTCTGGTTCAGCTTTTCCTCTCTACTACAATTGGTCCCAACAGTCCGGCATTTCACATTATGTTAAGAAACATAATGTTGATGGATTGGAAGATGGATGTACAATGTACACAGGGTCATTACTGAAAGCTCATATTGATTTCTATCCAAGGAGACCTGAAATCGCTTAACAGTAGTGGCAGCCATATATAAATGTGGACTGGCATCATTTGTACAAAATCATAAAGTCTTATTCCCAGGATGATTTCTGTCAAATCTAATGAAGTCTGGAAAATAATTTCTTGCTTGGCATCAATTATCAACATTTGGAAGCTCTTCATGCCAGAATACTCTCTGCCAAATCAAGTGGTTGTTGAGAAGTTGCTGATTTATCCTTAACACATAATGTACAGGGGATACAGGATGGATAATAGGACCATAAACTTACTTGGCATTATGGCATCAAATTAAAACTGTACCATATGTACTCCATTTAAATTTAAAAAAGGCAAAACCAAAGGCATCAGACATAATCTTATCACAGTGAAAATTCATGCAAACAATTTCTTCTTTTTTTTCTTTATTCCAGGTCTTTGCTATAGATACTGACTATCAAGCTATCCATATTTATGAAATATTCTCATGGCAAAATATTAGATTTGATTAAGCCTGATATCCACAACATAGCATGCTGAAAGGGTAGCCTATCTAAATCCCAAAATCCTAGTTGTGTCTTCATTTAATACCCCCATGACAAGCTTCACACTATTCTGTAGTCTCTCTCTGAAGGGGATCAGTACCAATTTTCTGTGACCTGTGTAACACAAATCTGCATCCAACTTGAGAAGGAAACCCACAACATATTAAATAATTCTTTGCTAAAACCCATAACAGGTTTCAACCCAAATTGAAACCATTGTGATCACATCTTTACTGAAGCAAACATGATAAGACTAAGTTTTTAACTGTAAGTTAAAAAATCCATTAGCTTTTTATTGTCTTTAACAGTACAAAAACAGTTCAGACCTGCCAACATTTAAAAAATCACCATTAAAAATCAGGAAACAGGATAGAAAATCAGGAGGTACAAGAATAAGGTCTACATATCATAATAAAGCTGGCTACTTTTGTTATTTCAGTCCACTGTATCTTGCAGATTTGTATTTATGCAAAAGTTCATTTATTTGTCCTTTGGTGCCAAATTTGCTAACAAGAATAGCTTCCAGGCTTGATGCTGACAGGCTGGCTCTTTGCCTGGTTCTGCTTTCTTCTGACCATTGAGAATGCTCTCTCAGCATTGCTGTTGCTGTGCAGTATTGAGAGCAACCCGCTTATGATCTGCTCTTTCTACATTCATATCTGCATCTAAATTGTAGATTTGGAAAAAGACTAAACACTATGTAGATCACCAGTGTTGATTCCTTCCCTTCATCTAGCTGCTCCATAATGATACTACTGATTATTTAGACATGTCTGCAATGCTTGCACTGTTTATTAATGTTATCTAGACTACCACATCATACAGAGAGATGATGTGAGCAACATTGGCAGAATGCATGATAGGCCCCAAGAGTTGACCATAGAAAGAAAACTGCTTCTCCCAATCACTCGTATAATTTTGATCACATTTCTTTTTCTTGGCTGGTAAAAATTCATCAATTACTTCCTTTACTTCTTTTTTTCACTATTTGCTGAGAAACTTATCAATAATGTGGCTGCAATCTCCTGATAGGGTAGGTTAAAGAGAACCACACTGTGAAACAATCTCTTTGTATAGGCAGATGAAACCTAGATATCAAGCAGGATATGGTAAAGTACAAATAAACACACCTGATACAGAACATCCAGATACAGAAACAAGGAAATGGAAAATGAAGTTTTTGTAATTTAAAAAAAAAAATATGAATTTTTTTTAAAATAGAAAAATTGGGATTTTTAAAAAAATCAAGGAATCAGGAGATAGGTAAAAAAAAATTAAGGAATCAGGAGATAGGTAAAAAAAATCAAGGAATCAGGAGATAGGTAAAAAAAATCAAGGAATCAGGAGATAGGTTAAAAAAAATGAGTATTCTCCAGAGTTTTCAGTAGGGTTATCAGGTCTTTGAACTGTACACCAAGTTTAAAAATCCATTACCTTATTATGGTCTTTAACAGTACTGAACTGTACACCAAGTTTAAAAATCCATTACCTTATTATGGTCTTTAACTACTGAACTTTACACCAAGTTTAAAAATCCATTACCTTATTATGGTCTTTAACAGTACTGAACTGTACACCAAGTTTAAAAATCCATTACCTTATTATAGTCTTTAATAGTACTAAACTGTACACCAAGCTTAAAAATCCATTACCTTATTATGGTCTTTAACAGTACTGAACTGTACACCAAGTTTAAAAATCCATTACCTTATTATAGTCTTTAACAGTACTGAACTGTACACCAAGTTTAAAAATCCATTACCTTATTATGGTCTTTAACAGTACTGAACTGTACACCAAGTTTAAAAATCCATTACCTTATTATAGTCTTTAATAGTACTAAACTGTACACCAAGCTTAAAAATCCATTACCTTATTATGGTCTTTAACAGTACTGAACTGTACACCAAGCTTAAAAATCCATTACCTTATTATGGTCTTTAACAGTACTGTACTGTATACTAAGTTTAAAAATCCATTACCTTATTACAGTCTTTAACAGTACTGAACTGTACACCAAGTTTAAAAATCCATTACCTTATTAAAGTCTTTAATAGTACTACACTGTACACTAAAGTTTAAAAATTAATTATCTTATTATAGTCTTTAATAGTACTAAACTGTGCACTAAGTTTAACAATTCATTACCTTTTTATGGTCTTTAATAGTATTGAATAGTACATTAAGTTTAAAAATCCATTAATTTAATATGGTCTTTACTAGTACTAAACTGTACACTAAGTTTAAAAATCCATTACCTTATTATAGTCTTTAATAGTACTGAACTGTACACTTAGTTTAAAACTCCAGTAATTTATTATAGTCATTAATAGTACAGGTACTGAACTGTACACTAAGTTTAAAGCTGTATTAACTAATTATTGGCTTTACTACATGGTTCCCACATTTTTTAAAAGATAAAATTTCCAGGTCATTTCCGGGGGTTTTCAAAGATGAAATTAATTTTTTCAAGGTTCACATATGACCATTAGAGAATGGAATTGGAGAACATTTTAGATTTATAAAATATGCATTTTCTAAATCTAAATATGTTTATCTTTCAAGACCTCCCAAAACATTTAAGTCAGAAAAGATGATCATGCACAAAACCCACAAAATGTAGAGGATTAATAAAAGGCCTGGATAATCAAAATGGATGATGATGATGATGATGAGTCCCAAAACTCACATTAATACAGGGATTTGTACGTCTTTTAATAAATAATACAAGGGACACCAATTTTCCATTCTCCTGCATTCTATTTAAAACTACTTCAAGCAACATGTAACTGCTTAATAGTTTCACTGCAAAGTTCAGCTTTGAGTTTCAACACTAGGACAACAAATTTGGCATAAAACGAATCGCAGTCCATTTTCTAATTGGGTTTCCTCAGAATATTCCCATGCCATTTCTCACATTTTGGAGATTATGTTTTCGTGTCAGTACAATTGAATATTGAAAATGTAGAATCTGCTGGTTGTAAACAGTGAAACCTATCAAGAAAGACACCTTCTAAAGGAACCTGTGCAAACAGAAAACAGATTAACTCTCACATATGTATGTTTGTGTGTGTGACCCAGGACTTGTCGTGTCATGTACCAATGTGCGTAGTTGTCATGAGTGAGCGAGCCAGCAATGTGCATGATTCCAGTGCTTCACAAGTAATAAAATCAATTCCCCGCCATACTAGTAAAAAGCTTCTGGGATTTCTATATGTGACCCAGGGCTCATGTTGTGTACCAATGTGCGTGGTTGTCATGAGAGAGCGAGATAAGGATGTGCATGATTCCATTGCTTCACGAGTATAAAAATCAATTATTCGCCATACTAAAAAATGGTTCTGGCTTCAGTATTTATCAAGGCTAGAGACCTGTTGAAGACAATGGTTTGCACTGAAGTTCTTCGATATTATGCAGACCGGGCAGATAAAATTCATGGGAAGACTATACCAGTTGATTGTCAATATTTTACCTATACCAGACATGAACCGGTAGAGTTTGTGAACAGATTATACCTTGGAACTACCCATTGCTGATATCGGTATGGAAGGTGGGACCAACTCTGGCATGTGGAAACACTGTTGGTCCATAGCCTGGTACAATGTTGACTACTCCAGGGGGAAAACCAGTCTCTTTAACTAAGGATGTACAATAGTTGTATTGAAGCCTGTTGAACAGTCTCCACCGACAGCACTCTACTGTGCATCCAATACTTTAATAATCCTGAAGCACGTGAATCATGCACATCGCTCACTCACTCATGACAACCACACACATTGGTACACGACACGAGTCCTGGGTCACATGTGTGTGTGTTTTTACCTTTATATGAAGGACACCAATCACATTTGATACCTTGAATATCTCATACATATTTCACAGTACTTATCACACGGCCATAAAAAATCCATATCAGATAACTTTTAACAAGACATATAGAGATGACATACCCCAGTCCCCTGCTTAAAGTCTCTTGATGAAATAAAGTGGGTCCAGTAATCTCAATGCATATACTACTTAGGCTAGAACCTCTAAATAACCTACTTTCCATGTGTAAGAAGTTTGGCTGAAATAGTTTGAATGATTTTAAAGTTATTTAGAGATACATTGCAATAGGTACACACACCATAATGGAAAAATTATGAAGACGCTTTTAGACAACCTGCTTGAACAAGTGGTAGGCAAAGAATTCCTATTAACATAAAGCTATTCAACAATAAGAAAATGTCCAACATTGCCATGCAGACAAATTATATAGTGTATAAAATATCAATTCAAGTATTTCTGGTAGCACCATACCTCTTTGGAAAGCCGTGTGAACAGGTCTCCACCTCTTAGGAATTCTAGGATTAAATACAACTTTCCTTCAGTTTGGAAGGCTGAAATCAGATAGGTTCACAGATGTGACTTAAAATTAAACTATATCTAAATGCATGAATGTATATGTGCATTACATACAAATACATGTCCAACAATCATTGTTTTTGTTTACAAAAAAAAACTAAACAAATTCTTGGCTGATCAGCATGTTAAAATAATGGGTGAAGACTAATGTTCCTGAAAGATTAAAATACAGGGTCTTTTTCATAAAGAACAGTAATATTGCAATTGCCCTTCCTCTAAGATAAAAGCTTCTTTGATGGACACATTTGTTGAAACATACTCTTCGCATGCTATTCATACAGTCCTCATGCAAAGACTGCAGCCCTAAAAAGCGTCACTCTTAGGGACTAACCTCTAGCATAAAATAGTATTGTATTTACAACCCTGTAAGTCTCGTCAAACTGAAAACAACACAGATGCTCTGATCTGCCATAGCATTAGGTCCACACAGAATATTCCTTACATATTCGGCCCTGAATAGTTTTTTAAATGAGGTATTCGTAATTGACCAAAGAGTATGATGCAGAAGAATACAAATAGTACAATTAGGTCAACCTTCATGAAGAGGAGACTCACTGAAATCAGAAAAGATACCTCAATTGGTATCAACAACCAAATGAACAAATTTATGAATATATACACTGTATCTGGTGTCATGGTGGTAGTAAATACTGACAGGTGTCCTTTACTCCGTTCTTGTGCCCAATGTTAGCTAGCAGCGCTTCTAAATAGTGTCCCATGTAAACAAATATTCAATGCTGCCAGAAACACCATATCAGACAACAGATGCTGGCAGACATTACTGAAAGACAATTCTTTTGTTATAAAGCTAATGTATTCTTCATGTAACTGTTGGACTGCATTTGAAAATTTGAATCTTACTGTTCATTAGCTGATGTATTAAGCATTATCAAGATGTTTAACTGTAGCACTGATATTTGGCAATGCCTTAGCTACTTTGATTTTTTTTTTTTGGTTACTTTATAATCAATTATAATGTCATTAGACCTGAAGATAAATTATTTTTAGTTTGGATCAATTAGTATTCATATTCAAATTCAGCCAAAGAGTTATGGGTCTCTATTAGTATTTGGCTGAATATTTAAAATCACTGTTTGGTACTGCCCTACAAAGCATAATGTGCCTGTCGTACTGATTACTCCAAACAAACTGTTCAAACCCAGATCTGCCAGTGCTCTATATACCAGTGGATCTTTGGTCTGTGCAGTTTGCAGGTGGAATCATTTTTTAAGCGAGTAAAGATAATAGTTTCTTTTCATGTATCACTTTTCATGTATCACTTTTCATGTATCACTTTTCATGTATCACTTTTCATGGATTTCATTGTTCCTTGAACCATGAATGTAAAGACCTAATAAAAAATATGTCACATGATAAAAAACAAGTCCCTCCACACCGATTCTTGAGTATCATTCTTAGAAACTGACAAAACTATTTGATAGACAAGTCATTATTTGATAGATGAGTCATTATTTGATAGACGAGTCATTATTTGATAGACGAGTCATTTCTATATTCTTGCAATAAACTATTAGTTTATTAATTTTAACAATCTGATGTTTTATTTTAATCCTTAAGCATTATATATTATTTCATGCACACTTGTCTATTTAGTAGTACCTGTAATTTCCACTCAATGCTTTAAATTTATATGTTATGAGATAAAGACAACAACAAAAATGAGAAAGACCATAATATTTTAAATACTGGTATCTTGAAATAAATGATACTTGTATATGAAAATTAGATTAAGTAATTATTCAATCAATTCTTCAATCTGTTGAAACCGTTAATGAAAAATTTAAATCCTTGTGAAAGATCATCTTATTTTATCCATTCATGCATAGTACCATATGAAAATAAAATACTTTAAGCACAATTACTAATGAAACGCAACGTTATATACACTATCATGTCAACTGAGTCTCGTGGTACACACAAAAAATGTTTGTCACGTAAATAGTCCTGAAATTATTGAATTAAGCAAGTTCAGCTTTCTAAAAAACAGATAATGAAGTCTGGTCCTGCACACATTTTCCCATGAGTCATGATTATCCTACAGCATGATTCAGCTTGACTAAGATGTCCAATAATACAGAATACTAATCTTCACAAACCAATGTCTTTATATTCCTCGATGGCCTGCATGACATGTTCAGCAAACCAGTTGTGGAAATGTGACTTGAATTCTTCTTTGTAATCTTTATTTATTGTAAAGTATAGTGGCTGAACTTGGTCTATATGTAAGTTAGGCTACAACAAAGGAATGACTCCATTATTTTTCAATACAGTCTGCATTTCTGCGCTTTGATGGACTCAAGCACATCAAATGCTAACACTGCTTGCTAATTTCACAGAGTATGGGCAGCTGGTCATATGTTTGGTTCATTGTGTAATGCTGATTTTATAAAAACTGGCGAGAACCTTTAAAACTCTCAAGCCACCATGTTAACACTATCATTGTCAGAAGATACTGATGGTGCAACGTTATGGAGAGTGTTTCAAAAAATAGATCACACATTATTTAATAACCAACTGCTTAACTGGCTGTAGTAGCCCCATTTGATGCTGAAACCAAGTGATCATCTTTACAGGTTTTAGATCTGTGCTCATAAAGGTGGAATAATTATTTTAATGAAAGTGCATACAGGTAGAAGAGTTATTCTAATGAAAGCTCATACAGGTAGAAGAATTATTTTAATGAAAGCTCATACAGGTAGAAGAATTATTTTTATCAGTGTCCATACAGAATTACTGTAACCAGTGAAGCGAGTACCTTCTCCATATCTATGTTGTTCTTTTGCATTCTTTATTTTGGGTATTTTAAGAGGTTAATCAATAAAATTAAATATGTATAAATATGCATACTTTAGACAAGGAAATATAAAAATTTAATACCCATGAAAATGTCTTTTTTAAAAACAAAACCATGAAAATAAATGAAAATATAGTATCCAGATATGTAAAAATTATAATGTCCACCAATGATTAACTTACCATAATGTAACTTGACAATATACGGATGATTGACATCTGCTAAAATGTCCCTCTCCATTTTTGTTCTTTGACGATCCCGTACTATAAAAGAAAAGCAAACACAGAAATAAATAGATCACAGGAAAATTCAACAGATTCATGCATTTACAATGACTGTCAACTGCAAAGAAAATACACAGCCGAATTTAACCATTTAAAAGAACAATAACATGAAAACAATCATTTTAAATACACTGTACAATCATTTAGAGTTTGACTTTATGTGTCATTCTTGGTCATTACATGGTTCTTGTTTGGCCATATGACTTCAAAATGAATACAGCAGAAACTATCGACTGTAATCAATTTTAACTGATAGTTGTATCTAGATTACATTATTGTAATTACAATTAGGTATAAATAGTTAATCAACTGCCACTAGAAGAAGCAATCATCTCTCCATATATGAACAATACTCAATTCATCACAACATCATATCTAATAAATGCAATAGTCACCTATCCCAATTTTCTTTCTAAGCATGGCCAATAATTAGAACATACAGAATGTGCTGCCTCTCTGAATTTCATCAAAGCTGTTTTACCTTTTGACTTCAATTTATTTTGATTTGTTGAATGACATTCTGAGATAATATAATTACGTAAAAGCAAACGCTTAATCATGCCAGCATTTTTCAGGAAAATATGGGCAGATTTAAGCATACAAGGTACTCTGTGAAGTTAGTCTGGTTTCATAATCAAGTTTACTGAATCTGATATGAAATCCTGGATCCAGACCAAACCTGGGGAAGCCATTTTTGTAATCTCACTGCAACGACAATATTTTAATATTCTTCCCCATTTTTCCTTTTGTGCAAGTCTATAATTTCAGTGTCATTTTGTAAGGAATAGCCCTTCATTCCAAGATGCTTTTAAATCTGGACAAAATTCTGCTGAGTGTTGTTTTTGAGAAGTCAAAAGGATTTTCTATTTGTATTAATGGTGGCATGGAGAGTAAATAGGCATCGTTCAATAAATTGAATGACCCTAATACCAAGGTCAAAATGATTAAAATTAGGGATGTTAATATCGTTTTTTTTCCAAAACCGATTATCATTTGTAGAAATCCGATTTTAAACCGATTATCGATTTTTGTGCTACATTGAAATTACAAGAAATATATTTTTATAATGCAAGTTAGTGAATGCCTCTTGCGAATAAAAGATATTCATTACATACCATAACGTATAGACGCGCGTCGTCTGACGGCATGGAGGACGATATTGTGGCTCCACCAAAGCCATCAAATCATGGAAGGAATTGGATTCAACAATCGAATATGGAAGCATGTTATCAGCGACAAACTTAGCTACAGCAGCAGTAACCTTTTCTTGATGACTATCAGGACAGTTTCTTTGTGTTCCAATAAATGTTGTTAATCGCGGCTGAACATTTGAAGGAGCCGCAATTCCGGGATGTTTGCTACGTAAATGCACCTGCAATCCAGTAGTAGTACCACCACTCCGACTTATTTGTTGTGAACATAGTTTACAGCGAGCCATGCTTGATGAAATTTTTTCAAAGTTTTCCCATACATCAGATTTATTTATACGACCAGCCATATTTGTAAACTTGAAAAGACACAACCAGCAGAGACCAGTCCTCAACAACAGAGACTGTAGCTATTAACAGTCTATTGCTGTCAATTTCGGACATCAAAGAACTTAGCGACCGGTCGGTCGACTAACTATTATTGACATCCTTCAACGATAAATGTATTCATTTACAAACACGCTGCATGGAGCGCTCACAAATTTTAAACAAACACACCTTCTTATCTGCTGGCCATATTGTATTAAAATGTAAACACTAAACAAATGCATGAATGAATTTTTTTTTCTGGCATTTTTTTAAAATTTTCACTACAAAAATGGTAAAAGATATTGAATTCGATTATTGTTTTGTAAAAACAAAAACCGATAATCGTTTTCAAAACCGATAATCGGATTTCCGATTTTCGTTTAACAACCCTAGTTAAAATCCAATGTCAATATTACAAACCATACAGGAGGAATAGAGATTACATGGCTATTTAAGTCGCCATAATGTAGTTAAGATCAGCACCATTTTCATTTATGAGCAACTAGACATTGTAAGTCTTTTAGTGGAAACTTAATGGGAAAAGAAAACATGGTTCAAGATGACTACCATGTACAAGATTTTCAAAATGATAGTTTACTGGACATCATAGTGGCACTTGTTTCATATAGGACAAAATAGATGTCATAAGAAGTCATTTACTGCAAACCACATGTCAATGTTACCATCTGTTAAGACAGCAGTGATTACAACATTTTCAAGACTACAATGATTACAAAATTGCAAGACAACACTGATTACACTATTTTCAAGATTGACACCATGAGAGTTACATTGTATGTCAAAACACCACCGATTTTAGGACCAGATGGACAAAAAATATTTTTAGTGCAACCGTACATTTTAAAGGAGTAGCAATAACAACATTTTCAAAATGACACCTACACTGTAGCCATACTGGATGTCAGATCAACAGTTTTCATTTTCAACGAACAAGAGATCATGAGAAGTATTTTAGTGAATGTCAATATGGCTATCCCAAGTTTAGGAGTAATAGTTACAAGATTTTAAAAATGCTGCTGAGGTAGCCATATTGGATGTCTGAATGTAAGATTGCATCAACATAGTGTTTACAATAAAAACATTTTATGTCTGTCTGTATGTGCAGCACCATTGTCATTTAGGACTAAATAAACCTTGGGGTGAATGTGTCTAAAAGGTTTGGCAATCCTCCCAGTAATATGGATGAAGTGAAATGTAATATTGAAAGAAAAGAGTCATAACTGATAACATGAGACCTCAGCAGATGAAACCTTTAAATGGCACATCTATATTTAACAGGCACCATCTAAATGGCAAACTGTGGTTCACAACCATTGCATTTTACAAGAATCTGATGTAGTGAAGATGTAATACTAATGGAAAAGTGCAAAAAACGCCATTAAATTCAGACCTGAAAGGACAAAAGCACCAAGAGGCAGATGTCAATGTAATAAGTCATTTATACACCAAGTGGCATCCAATTATGTGAACGAGTCGCAGAGTTCAGTCAAGTTACAAGAAATGAAAATAGACAGATGAAAAAATATATATGGCATCATCATGTTAATGTTGGGAATGTAAGTGTTAGTTTTAATCAGTTTGCCTGAGAAAATCACTATCTAAGCATGGATGACCACATGATGACGCTAGTCTAGAACCAAGTGCAGAGTTATTTTTCTTGTTAAAATATATTCATACCATAGGACTGAATTATATTTTGCATCTAGATACCTTTTAATGTAGCTTTCTTCAGGACTTTCATGGCATACAGTGTTCCTGCATCTTTTCCGGTAATCTTCCTAACCAGAAAAACCTGCAAATGATATTATGGAAATTGGGGTACATAAGTTCTTGAAAGTTGCTTAAAAACACCCAAAATTCACAAAAAATTTAAGTATCATTTGACTTTTTAAAATATAAAACTGCAATATTTTCCAATAAAGACTTCTTATCAATCACAACTCTATTCTGACTAGCTTTATACTGACGTGACATAAGATACATTGGACAAATATATCAATAAAATATATCACTCAATAGGATTATCTCCAAAAACAAGAGTCCTTCAAAGGGACATATGCTCTATTACGGGTAAAGAATTGCCAGAACTTCAAAATAAGAGAATTTCTTCCTTTATAACTACTGAGATTAAAACCATCTCTGATATTTTTCAATGATAAGATTTTTAAATTGGCTGCTGTGTGAACATAAAACTGATGTCTGATTGGCATCTTTTTTATATAAAAAAAAGCCAATCAGATATCAGAAGTATTTTGGTGAAAATTCCATGTCAATATGACCATCAATTCAATGGGAATAGCGACAAGGTTTTCAAGACAGATGTTGTGACAACCATATTGGATGTTATGATTTGCACCATTTTCATTTAACTACGCATTATAAGAAGGCTAATGGTGAAACATCTAAAGAGAATATTTTTAAGAGGGTAAATTCTATATCATTTTCATTTAGGACCAACTAGACACCTAAGAAATCTTCTGATGAAATTTCTAATCAAAACTATTTTATTTTAAAGATGGTCACCATTATGACCATTTCAAATTCAGATTAGTCAACTTTAATTTCAGACAAACAAAACATTATAGGAAGACTTCATGTGAAAAACCCATTTTGATATGACTTTCTATTTAGAAAGAGTAACGATGACAAAATGTTAAAGATACTAGCCATAGAGGCCATGCTGGATGCTATCATAATCACACCATTTTCAGTTAAGACTAGTGCATAACTGACTTTTGATCCGGAAATCGGATTCCACCGGATAGTATGAACTTCCGATTAATCGGAGTCGGACAAGGCAGGAACGACCAATTCGGATAATAAAAATAATAAAGTTGAATTTCTATAGCACAGTGTCTAATACTGCGTGTCATTCGATAGTGCATTAATAAAGTTAAATAAGAAGTCAGAAAAGTCCAATATGGTCAACACAACCACGCTGTGAGACAATCTATTTGAACTGGAGGGTGAAAACCGGAAATGAAGCCGGATATGGTAAAGTACTAAGTAACATGCTAGACATGGCAAAACTAGATACCAGAAACCCGGAAACGGAAGATGAAATTTTTTTGAAATAAAATACGGATTTAGCATTTCCGATTATTTGAATCATATCCGGAATCGGAAAAATTTCATGCCCAAAATCCGGAATCGGAAATCGGTAGAAAAATGCTAATCGGTTATGCCCTAGTTAAGACCGACCATAAAAAGCCCTTTAGTGAAAACTCCATTCTGATATGATCATTCACATAAAACAAGAATTTCATGATGGTCACTACTGGATGTCTGAGTGACAACTTGTTTCATTTTGGATCACTCATCCATCACAAGAAGTCATTTAGTAAAGAAAAATACAATCCATTCAGAAGGAGCAGTTGCATCCATATGGATGATCATGTGGCAGCATTTTTATGCAGGACCAACTAGACATCATAAGCAGCATTCTGGTGTAAGCAACATGGTAATATGACTTTATGTTCCGGAAGTGTAGAAATAACAATATTTTTATGATGGTCATCATATTAGACATCAGACATGGCAACATCAGCATTTAGAGCTAACTATATATTGTTAGAAGTATTCTGTTTTTTAAAAAAAAAACATTCAGGAGGAGTAGTGACAAAAGATTTTCAAGAAGAAAGTTGTGGCAACAGTCAGTGACATCAGATCAGCACCATTTTTATTTAGGTTCAACCAGACATCATGAGACATCTTCTGATGAATAGCCCATGTTAATATGACCTTCTCTAAGAAGAGAATAGCAAATCAAGCTATGCTTTATGCCAGTTCAGCACCATTTCATATGATAAAGAACCAACTAGACAGTAAGAAGTCTTTCAGTGAAAACTCCATGCTGATAAGACCATCCTATCAGGAAGAAATGAAATAAGATCTACCAGATGCCATTATAGCACCCTTACAAATATCAAATTGGCATCATTTTCTTTCTGGACCAGGTATACATCATAAGAAGGTGAAAACTCCAATATGAATATGACTTTCCATTCAGGAAAAGTAGCAATTACAAGTGTTTCAAGTAATGCTACCAAGTAATGCTACCATATAAAACAGACTGGCCCAATGTCAATCTGATTAAAATCAGCTGTTACGTACTACGACACTAACATCTGAACTAACTCGATACGGGGTCATGTCCAGGGGACCTTTGCATGATACATACTAATTAAAATTTCCACCAATCGGATTGGACCTTTCATACATCAGTTCGATAGCGAAGCAAACTGGACTTCTGAGCATCCTTTATGTGATGGATTTTCGTTTCGCGAAGGCAGATTTAAGAGTAAAGTTTTTGAAACAGTTTCTGCGGATTCTTTTAGCCTTTTCTTTACCTCTAAAACTTCCTTTTCTGACCTCAACACTTTTTGAACTGATCTGTAACATTTTTGGCACACTCCACTTTCGTCATCTGCAGCGATGCTTACTTCAGTAACTCGCGCGATGTTTTCCACTCGTTCCGAATTTAACTTAAGTTTTCTGTCCAGAAATTTCTTTTCAATCTCGCTGCCGTCTTCAAGCCTTTCTATCTGGATGAACGAAAACCCGCACAAAACACAAATATTTCCAAGAAAATACGTTTTTATTGGTGTTATGATTTGCACCGAGGGGGTTTCCATTTTCTATTGTCTTTCGATATCTCTCGGTTTCTTTCTATCCGACACGATGTCTGCAAAATACTGTTACTGGTTTGCCAGTCGCGCTTTGATTGGTCAATGCAAAGGTTGCCTGGACATGACCCCGTATCGAGTTAGTTCAGATGTTAGTGTCGTAGTACGTAACAGCTGATTTTAATCAGATTGGCCCAATGTCCACTGAGAACCAACTAGACATAAAAAGTATAAACACCATATTAATTAGGACCATCCATTCAGGAATTCTTGTGATATTAAGATTTTAAAGATGGCTGTTGTGGTAGCCATAATGAATGTGTGTGGCACCATTTTGATTTAGGAGCAACCAGAGCATGGGATGAATGTATGTGAAAAGTTTCATAGCAATCCTTCTAGTAGTTGTTACGTATATTTGATTTAAGTCATTTATTTTTGTTTTAATTGTTTGTTTGTCAGATTCAAATTTGACATTTTAAGTTTAAGATTCATCCATTGGGAGATATTTTTTTAAAAAGTGGGATGACCTGTACTCTATGAATAAACACCAGATGTTGACCTCATTTCTGACCTGGCTTCAGAGTTGTAAACAAGCTTTCAAAATGATTGGTTGATTCCAAGGACATTATGGAGCTTTGTTATAAACATCTTTCTATTTTTAGTTCTTGAGAGTAAAAATAACTGATTCTCAGCTGGGTCATATGGTGTGTATGAGATTTTTTGAACGTAAATTTGTTCTAAATATTCTAGAAGATCATGTGACCCCTTCCTTGTTTACGTAAAAACAGGTATATAAATTATGTTTTGGAGTGAACTATTTAGTAGAAGTTGGTAGCTGTTAGAATACTAAGTTGTGTGTCGTTTTAAGTTATTTTAAATTACCTTGTACTGGAAATTATTTTAATTCGTTTGGATCAAGAGGATTTATTTTGTTATTTATCTGGAAAATAATTGTGCTCATTGAATTCCATAAGACCAGAACTGACTTCATCACGTGACATCATCTTCCATCTTGGATGCTTCACCAAGATTCGAACTGGAAATTATTAGGACATTTTATTACCAGGACTTTTGCAATTTCACAAGTGGATTATATTTTGAATTATTTTTGGATTAATTTTGGAATTGATTCTTAAAACCGCAAGTTTATTTTTCTTTTCTGGAAAATATTTGTGCGCAATAAATTGTTTAATAAGTTTTTACAATCTTGTTATTTTCACTCTTTCTATGTTACTGTTTATTCAAGCCTAAGCACGTAACATAGTTTATATAACAAGTAGACAGATGGATGATGGATGAAAAACCATTCCATGCTCTTTGGTCTATGCCACTTGGAGCTATAGTTCAAACTCATTACAGGAATGATACTGACATCAATATGAGGCAGGCACTACTACAAGCACCTGAATTGGTTTAAATTCTTGGACTATCTTCTAACACCCCAATGAGGTGTATTCACACCCCTAAGAAGGACACAGTGAAACTTATTGCTAAATACGATCAGGCCAACAAAAAATGTTTCCTGTCGCCAACTGCCCTTGTTTATCAGTGCAGACCCTAGCCTTTTAAAACCAGGATAAAGAAATCTTAAAATTTCCTAAACTGATTTCTGCATCAAACTGAGCTGATTTTACCAAGTACTTAGAGCGCTTAATGCATTATATATATACTAATAATTATAATGAACATGATGTTCTAGAAAGAAAAAAATATTTAAAACATAAAATTTCCCAAACATTTATTTGTGCATCTGAACCAGTTTAACTCAGTACTGTAAACACTTTAGTACATTATATATAAAAGCAGTAAATAATAATTGCATATTTTTTCTTCACCTCACTGTCCGTCAATCTCAATGAATGAGAACATATATAGACAGAGATGACCAATTATGATATATCTGGAAAGGTGTGGATTTAATGACAACAATAATGCAGGATGACATCTTACCTTTCCAAATGATCCCTGACCCAGAACTTTGAGCAGTTCAAAATGGGATGGATCCACTCTTTCTCCTTCTTTTGTGATATTGATGATGTCAATCACTCTGTCATTTTCATTGTCATTCTGGAATAAGAGAACAATGGTGAAACAATTGTATTATTTCTACTGTTCTAATTACTTATTTGTCTAAATGTTCTTTAGTAAAAAGTGAACATAAAGATATCATTAGGAAGATTTTCAATGAAATGGTTATTAAAAAAAAACAACAACAAAATAGGATGAATAATCACACGACTGTGAAAAAAGATTACTTTCCATAAAATAAATTGAAAAAACATATTTCATTCTGGTTATCATGATCCTTATCTCCCTTTCACTAATGACTATAAAAAAAAATCCATGTTTTCTGTCAATAAATCTTTACTAAATGGGAAAGTTAAGGAAAAGAGCATTTTTCTGACAGTCCCATGAGGCATCCTTTTTTACTCTCAGCACTTAAAAAAAATCCCACCAAGACCTAAGGTTCAGACCACTAATGTTTTATTGATAGATATCAACATTTTAAAAATGTAATTGTTTTGAGTACTAAATGGCTCAGTAAAATGTAGTTTTGACTGAAAAATTATATTGAAAAGAAAAGAAAAAATGTCCCCAAAACGATAAAAAAACTTAGTCATCTCTTACTGTGAAGGAACAAGATATTTTTGTCCTGCAATCCACGTGGTAGTCAAAAATGTGGATAAACATCGCATAAAACATGTAAGAAATATTCTACATTGATGAATGGAGAGATCTCAAAGTATTGAGTACTAGAAAAAATGTAGGTGATACTTTGATGCTAGTACCAGGCTCATAATTATTAGTCCAAGTCTGAAATTGATCCCATGTCTCTGCTTAAGAATAAATTCTTTCCTTGCTGTTTCTTTACGATGTTGAACCTCAAAATATCATTCAAAATATGCAAGACAGTTATACAACTCAACTTGCACAGAACATCATTTTATACCAGGAACTGATAACAAGGCAATAATTCCATGAATACCCTGTACCAGAGATAGCTACTCCTAAAATTAATAGTTCTAGGCCAAAAATACACTTGTTTGTATCATAGCTAGATGAAGATGTGATACTTGAAAATTTTGTTGTAAATGGTTCTATATTGTTATAACTAAGGAGAAATTGTGGCATACAAATCAACTGCTTACCAAATTAAAATCAAAAGTTATGTAAGCACAACATAACAACCTTGACCTTTAATGAACCATGTATTTTTGGAACCCATATGGGAAACCATAATTACTATGTACAACTCTGCCAGTACATTTAATTACTTTTCCATAGAAAACATAGTCAAGCTGATCTTGAATTTATATCAGTTTCTCAGTGCATACAATTACAATGTGTGCTTAGCATCCATAGATTTTCAGAATTTTTTCTAAGCTACAGTAGTTCTGGACAGAGGTTTCAAGAGAAGTTATATATTAACACAAGCTAATTTAATATACAAATCAAAGATAAAACAGTTGATACAAGCACTTCCCAAATATCTAAACCCAGATACAGAGGCATCTGTCATGACAGGGTTTCTATGGAATCAGTGGACTGGACCTTTATTATAATGAACTTAAGTACAAATTAAGTCTGCCAAGGGAACTCTGTGAGACATTTTTACATTTGCCAAACCTTCCTTCAGCCAATGGGTGAATTTTTCCATATAAGCATATCTGGAATACAGTCAATTTCCTTACCAATACTGAATAAATTGTTGCTTTCAATAATCTATTTAACCCTGAATCAAGTTCCAGAGCACCATGTACTAGCAATTTAATTCAAGACATCTGAACTTCTGTACAAAAGACTTCTCAAATCAAATAAGTCAATGTATACAATCGTCATGTCTTCATTTGTATTTGTGCAAAAGAAAGCATTTCTGAAGAATGGTTTTGGAAATAAGGAAATACTTTGGCAAACTTATTTTGTACTAGTTGGGTTAGAGCACCAATGGCATGTAGTTTCCTCTGGATCAGTGGTTCTTCCCAGGATTCTTCTGGATTCTTTATCCACCAGATATACTTCCCAGGGATTTTCTGGGATCCATCTCAACCAGATATTTTGACCATCATGTATAGTCAGCTTATCAAAATGGAGTTACACCCACAACAATGATAGCAACACTACCATCACCACCACCAACAAAATCTGTTTTTAGTAATAGCAGCCAATTTATTTGATGTACTGGCATTTGTACAGATTGTAAATATATTCATGCCAGAATGCTTTCTATCTACTTAGGTCAATTTATATTCCACCATTTTGGAGAACAAGTCGATTAAAGATTTTTTCTGTTTATAGTAATGGTGGCCATATAAGATATGGTGGAGAAAAGCATCAATTCAATAAAATTCTGTTAAGCAGATTTTGAGAAGAAACCAAATCGTTTTTTTTCTCCAGTTTTCAGTAAATGCAGCAAAATATTTAAACGGTCAGCATCTTTTCAACAAATCTGAAAAATTCTTTTGAAATGTTTGGGTGAAATCTTTTACAGACTGTTCTATTTTCAATAATGTTGGCCATATCTTAGGACAAATTGTCATCATTTATATAAATTGGAAAAATCTATATGTCATGATGCATTCTCTCAAATAAAATAAAATTCCACTCAACAGTTTTGAAGAAAAAGCAGTTTCAAGTTCACTTTCTTGGTAATAGTCATATCTCTATAGGAACCAACAATTTAATTTTCTCTTTTGAGACAGGCCTTTTTTCTTTTCACAGAAATAAGAGAGGTACATGTATATTAAATTAGTTTAAAATATTTCTTTTTCTTTCTCTAAGTTCCTTCCTTCTAGAGTAAATTAAATTGTTGGTTCGTAACATGGAAGATTGTTGATTTTTCTGTCAAATTTGGTCAAAATTGTTTTAACTAGTTTTTATATGAGTTGTTAAAACATTTTTCTGTCAGTAAAGTGATAATCAACTGTCAAAATTAAAGGATTTCATTTACATGACCATAAACCAGTAATAAACCAACTATTTTATGACCATAAATATCACATAATGGAGTCCAATGCCCTATGGGAATGAACTAATGCATGAAGTGTGCCTGGGACAGTTTTAACCAAGCAATCATAATTTGATGAAATAATCAATACACAGAACAGGGAGTATGGGATTATAAACAGGACCTATGGGTTATTCAAATGGAGACAAAACTAATCAAAGGATATACACTTCCTGACCCATTGCCCCCACCAAGAACTAATCCAGGGCAACAGGGAGGGAAAGCACAGAATATTCCAAACTTGAAGTGAACTGGATAAAAAGGCAATGAAAAAACACAACACATCTATGCTTGAATCAAATGGAATCCTACATACTCACCCAAAGACCTAACCCAGGGAAGCAATAGTACAATCAATAAAGGTCAGCGTTTTGTGATATTTTATACACATAACAGGGTGTGGTAATACAAAGGAAAAAATAAACTTTAACCAAAATATGTCCTCATAATTCATTGCCTCACCCAGGGGCAAAACTAAGGCACAGGAATGAAACAGTAAGAAAGGGGGTACATTACAAAACTATATTCAAAAATATGAAGTGAATTGGGTAGGAAGTTAATGACTTCAATCAAAATGTATCCCACTTTAATTTTTGATCCATGGGGTAGAAGTAGTACAGAGAACAGGACGATACATTATGATGTTACAGGAATAGTCCAAAGATGATGTGAATTGGAAATGATTTTGATTACCTGTCTGTCAACAGTTACAAGTGGTTAAATTATATGGAGAAATTTTCCAAGCCAAAAAATATTCATGTTGGTGTCATTATATCAACAAATGCATCAAAATCTTTCTTTCATCACCCTAGATGTACCAAGGACAAGAATAAAACCAAAATAATTGGATGGCTATTAAACTTTGTTTCAAGACCAAATTTTCTTTGAACAATAAACAATCCATCTTCTGTCTCGGTTCTTTGTGGAACTGATTATTTTGGGGAACACATAACTCAGTTGACAAAAAGAATACCCAAACCTACAACTATTGTCAGCTGACAACTATATAAGAATTATTGTAGACCAGACACTGAATTGTTAATAACAACAACATGCCAACAACATATTCATAGAGAAACTCTGAAGTAAAATCAATACAAAGACATTAAGCCCTTTTTTTTATGAGAACTAGTATCTATTAAAAAACATAAATTGTTTTGTCATTAAGCCCGACTAGTTCACCTTTAAAACAACAAGGTTGAAAAGATGACGTATCTGAATCTGAATGAAGTTATGGACAATGTATGCTTTCTACTGCAAGACTGTTTTCTTTAAAAAAATTAAAAAAAGGTTTCATTTCCCAGGCAAGAACAAATTCATGACTTCACGAACACTCATGAATTGTTCTTGACATGTTCATGATCATTTGAATTCATGAACATGTTTGTTTGTTTGTTTGCTTGAATTTTAACGGCGCACCAGCACTTTTAGGCTATTTAGCGCCATACAATAGGTTAGATGTTCAAAAATGAGAAAGGTTTAACATCGACCAGCGATATGAAAAACAATATAAAATGGTAAGATGTTGGTGACAGGAAAATATGAAGCTTCCCAATCAACGGGAGATGTAAATGGTGTTATGTTGATGATAAGATGTTGTAAATAAAAGGTGATATTTGCATTAGATAAAAATATTCTACGTGATGGCATACAAGTTATAGTTTAAAATAGAGATTTACTTCCTTTAGGAAATCTAAAATACAAGTGATTTGTATTGTATCAAAAAGTTCCTTCATGTCATGTACATTATAGTATTTAACACGCGTAGGTTGCAGGTCGGAACACTCGGTCATAAAGTGTTTAACAGTGAATGGCTCATTGCAAGAAACGCACTCTGGTGGATCTTCACCTTTCAGTATGTGGGAGTGGGTAATGTATGTATGAACAAATATTCATGAAAGTTCCACAACTAAGTTCATGAATACTTCATGAATTTTGATGCGTCATGCATGAGGTTCATGAATATAATGATGAGCTATTTTTATAACTTAAAAATTCCTTAAATGTCATGAATTTGGTTCATGAACATTTCAAGTACATTTCATACACCACTAAGGTATTTACTGGTTTATGACATTTCTATACCACTGTATTCATATAATGTTCAAGAAAATTCATTATACACATTTCCTCACAATCAGTGGTATAATTCTAAATAAAGAAATGAAAGAACACAACAAATGCGGGGATGCACGCTACTCAGGATGTGTGGGTCAACCAAGAGAACGCAACAAGTGAACACCAATCCCCAGTGTTCCCACATCAATACACCCCTGTTGTCAATAGTTGCAAGATAAATGAATTAAAAAATGATATGAATACTGTATAAATGTTATGAATACTGTATAAATGATATGAATACTGTATAAATGATATGAATACTGTATAAATGTTATGAATACTGTATAAATGTTAATATGGATTTGTATTCAATACCGGTACTCGTTTTCTTAACCCAAGTAGCTTGGAATTAATTTGGGTAACTATTATTCTGGCCAGCATGAATGAAATAAACTTGCTAATGAAGCTTTCAGTGTTTTTGTTCTAACATTTTCAAACATTTTTCATATAACTACATCAATGACTATTTTCTAACATTTTCATTAACTACATCAAAGACTTTTTTCTAACAATTTCATTAACTACATCAATGACTATTTTCTAACATTTTCATTAACTACATCAATGACTATTTTCTAACATTTTCATTAACTACATCAATGACTATTTTGTAACATTTTCATTAACTACATCAATGACTTTTTCTAACAATTTCATTAACTACATCAATGACTATTTTGTAACATTTTCATTAACTACATCAATGACTTTTTTTAACGTTTTCATTAACTACATCAATGACTATTTTCTAATGTTTTCATTAACTAAATCAATGACTTTTTTCTAACAATTTCATTAACTACATCAATGACTATTTTGTAACATTTTCATTAACTACATCAATGACTTTTTTTAACGTTTTCATTAACTACATCAATGACTTTTCTTAACGTTTTCATTAACTACATCAATGACTATTTTCTAACGTTTTCATTAACTACATCAATGACTATTTTCTAACGTTTTCATTACTACATCAATGACTATTTTCTAATGTTTTCATTAACTAAATCAATGACTTTTTTCTAACAATTTCATTAACTACATCAATGACTATTTTGTAACATTTTCATTAACTACATCAATGACTTTTTTTAACGTTTTCATTAACTACATCAATGACTTTTTTTAACGTTTTCATTAACTACATCAATGACTTTTTTTAACGTTTTCATTAACTACATCAATGACTTTTTTTAACGTTTTCATTAACTACATCAATGACTTTTCTTAACGTTTTCATTAACTACATCAATGACTATTTTCTAACGTTTTCATTAACTACATCAATGACTATTTTCTAACGTTTTCATTACTACATCAATGACTTTTTTTAACGTTTTCATTAACTACATCAATGACTTTTTTTAACGTTTTCATTAACTACATCAATGACTTTTTTTAACGTTTTCATTAACTACATCAATGACTTTTTTTAACGTTTTCATTAACTACATCAATGACTTTTTTTAACATTTTCATTAACTACATCAATGACTTTTCTTAACGTTTTCATTAACTACATCAATGACTATTTTCTAACGTTTTCATTAACTACATCAATGACTATTTTCTAACGTTTTCATTACTACATCAATGACTATTTTCTAATGTTTTCATTAACTAAATCAATGACTTTTTTCTAACAATTTCATTAACTACATCAATGACTATTTTGTAACATTTTCATTAACTACATCAATGACTTTTTTTAACGTTTTCATTAACTACATCAATGACTTTTTTTAACGTTTTCATTAACTACATCAATGACTTTTTTTAACGTTTTCATTAACTACATCAATGACTTTTTTTAACGTTTTCATTAACTACATCAATGACTTTTCTTAACGTTTTCATTAACTACATCAATGACTATTTTCTAACGTTTTCATTAACTACATCAATGACTATTTTCTAACGTTTTCATTACTACATCAATGACTTTTTTTAACGTTTTCATTAACTACATCAATGACTATTTTCTAACGTTTTCATTAACTACATCAATGACTATTTTCTAACGTTTTCATTACTACATCAATGACTTTTTTTAACGTTTTCATTAACTACATCAATGACTATTTTCTAACGTTTTCATTACTACATCAATGACTTTTTTTAACGTTTTCATTAACTACATCAATGACTATTTTCTAGTGCTTTCATTACTTTTATCTAACGTTTTCATTAACTACATCAATGACTTTTTTCTAACGTTTTCATTAACTACATCAGTGACTTTTTCTAATGTTTTCATTAACTAAATGAATGACTTTTTTATATAACATTTTCATTAACTACATCAATGATATTTTTAATAACATTTTCACTAACTACATCAATGACTTTTTCTCTATGTTTTCATTAACTACATCAAAAACTTTTTTCTAATGTTTTCATTAACTATATGGTTACCACATGGTGCCATTTTGAACAAACCAAAATATTTTAACAACGATTATCATGACTGGAAGTAAGTGAAAAATAATGTGATATGATTGGTTGATAAACATGCATGGTTTCAGCAGCTGAGCCTTTTTTTTCCCACAATCAAAAGAGGATGCAAATGGTTCTGCAACTGAATAAAACTCGTGAAAAAAGGACAGATAAATATTTTTTTTTAGGTCAATACATGTTCTATTGTTGGGTTTAATGCCATTTTTCAACACATTATAGGCTATACATGGCGGCCAGTATTAATGGTGGAAGAAGAACCCAGGACACACACACACACACACACACACACACACAGAAAGAAAACACCAACCCATGAGAAACTACTGGCAAGCTTTCTCACATACCAACATAATATGATGTAAGGATTGTTTAATTTAAAATTTAATCTAGTTATTGTGTCAAATTGTACACAAGAATGCAATTAGTAACCAGATGAAACCAGAAGTAATACCCAATATGTGGAATTCGAGTAGATGCATTAGTGAGACTGTAGTGAAGAAATCTGAAGCTGTATCAATAAAAATCAAACAAAAAAAATATACACACACACACACACAAACACACACACACACACAGATCAGGTGTTTTAGGGTAATGGTGTTGTCACAAATTGTTTCTCATATTTGAAACCAGTCTCAAAATTCTCTAAATAATATAAATTCCCATTAAGTTGAGTATAGATTTTTTAGAATCATTTTTTAAGTGTAGGTGAATTTTTAAAAAATTGAGTTAGATCACTCATGGAAAATATAGTGGGGTACAATAATTATGTGTTTAAAACTGAAAACAACGTTGTTGATCAGAGGTTATCTGTACTAATAATCTTTCAGATCAGACAGCAGAAAAGTTAAAAATATTATAAATGAGGTTTGTAGGTTAAGGAATAAAGTCAGAAAAATGGTTAATAATATGGCCAAGATGGAAGAGACATTAAATAGTGACTTCCGCAGCAACATGAAATGGGCAGGGTGTGATTAAATTGTTGACCCTAAAGAGCTTTAAAAAAAGACGAGTTATCCGACAGGTAAATCTTGGGAAAAAGATCGGTAAAGTCAGGAGAAAACAAAAAAGACAGCTGCTTACATGTCAAAATTAAATATGCTTTAACAAATCTTTCAACACAAATGCCCCATTCTCTCAAATAATGTTCGTAGAAAGAAAAAAAAAATCTTTGTTACATCATAGAAATTTATCTGAAATTAAAGACTGTTTAAAGATAGTATATGCTGCATTTCTTTTTCTAAAAACCCACACCAATGTTACCTGATGATGCAAGAGGAAATATTACAAAAGTATTTGCCAATTCATCAGATAATCCCATTTTTTTTTAGAGGAAATGTTCATGAACAGTCATGAATCATTCACAAGAAATTTTTTCATCATAGTTCATGAATTTACCATTTTGAGTTCATGCATAGTCATGAATAGTTCATGATTCTTTTGATAAACTCTTATTTATGAACCAAGTTCATGAATAATTCTCAACCAGGTTCAAAAATTGATCACTTCAATGGGATTGGTATAGAATTTTCACTGCTACAAGTCACTAAGATGCTGGTACCGTATAGTCTCCCAGGAATGAACCTAACATTCCTGATACATACAAAATATGCTCCTGCTTGTATTCTATTCTAGGATGCATGACTCCAGGATTCAAGCTACAGTAACTTATTCAAGTTGCACTGAAAATCAAACGAGTGCACAAATTGTGCATTTCAAACGTTTATTTCTTAATAAATTGCTCTTATATTCAAATCTCGCTGCCCTTAGAGCGGATTGACGCCCTTAAATTCTCAAGAGTAGACCCAATCACTTCAAAACATTGAAATGCAAGAATGTAATCCATCATGTCAAATTCTTGGTTCTAGAGCAGACCATGATAAGTAATGAAGCAATAGTCTATTTAGTTTCCAAATAGTCAATTACTTCTGATGAATACATATATTATGCTGTGGGTACAAGTCACTTCAAAACTATGGTATGCAAGAATGTACTTTGAATCCATCATGTCATCAAATTTCTTTCATAATATACATCATTAACTGTCAGGACTATGTCCATCACATATTCAAATTTCTCCTATAACACACAAGTACATCAATAACTGTCAGGACTATAAAAGGTATATCAATCCATAATATTTCATGTTTTCAGAGGTTTAATAACAGTATGATGGTTAATTCTGGTAGACTCTAATAGTTTACCTGGGAATGCTCACAAACCCGTTTTTGTATTTTTTTTTCCTTCTGTTTTTTAAAACTTATTAGATGAATACAAATTTTGGCAAAAAATTCTCAAAGGGGGTAAAACAACACAAATTTAAAAAAACTCAATAAACTTGTCCCTCAAACAGACTGACTTTCTATTGGGGTAAAAGAATTTCTAGAAAACCAATATATGACAGTAATTGTTTCCCTTGTAATTAAAGAATTTAGAAAATATCTCCGATATTATTCAGTGTCAACAAGATTTTCAGTATGTGCGTGTGTGTGTGTGTATATATATATATACAATTTTAGTAACCAATTATTTTTTTATGGCAGACCAGCATAATTTCTACAATAAGTCTTCTTCATACCAAGTTTAAGTAAATTCTATCCAGTGGTTTTGGGGAAATTGTTGTTGAAAGACTTTTCTATTTGCAGTAAAAGCAGCTTTATCTAATTGGTGTGATTTGGACTAATTTTAAAGGTTTAAGTAACAGGATGCTTTATTTCAAGTTTGGTAAATTCTATTCAATAGGTTTAAAGAGGATATCAGACATTTATCTTTTCTTTTCCGTCATAAAACCATAATTTCTACAAATCGGAAAGGTCTTCATACCAGAATGTTTTCTATCAAATGCAATCATTTTCTGTTCCAAGTTTTGGAGAAATTGTTATTTCCAGTCATAATGGCTATATTTGATTGCAGTTTGACATCATTTTAAAGGTCTTTTGGAAATCATGCTTTCTGTCAAGTTTGGTCAAACTCGATTATTCCATTTTCATTGGAGGCCATGTTTAAAGGTTTTTCAATTTGACTAATAGTCACTTTTCTATTTTTTTCCGATGGAGACCATATTAAAAGGGTTTTCATTTTGACTAATAGTTACTTTTCTATTTTTTTCCGATGGAGACCATATTAAAAGGGTTTTCATTTTGACTAATAGTCACTTTTCTATTTTTTTCCGATGGAGACCATATTAAAAGGGTTTTCATTTTGACTAATAGTTACTTTTCTATTTTTTTCCGATGGAGACCATATTAAAAGGGTTTTCATTTTGACTAATAGTCACTTTTCTATTTTTTTCCGATGGAGACCATATTAAAAGGGTTTTCATTTTGACTAATAGTCACTTTTCTATTTTTTTCCGATGGAGACCATATTAAAAGGGTTTTCATTTTGACTAATAGTTACTTTTCTATTTTTTTCCGATGGAGACCATATTAAAAGGGTTTTCATTTTGACTAATAGTTACTTTTCTATTTTTTTCCGATGGAGACCATATTAAAAGGGTTTTCATTTTGACTAATAGTCACTTTTCTATTTTTTTCCGATGGAGACCATATTAAAAGGGTTTTCATTTTGACTAATAGTTACTTTTCTATTTTTTTCCGATGGAGACCATATTAAAAGAGTTTTCATTTTGACTAATAGTTACTTTTCTATTTTTTTTTTAATAGAGGCCATAATTATAGGTTATCAGCATAATCTGTTGAAACTTAAAAAGTATCCACACCTATATTCTTGCTCTCAGATTTGATAGAATTCATTTTTTTATCTTCTCAAAAAGCTAACCATTTACAGATACATGTACTTTATTCACAATGACTATGAGTTAGCTAAGAAGTTTTACAGCATTGATATATTTTGAGTTTTACAAGCAAATTTCACGGCATGAAAGATAAAAATCTTTAAGAAAATCAGCCATTATGAATGGTGCCTATCATTTATTTATCTACTGCTTTCAGCCATTTGTCAATCACAGATATCAGTTCAATTTCACATAATACTGATGAAAGCAAGAATGAATATTACGAAGATCACAGTGTTCAAATGGCAGAGAAAAGAGTCATATGCATTTTCTATGTAAAGACAAGGACAGAGATGAGCCTCTAGTTTTTTACCTCATCTTATGCAGTGGTGTTAAACTGGCAGGTTTCAAAGTTTGTAGAAATTTATGAGACAATATTTTCGTTGAAAATGAAAGATATACTCTCTACTGCAGCAGAAGCAATTATCTGTAAGTAGCTTTTGTCCAATTATATCAATATCTGCAGCTTTATTATCATCCGAGTTTTAAATATGTTAGATAATATTTTAACACAAAATATTTTGTAGCCCCTGATGATCAGCAATCTGACCAAAAGTCATTAAAAATGAGCGAGATGTAACCTGGATTATTAGCTATAAAATCCCCTCATGATATAATTTCAGCTTTACTCCTACCATGTACCAAACTGTAAAAACTATCCAGATAGCTTTCAGGTTATTTCTATTTTCATCCAGCATTTTTTTCAGTAGTGTACTTGTTTGGCTTTATATTTTTTTTTACATTCCCATCTCAGCTGTCTACATGGGTTCGAGTCTTGGGTTCAGCCAATGTGGGTATGTGAGAAAGCTTGCCAGTAGTTTATTGTGGGTCGGTGGTTCTTTTGGAGGTGGGTGGGTGTTCTTCCTTCATCTTTAATACTGGCTGATATGTATAGCCTTTCTTGTGTTAAAAAATGGTTTTAAACCCTACAACAACAATAACAACATTCAGGATTTATTCTAAATATAAAACCTTATGCCAAATTTGGTTTTAATATGTGAGAGATTACCGAGACAAAATGTATGACTAAAGTGGCTGGATTAGGGTAACATCATTATGCCCTGATCCACTGATATGTTGAAAGCAAAAAATTCTACGTACAATTTTAACAGTTCAGGTTTTGGGGGTTGTCATCAACGATGTAGGGATTATCATCAGGGATTAACAATAAAGCTAATTTATTTTTTTAAATCTATGTGAAATAATCTTCTTTAATTTTTTTTCTCTGTTCTCCTGTCCAATCTGGAAACATGAACTAATGAACCAGAATTGCATAACTGATATACAATAAAAAATGTCCTCCACAGTTAAGAAAACTCTACACTCCTGTATATTCTCAGCACATGGATTCAAACTTGAAGCATGCTACTGGAGCCAGAAATATTCTGCTGATGATATAATAATAGCTTTTAATGTATAAAACTGGCATAGCTTGAATTGCAAGCCATCATTTTTACTCCAGTACAAGAATTCTTTGCCAACATATTTTTGGTTCACTTTTAAAGAAACAATCTGTACTAATTCAAAACTCTAAAATACTACCACCCCAATTTTTGTTCCCTTGTTTCAAGAATTTAGTTTTCTAGTGAGACTATGTTATTGTACCAATATGTAAATTATTCATGACTAGTATTTCCTTATGAGAAAACAAACTGCCCATAAAAATTCAGAGGCAGACAGGAATCAATGCTATATCTTGTATTATTATCAAAGCCCATGGCATACCTTTTACCAATGTGGTTGTGTTTGTTCTATGTATTACAACAGCCATTGTGGTCCAGACACAGTGCTTGTTAATATAATGTATTCTGATAATTAGCATATTATTTATATGCAAGAATTAGAAAGCCATCTATGTCAGCCAATTCATTTCAGACATTGGCAGTATTTTTCTAGACAATGGCTTCAGGTTTTTTAAAAGGTACATGTAGGGCTTGTGATAATTCTTGATTTGCCAATTCCAAAGTTTTAAAACTAATACCTGACATTACAGGTTTCCTCCATAAATTCTCACATTTGAACCTTCAACAACTTTTTTTCTTCAAATATGTTTAGTCTGACCCAACAGAACTTTAAAAATAAGTTGAAAGACATGGGGCCAAATTATTTCAGGTTACTGCCCATTAAGTTCATTAAATATATTGTGCAGCAATATTGGAAATGTTCATACACATTTATTGTAAAATGTTATTTTAAGTTCACAGTGCTAATGAATAGTTAATAGACAAAACCATGATGTAGAGGCAAAGGGTAGTTATTCGCATTATGCAGGGATTTTCCAAATCAAGAACCCTTCCCAAAATCGACAAGTACCGGTAGATTATTTCTTGGACATCAAAATTTTGAACATCAATTAGTACTTTAATAAGCCAAAATATGCCAAATATCATCAAGTTACAAATATATCATTAAGTTACAAAAACTATTTCTGCCATGCAGTGCAGCAGTGCTTACCCACATAATTGCATAATCGTGTGGACTACTTTTCTGAACTCAACTGGGTTAACATCTGAGTTTTATTTTATTGCTTGTCGTATAGAATCGTTCAACCTCCAGCATCAAGGAAAATGAAGGCCGCAAAGTTCTGGATGATATGAAAAATAACAAATGGCCAAGAGAAAAGTACAACCCGTGATGACCACCCAGCACCATACATGCTAAACCCTGGTGAGGAAAAAGTATAACCCAAGTGGACAAGAGTAATCGGAGCACACACACACAAAAAAAAAGAGTAATCCACATCTAACATGAAAAAGTGAGCACATGTACAAAATGATTTATTTACCCCTCTAGTTTTTTAACATCAATTACGGCTTCAAGTTTTCCTATGCAACACTTTAGGTTTGAAAACAAGACTCTCATTTTGCGTTTCAAAACACTGTACAAGCTGAGACTAAATGTTTTGCACACCAGTAGTGCACTTAGTGCCTGGTTACCAAGTCTGGATCTGAATTCAGTTTTATTTTTTGTTAACAATACTGATTAATCTCTCACAGCATTAGAATGGCAAAGAACCAATATATTCCTGACAACGAAGAGGAAATTTATATCTTCCAGTTAATGGCTCTTTTAGCCAGGAAAAAAGGTGCCATTGCCCATCAACTTTGTCCGCATTTAGTATGTTGTCTGGTAGAATGCCAACTTGATACTTCTGGAGTTCTTGTAATTTATCAGCAGCCTTTCCTGCAGCAAGATGCATCAAATGACAGAGACAACCTGATATGTACAGTGATGGAGACAATTTTCAAAGTATTGAATGCAATTCCTTTATTAATTCCAGTCATCACTGATGCATTAACAGTTGAAAACCCCATACAGTTCTGCCAACTTATGTTTATTCAAAGCATTATCAAGCAAATCAAAAACGTTTTCTCAAGTTATATCTACTGTTAATTCTGGCAATGAAAGAAGACAACTTTTTTCATCATAATCACTACTCCTGTCTGTTGCAGTAACTAAACGGGCCGATTTTCAAGGCTTCTGCAATTTCAAGTGAAGTATTTTCTGCTAAACACCAAACAATATTAGATATCATGTTGTTTTTGCACAGACATATTTTCTTCATTTCTGTAATCAGGAAACAGCTTTTTGAAAAAAGAACCAATGTAGAACTCCACGCTAGGGGTAGTTCGTGTTCTATAAGAACTCGTAAATACTTGCCTCTTGAGGTATAAATTTTCATGTCCACAATTGAATTCTGCAGTAAAAAGGAAGTTCATGTAATTCATGCATTCATCATTGAATCGATTTTTCATCTTTTTCTAATCCATTATTTCCATCTGTGAAACTATCTGAAAATCATTTTTGTTCTATCACACACATTGATTAGTATAAATCTGACTTGACTTTTAGTGCCAAATACCTACAGACTGGTTCTGTAACATATGAATTAGAACAAAGAATCTGCAAGCAAAGATTAAAAACTAACTAAGCCATATAGCTGCTAAAAATAGAAACCAGGGTCAAAAGTTTTAAAGTAGAAACCAGCATGTTTCTTAGAACCAAGGCAGCTGTTATAAATAGAACATAATACTGTCAGGAAAGTGCATAAAAGTCTATGGACATGTGTACTCTTATGACATAGTTCAGTAGAAGCCATCTTGCCTAGAATAACGTCTGTGAGATCAATAGGATGTTAATAGAAATGAGAAAACAAATCATAAAACCTTTTTATGGGGAGAGGGTGAACCAAAAATACATAATCCAAATGCGTTTACACGCAAGGTGTAATTTAGTGAGAAATGATTATGTCAAAAGCATAATGGTTGGAATGTATGCCCAACATATCCCCAATTAACATTGGTTGCCACAGAATCTTCATTTTGAATTATCACAATCAAAAGTTAGTCGATCATGGTTACCAGAATGTTTCTCTTTTCATATCCAGAATATGCTGCTCTATCAGAACCAAACAACATTTACTCATTTCAGTGAATTCCACATTAGTAAGACTCGGACATCCAACTCCAACGTTTACTTAGATCCAACTCCAATATACCCTAAGAGTAACTCATAATACATATATCTAACACAGCAAGGCCTGGAAATATTTGGACCAAGCGTTCTAGTGCTTATACTGATGTAACTACTCCTTGCTTGGGGAATTAGAAAAGCAAGAGTTCATCTTTTCACTATGGTTGACCCAAATGGTCCTAGAAGACCTCAGAGAAAACATTACTGGAAGACTAGGGTTAGAAAGGATATATATATATATATATATATATATATATATATATATATATATATAAGAGAGAGAGAGAGAGAGAGAGAGACAGAGACAGAGACAGAGACAGAGAGACAGAGAGAGACAGACAGACAGACACAGAGAGAAAGAATGAAAGATACTTATATACATCTGCTGTACTGTTATACTTATCTATACAAGTGGTGGAAAATCCATACAATGATGTTTGCCATATGCAAGTTATTTCAATTTTCAGCAGTCATCAATATATATTAAATAGTTGCTTGCCTTAGTTTTCTTTAAATTGAGAATTGTGACAGATGCTGCAAGGCACAGGCACTCCTTTTTCTTAGTTAAAGCAAAAGACTTCACAACAACGATATATATATATATATATATATATATATATATTGAATTTAGGAACAATTCAGCTATATTTTCTAGAGCCTCCTTGCAGGAGCAACGAACAAGTGGCCCCAGAATTTTTGTTTTCAATTAAAAGTTAGTAAATCTCAATTACCTAATTGTTTCCCTTTTTCATTCCAGAACATGTTATTGGATCAGAATAGTAATTTTACCTATTCCCAAACTTATGGTCATCTTGATTTTCAAAAGCCTGGTGCTGCTTTTAAGTGCATTTCAGCATAAGTATTTGAATACTTCAATGTCTTTGCATCAATGTGACACATGTATTCCTTCCTAAATTGAATCAATTTTCATTTGACTAGCTGTTTGGATCACTGACACAACATGCTCAATGACCAATACACCCACTTTGTACTCTGAAGTACTTAAACTGAGAACAGGATTCATCTGCTAAAGTATGCTTGGAGTCAAAATGATCTATCAAGAAATGCTAAATAACTTTCTGATAACTTTGCTTTTAATAAGTGAATCACATTTTTTTAAATGCCATTCTATCTTATGCATTTTCTTGAAGAAAAAGGTGTACAGTTTTATATTCAATAATTAGGTCTCTTTTCATTTACAAGAGTAAGGGTGAAAACCCCAACCTGATATGATTATCTATTCAGGAGAGTTAATAACAAAATCTTCAAAATGTTCATTGTGGCAGTCATATTTGGAGCTAGATCTGCACTGTTTTAATTTAGGACCAAATATATATTACAATTAGTCCTCGGGTGAAAACTCCATAACCATATTACTCTCTACTTAACACATTAACCCCTGGAGGTTTTTGCTGTTTTTGCATGAAATGCGAGTAGGAAACACATTTTGGGGACTATATCTGAATACATCTTAATACATCGATTTCCAAGCAATATTCGGTTAGACAAATGGTTAGTTGTGCTAAAGAAAATGTTTTTCTTTGGTTAGTTTGCTGGTGCATGAGCAGAAGGTGAAAATTCAGACTTTTTTTGTTTTTGTTTAATGGACCTTTAATTTTCGTATGGAGAAGACTCTTTATTCAAAATGTCCACCTTATCCTACATTTTGCACAGGTTCACCTGTCTGTGTGTACTTCAGTCTGGTCTGTTGTAGATCTGAGGCCATCAAGTCTAAAATCTGAACACAAATTTGGATTCCGGCCATGGGTGAATTTTGGGTGGGAAAAAAAACTGGGTCCAAATAATTAGGCTTTCCCCTCTGTATTATATAGTGCAACTACAATATCCAGATTATTTGCATTCATTGTGAAGCTACATCTGTCTACCTTTCAATAATACCACCTACTTTAGTGTATCATGCATGGCCTTGATGCTACAAACCTTGGAAGTAGGCTACTACCTCATGCCCCGTAAAGTCGTCGCTAGGGGTTAATGTGTTAAGAAGATTAGCTTTAACAAGTTTTGAAGATGGTTGCCATACTGACCATTCTGGATCTCAGATCTTTAGAAGGCTAATTTAGTACCAACTAGACAACATAAGAAGTCTTCTCCAGCTATACATCATAAGAAGCCTTCTCCAGCTAGACACCATAAGTCTTCTCCAACTAGACATCATAAGAAGCCTTCTCCAGCTAGACATCATAAGAATTCTTCTCCAGCTACACATAAGTCTTCTCCCGCTAGACATCATAAGAAGTCTTCTCCAGCTAGACATCATTAAGAAGTCTTCTCCAGCTAGACATCAAAAGAAGTCTTCTCCAGCTAGACATCATAAGAAGTCATCTCCAGCTAGACATCATTAAGAAGTAATTGGTGAAAATCTCATTTTACTATGATCATCCATTCAGGTGGAGAAGCAACAAGATTTTCAAGATGGTTGCTATGGTGGCCATATGTCCAATCAAAACTATTTTCATCATAAGAAGTCTCCTTTGTAAATATTGATGTCAATTTGACGTCCTGTAAAGAAGGAAGAAGCCAACAAGATTTTCAAGATTGTTGCCATGGTGGCCATATTAAAAGTATGCCTGCAATTGGGTATCCTGGAACTCGGGTACCTGCCCAATGATAATCTGGGTAATGCATTAAGCCATCAGTTCATTAGTTCATGTAAACAAAAACATGTCTCCACCATGTTCCGATCAACATCTGGAGTGAGCAAAACAGAACAACACAAACAACTTGAGGATACTACAAACTTATCCATTGTTGATTCACATCTACTTTATTTCTTATTAATAGTATCTGTATATGACACATTTACTAGACAACAGATGTATTTCTTCAAATTGAAACCATATGTCTCAGATTCGTTTTATTCTGATAAACACTTATTAGTGAATCAGTCAATATTGAAATAAAAGGCACCAAATGCTATGCAAAACAGCCTTAACCGAAGTTACTCAATGATGCTATATGACTGAAAAATGTTGGAGTGAATTTTCTTAAACATGTTGGATCAGGAAATGTTTAACAAATTTTGCAAAAGAATTCAAGAGTGATGTAATACAATATAAGACTGAGCACATCTTCATGTTCATTGTAGAATATGTGGACAAATTAACATTAGACCTGTATATACTAGTTAAACTGAGTGCTAAATATAAATAATTTATCAATTTGTTTTGCATTTATATTCTTATACTCCACATGGGTTTAGCCAATTTGTCACAAAAATTTTAAATAACTGCAGATCCAAGTAAGTAGAAAATTAAATGTATATTTTTCATGGTTTCCTGTAACTATGGCAAGTACTAAAAAGATTACTCTTTTCATGCTCATATTACATTTTTGCCATTTATATTAGTAATAATTATGCTTATATCTCTCTGACAGTTTGCATATTTGAACCTGCAACAAAGCAGTTCTGGTGCTCATTTAATAAAAATTTCCTACCTGGGTAACCGAACATTTGGATTGATGGGTACCTGGTAGATATTTACACAAATTTTGACAGCCCTGACTTAATGTCAATTTGGTATCATTGTTACTTATATTTGATTTAAGTCATTTATTTTTTTTTAATTGTTTGTCAGATTCAAATTTGACATTTTAAGTTTAAGATTCATTCATTGGGATATATATTTTTTTTAAAAGTGGGATGACCTGTACTCTACGAATAAACACCAGATGTTGACCTCATTTCAGACCTGGCTTCAGAGTTGTGAACAAGCTTTTAAAATGACTGGTTGTTTCCAAGGACATTATGGAGCTTTGTTATAAACATCTTTCTATTTTTAGTTCTTTTGAGTAAAAATAACTGATTCTCATCTGGGTCATAAGGTGTGTACGAGATTTTTTGAACGTAAATTTGTTCTAAAGATTCTAGAAGATCATGTGATGTTTTAGAGCGAACTATTTAATAGAAGTTGGTAGCTGTTAGAATACTAAGTTGTGTGTCATTTTGAGTTATTTTAAATTACCTTGTACTGGAAATTATTTAAATTCATTTGGATCAAGAGGATTTATTTTGTTATTTATCTGGAAAATAATTGTGCTCATTGAATTTCATAAGACCAGAACTGACTTCATCATGTGACATCGTCTACCATCTTGGATGCTTCACTAAGATTCGAACTGGGAATTATAAGGACATTTTATTACCAGGACTTTTGCAATTTCAGTAGTGGATTATATTTTGTATTTTTGGATTAATTTTAGACTTAATTGATTCTTAAAACCAAAAGTTTATTTTTTCTTTTCTGGAAAATATTTGTGCTTAATAAATGGTTTATTAAGTTTTCACAAGCTTGTTGTTTTCACTCTTTCTATGTTACTGTTTTTTTGAGCCTAAGCACGTAACACCATTTTCATTTAATTTAACTAAACATCACTTTTAGTGAGAGAAAAACCCCATCATGATATGACCATTCGTTCTGGAGAAGCAGTAATAACAAGACTTTCTAGAGACATACTTATTGTGGCCATATTGGATGTCTATTTGGAAGCATTTTCATTTAATACTAACTTGACATCACAAGAAGTCTTTTAGCAAGAATTAAAATGTCAATATGAATGTTGACTGAGGACCAACTATTCCAGGAGTTTAATACCAGTCTTAATTATTGCAAAAAAGAAGGTTTGCTTCAAAAAAAGTTTTCATTTTGTTAACACCTAGGCAGCATTTTAAAAGAAAGAATAAAAACAATACATGTGCTGTACATATACAAACTGCAGAAATTCTTATACTGAATAATAACACACAACTGAAAGGAACATTAGTATCAAACTAAAATGCATATATAATGTACTGCCGTTGTTCTTGTTGTAGGGTTTAACACATTTTTCAGCATATGATAGGCTATACATGGCAGCCAGTATTAATGGTGGAGGGAAATCCCCAGGGAATAACCAACAACCCACAAGAGGCTACTGGCAAGCTTTCTCACATACCCACATTGGCTGAATCTGAGACTCATACCCGTGCAGACAGGTGAGATGGCAGTGATCTGTAATGGAGAGCGCTTCATACCACTAGGCCAATCATGGTCCCATGTACTGCCATAACTTAAAAGAAATTCATATAAATTTCATAACCGTGGTGCTGTAAAGCGAAGTGTTATCTATATCCTATTGTGTGCTCAAGTTATGACTATGATTATAGACTGCAATTTAAGGTACACCACTCCCTCGATAACTCGCGCACATCGGGGTCCAAATCATCGACCGCACTATAAGTGGGGTACGAGTTATCGAGGGACCTATAATAAAAAAGGATCGATACAGCGGCAAAAGGGTTGGTGCGTGGCAGATTTTTTTTGTTTTTAATACTCACTTATAATCGTGCTGTCATTAACTGTGAATAAATATCTCTTCATAATGGTGTAGTTTATTGTTTCCTCATAGAGTAGCATTAATTTCAGAATAAATTACCGTATATTGATGAGTTAATCAAAAACATTATTTCATCTGGTTTCCGTTCGATCACAGGAGTATGATGTTTTATCAATAAAGTACAACAAAATCTCTGACAACATTAATTCCCCTTATCGGTAATATATATAAAAAAATATTACCGATAAGGGGAATTCATGTTGTCAGAGTTTTCACTATACTTTATTGATAAAACATCAGACTCCTGTGGTTCGATTAACACGTGTACCTATTCACACATTGTGTATAACGTCACTAATTTTTGTGCTGAATTGGATACATTCTTGTTTTATTTTTTGATCCAAATTAGATGTATTTGCTTAATACAAAAGATTGAATCTCTTTGCAAGAAACAATGTCGATCGATTATTCATATACAGTGTATATATTTGATTGCAGTAGAAGTAAGATGAAAAATTTGAAACAATGTAAATCAGAACACAATAATACAAATGTCAGTAGTGATACGGTGGACAAATGGCAAGACGTTTTGAAAAAAAATCAGTTAATTTTCTGTGTTACTCCCTGATTTCGCTGCCATCGAGCAAACTCATCACTTGCTTGATTCCATGCACAAGAGACATAAGTGACAAAACAACGCAAGTCTCTTTAAATGGATTATTTTAGTGCAACATACACTTCGCCAAGTTTGTTGATCAAAACAAGCCGGCCGGTAACTAGGTTCTCACAGAAGTACTCACTCATGGGTTTTCTTGTGATGGTTGATTGACTCTTTTCATGTTTTCATAGAAAAGAATATGTTGCAATTATAATGTTTACATTGAAACAGAAATAAAAGATTATAATGTGGTTTTCACACAGCAAGATATTTAATTGCTGTTTATTTCATTATCTGTTGCCACTTGTTAGCATTTACCGAACGTTTTCATTGATCGCTATTTCACCTTACTGTTTATTTACGGCGTATCGATGACGGTGTATCAAAAAATAAACCCAACATAATATGTGATATCTTATTTAGAATTTGCAAATTTCACAATATGGAATCAATCTTTATGGGCATTAATCACCTTTTTTTATGATAAAACGAGAAATGTATAAAGGTTTAAATAACCAGTTCTTATTGTAATTTTTTCACATTCAGCATATTTTGAAAGATTTTTAAAATATATTTTATCCTTGGGGAAAAATTGGGATCCATGCCAGACACCACGTTATAAATGGGTTCGCGAGTTATCAGGGCGCGAGTTATCAAGGGAGAGGTGTAATTATGATTTGTAAACAGGATGTTTACATGTTTAAGTTTAGTCCATGAATGTACGTTTTAAAAAACATGCTGACATATTAGTTCAGAAAAAGGACTTGTTTATGTAGCAAGAGTTCAGGGTTTGTTTTGTTTACAGTTAGATTAGGTTTTCACACAGAAACCTTCACATTATGTAATGTTAACGGTCAAGTGAAAGTGAGTGAAAACTGGGATTTCATAAACAGTTCATTCCTGTTTATGATCAGTCTGTTGTAAACCTTTACAGCTGTTTTTATCTGTCTGTTTTTATGGTTAAACACCATTTTTCAGCACACGATAGGCTATACATGGTAGCCATTATTTATGGTGGAGGAAGAACCCAGAAAACACCAGAAAGTACCACCAACCCACGAGAAGCTAGTAGCAAGTTTTCTCACATTCCCACATTGGCCGAATCCGAGACTTGAACCCATGACAGTGATCCATAACGGTTAGTGCTTTAGACCACTCATGGCCCCTCCAGCTATTTTTTATTTGAGAGGAAATATTTCAATTATTCAATGGAATATTAAATTGTGTTGACTTTGGATTAACACATTTTTGGGAATTATTGTGAATTCATTCAAAGACATTCTGGATTGCATCATTGTGGTACATCAGAACATTCAAGACTATTGGAATTCATTCAGCAGATTCTATATTTTTGGATATGTGATATGACATTTATCTGAGACAACACTTAAAGTGTCTTCAAAGTTCTCAGTTTGTATTGAAGGAAATAAATTGTTTGTTGATTTTACTTAAATTATTGGCTTCACTTTCATTTTGTTACATATTTTAAAACCAGAGTCATAACTAAAAGAAGTAATAGGCAGATCCCTGAGATGTGCCAATACAACATACATGTAAACTCAGCCTAAGGGGTGGGTGGGTGGGTTGGGGGGCCTTTAGAACCTGTTTAAAAAGAATGCAACATAAAGCATACTGCAACTGACACATAAAATATCATTAAAAATTTGTTTTGAAAATGTACCCCCTATTATATCAAAATAGATGTAACATAAATTGTTACCATTATGGAACGGATGCATGTACTCTCAACAACAAAGGTGAATGCCAATGTTAATCTGAATTGCTTTCTGGAAGGTCATGAAAGCATAAGCTAATCATACTGATTTCACTTCCTCAACCAGAGCACATATACATACTACTTGGCCTGACCACTACAAACAACATATCTGCAGAAATACTTTTCCATGTTAACATTGCTTATTTGTTTTTTATGGTTTAACGCCATTTTCAGCACAGTATAAGCTATACATGGTGGCCAGTATTAGTGGTGAAGAACCCGGAAAACCCCCGAAAAGAACCAATGACCCACGAGAAGCTACTGGCAAGCTTTCTCACATAACTACATTAGCCGAATCTTAGACCCGAACCCACGCAGAAAGAGGTGAAAAGGCAATGATCCGTAACAGAGAGTGCTTTCGACCACTCTGCCACTCGGGGCCCTTCTTAATAACATAATACATTTAATAAGCTTCAAAACACAAAAAAAGTCAAGTAGTCACATGATAAGTTTAACTGTTCAAGTGCACTGCATATACACTGCAGTAATTAGGCTGCTGTGCATTTTCAAAATTTTATATTTTATGATTGCCTCCACTGCAAAAACCAACAAAGCAATCAAGCAGGTGTGTGAATGTAAATACATATTGTAGCTGAGGGATACACTGTGTCTAATCCTGCTGCGAAAAAACAATAAAATTGGCAAGAATTAAAATCTTGTCTTATCTGTACACACCATTCCTTGCCTTTCCATTCCAGCATCAAGTACATACATTCTGTACTCTGATAAGTCTTGGTTCATATTATTTAGTCTACTTTAACAGACAGGAACTAAAGGAAACATTCAGAAAACCATTAATATTAATGTCTTGTGAATTGCATATCCCAACAGAGCATGGTCCTATTAAAACATGCATGAAAACAAACACACCAGAAACCTACAAGAATGGTATAATACAGAGCTACTGATAATAAATATAGATCATGCAGTAGCTTGTTTGCTACTTCAATAAATCTAAATGGCTTACTTGAAAACAGACTATCTATCTAACATTGTGGCATTATAAAGCAGGTCTATCTTTAAAATTCTGAATCAATTCTGAAACATCAAGTTTATGAAAAAAATTCTATTACATAATATGGATAGTGAAAAGAGATTTCATACTGCGCATACCTCTGAAGGTGAAGATGCTCCCATACAGCTTTCTGGCAATTATCCATATTCTCAAAAATTCCATTACTCTAATTACCCTTGGTGAATAATCACATTCATAAATCCAAATCTGATCAAACTAAGTGATAGATTAATCATTCTGAATATTAGTGTTTAATTTCTAATCATTGCTCATACATCTTGTATGTATAGATTCATAAATCAATCATATTTGTTCGATTTCTGTTCATTAATCCTTGTTGATTACTCATTACATCTCATGATTCATTCAAATTATTGACAATATCTTATCCCTAATATTAGCTGTTTAACTTGGTGTACACTATTTTGTTAACACATTAACTCATGTTTTCGCATGAAATGCGAGTAGGAAACACATTTTGGGGACTATTTCTGAATACATCTTAATAAATTGTCTTAAAAGAAATTTTCCATTAGCCCAATGCCTAGTTGTGCTAAAAGAAAAAGTTTTCCATTGGTTAGTTTGATAGTGCATAAGCAGAAGGTGAAAAGTTGGATCTTTTTTTTGTGCTTTATTTTTGCATGGAGAAAAATCTCTATTCCAAGTAAGTAATATTAACATCAGACACATTATTGAGGAATCGTGTGTAGACTTTATTTTTTTTATTCTTGTTGCAATTAAAATCAATCCTGTTTCTCCAAATATTATCATCTGGAGAGCAAGGACAATATTCACTATCAGGTCTAACAATTTACCTAACTCTTGAGTTGAATTACTGGAAATAAATTTGTGTGTTTAATGCTTCCTTATCAAAAACAAAGTTTGTTACTATCTTTAGTAATACAAAGTATATTTTTCAAATACAAAATGACATTATGAGAAATTTAAATCCCATTCTAAAACTTTCATATAAAATTTTTAAATACTTTTAAAATATGCAAAACATTTTAATTCTAACCAATTAATCAAAAACTTTCAAAATATTGCTCTTAGACTAAATAATTTTCATATATGAACCATACAGCTGACATTAACATCATATACGTCACTACTGTTGATTTCTGGAAACAGACCAAGAACACCCAACTGAGTTTTCCAGCTTCTCGAGTGCAAAGTTTGCACATTTTGACAAGAACCCACTCAAAGACATATGCTAACATCAAGTTACAAAATGATGTTATCATTGTTCATAGTGTTAATCGCACAATTCTGACACGTATAAACTTGCAAATATTAAAGGTATTGGCAATATTGTGATACAATGTGCATTTACCACAAAGCAAGTTATGGAATTGCATTGATGTGACTGAAAGAGCAAACAAAATATCATAACTAAAAATACTTCAGGGATAACATCCCAGTATAAAGAAAATTATTTATGCACATAAATTTATAACGTTTTTAAATCCCTATGAATAACATAACCAAATACCAAAAATAAACCACAACAATAAAACTGTCAGCAATTAACTTCAATCACAATAATTAACTAGGAATGCTGTTTAATTTCCTCTACAAGTAAAACATCATCCCCATTACCACCAAAGAAACTTACAAGATCAAAATTTATATTATACATTACAGTAGAACCTGTCTTGAAAGACCACCCTTTCTGCCATAAAATTATGGTTTCTCAAGACAGACTTTCTCTCATAACAGGTCACAATGCTATATAATCATTAAATTTGTGCATTGAGAATATGGTCTCAAGACAGGTGGTCTCACATAGCAGTGGTCTTTCAAGAAAAGTTTCACTGTAGTTTTAATTTGTTTAACAGTTTAATTATCAAAAATGCAACACAGCAGAAAATTACCAAGAACATTATACAATTGTTGATTTGTTGAGTCAAACTGCCAACAATAAAGATCCTGATTTCCTATAGCATAATGCACCTGTATATCAGGGTTTACTACTACTCTACTTGTTCTACTACTTACTTCTAACAAAATGCACAGATCCAGATATGCCTGCATGTTATGCAGATCTGAGCCTATGCAGTTTGAATCATCTTATGAGTACATATGATCAGTGAAAACAACTAACCTATAGACATCTATCAAACTTACTGCTTAACTAACCAATGATTCTACTCAACCAGTCAAATTATGCTGCAAAATATCTAACATTCATTACACAATCCATTGAGCATGACTCCTATTTTATCTACCCATGCATCAAATATGCAAACATTTCCTATTTGACACACAGTACATCAATTAGGCCACATCAATGTTGTTTCCTTGATTAACACAAAACCAAGGTTTGGTCTAAGTACTTTAATGGCTAGGTCACAACTCTCCCAAACAGAGAAAAACACCTGTATACCAGTTTCCTAGGTTAATGTTATCCCTAGGTTAATGTTATCACAAGACACAGGGTTAATACTGAGTGTAGAGCATGGAGTTAACCTTATGTAACCTGTAACTATCAGATCATTTGTAGAAATGGAACTGTATATTATTATCACACAGGAGAGAAAAAAAGGTTTGGTTTTAAAGTGATTATCATCAGAAACTATTAATTTATGCGCACCCTTATCATTCAACGAAACAACAATTTCTGTTCGCTCAATTGTTTTGCGTTGCTCCAAGATACCGTCAGCATTCGACTGAAAATGGCATCAATGGTAAAAGAAAATTAAAAAATAGATCTAAAGCAAATGAAATTAATTTTTTGACCCTGTTTACGACCGACCAATGGTAACAGTAATGTTATCAAATCAGTGGAGCCAAAGATAATGGTTGCTCACAAGATAAAACAATTTTGTGTAACAATGGTTGAAAACATACAGCTGGCTACATTTTCAAAATGAAGTCAAGTCGATTCTCAGTCGAGAACAGGATCTTAACCACCTTTAGGAATAGGCTTGGGATTGAGAAACAGAAATCTGATGCTGATCAAGATTGATGGGGAACACAGAAGTACCTTCAATTCTGAAGAAACTTTGAAGAGACGGAAGAAAACAAAGAGAAGAGAAGAATCTATGTACTTTAAAATTTTAAATTTTTTGTTAAATTGTGAACAGTTTACAGAGTCAGAGTTACATTCAGAAGACTTCCTCATTGCAAACATGGCATGATGTTTGGGATAAGCTCTTCTCATTAAAAACATAACGTGTGGGATAAGCTCTTCTCTGCCTGCTAGCCAGATTAATTCATTCTACTCACTACTATCTAGTGTAATGTTTTCTCGTATACAAATATTTAGAAAACATGAATACTATTTTTGCCATGTATTTACACAATATAATTATTTTTTAAAACTACCAATGACTGATCATAGTAGACTTAAATAAAAAAGACTCATAGTTTTGGATTTTGACTTTCTGTCCTTTTGCCTTGATGAGTCAAATGACTTACATGAAGCCATTTGTAGATAAAACGCCGACGACTGTTTGTCAATTTCATCAATAATCAAATAATATGCTGTATTTTGGGCTATTTTAAATAATTTTGGGCTATTTTAAATAATTTTGGGCTATTTTAAACAACTTGAATGATCAAATATACTAGGGCATGCTACAATCTGTATGGGAGAAATACGAAAAAGTGGGCTAGATCTAGTCTTAACACAACTGCTGTAATAAATGAGTTTGAAGTTCTTCAGGCCAGCACCAACACTCTAGGTCTTTATGTTCAATCCCTAGATTGCTTGTAACACGTCACCCTTGCTTTGAGAAGAATTCAAGAGCTTGGATTGACTAACCTCTATCAGGCAAAGGAACAGTTCCCGCTGTTTTGTTGGAGCAGGTGTTGTATTATTTAAACACAATATATGTGACGGGCACATTCTGACATGTTCAGCCTCCTCCAGCAGACAGCTGTGATGATGTTCCTCCTGTCCACTTCTTATATCTGCCACCTCTATTCCCAACAATAATGTGGACGGTCCGCAAGGTCACTTAATGGAAATGGTCGCACAAACAACTTGTTTTGAGAGTTGGAATCTAGCATTTTTGTGACAGACTGGTTAAAATACACCCATCATTGTGGACTCTCATCTCCACAAGGACCCTACCCAGGTGAAAATAGCTCTTCTCCAAGATGCTAGACCATTGACAAAACTCAGAGCTGCTGGAAGCTGCATCCACTGGATATAGTGCATTACTATCATAAAGATTGAATACAGTACTGAATACATTGTACTTTAGCATTATTAGTATATTTTGTGATTTTTTGTTTTGTTTTTTTATGGTTTAACGCCATTTTTCAGCACAATATAGGCTATACATGGCGGCCAGTATTAATGGTGGAGGAAGAAACCGGACAAACCCCGGAAAGAACTACCGACCCACGAGAAGCTACTGGCAAGCTTTCTCACATAACTACATTTGCCGAATCTTAGACTCGAACACACGCAGACAGAGGTGAGATGGCAGTGGTCCGTAACGGACAGCGCTTTAGACCACTCGGCCACTCGGGGCCCCTATATTTTGTGAAGTATACCATAGTGGATAAACATGAAATTTCATAATTAAATATGAGGTATACTGATGATATGACATTTCTTCCTTTTCTTCCCTTGCTTGTAAGAAATTTAAATCTAAAACATAATGTTTCGTATAAACACAACATTCCACAATGAAATTAAATTATGACATCTCAGATTTCTTCCTTTTTCTTGACCACCCCCCCCCCCTTCCCATTTCAAAATAGGACAGTATATTTGTGATGGTGTAAAAAGGTTTCAAACTTGTACAGGCGGAGGGGATTATGTCCTATTATTTATTTATTTTTCTGTGTTGTGGGGGGGGGGGGGATTTTGTTCTAGTGTAGTGGGGTTTTTCCTGGGACATTTTGACCTACACCTATCTAGCTTTAATTACCACATATTCTCATTTTTATGGTCAAAGTGCATCACACAAATCAATAGCTCTTTATTCTTCTTTACAATGTCACTTAAACTAATCTTAAATATAGAGACATATGGGGTTGTTCACAAATATGTACATCCTATAATTTATTACCTCAAGAAAAAAGGTGTATGGATTTTTATTGTATGGATCCATGAGGAAGTATACCAAAGCCAAAATGTATACAAAAACAAACAAAATCAGACCTGACCCATGTTTGATCACCACCTAAATGTGTCACTGACTTGACCCAATAACCTACATAGAAAAGCTACAATACTATTCTCAGGCAAACTAGTTTGGACTGATATGCTAATACAGCCCTCTCTATACTGATTACTTGTCCACATTTATAAAAAGCCAACTGATGGAACATCTATATAAAACCAGCCATGTATGAAAGCTTCTCCAGTCAAGTGTTATTACTGCACAAAAACTCAGTTCACAAGTCTCAGGGAGTAAATTTTGCAGACATGTTTACAACCTTGAAGTGAGATAAGTTACATTCATGTAGCATTTGTCAAAATACATCAAAGGGATATTATAGTATTTATACCTTTAGCTGAACACATCCAAGGGATTATACCTTTAGCTGAACCCTCCAATTATTTTCAACAAGTCTGTTTTGGTCTCTTGTATATCATACCCAAAATGATGTTTCTCTAAATAGGGGCAGATGCAGTTAAGGGTAAAAGGAAAACCATGGACCAGAAAACCAGCAATGGCCGACAAAAATATATTCTACACTAAGTGGTTGCACAAATGATACTTGTAACAATTCTTTTGGAATCTCATTGAGAGAAAAAACAAACGTACTATGTCTGCCATATCACCCCGGTCCAAAAGCCATTTGGATCAACCACCATAGCATTTCATTGGCAAAGCACTCAAATCAACTTGTTCATCACATTAACACCTACAACATGTTGATGTGCAACAAAATTACACAAAAGCAGACTATCAGAAATTATTACACCCTTTGTCTTCAACCAAAACAGTAATTTATGCAATGATAATAATTATATTTGTAAAACCTCAACTTCACCCAGAACTTGTATCATGGGCAATGGATGGATGGGGATGAATCCTTGCAACAAATTGTTGTGACTTGCTGTTTATGGCACGATAGTCATTATTTAGTTACATGCCATGTAGAGTCAAATGCCTTGCCCAAAGATGGAGCACAGTAACTGACCCAATAATGGACAAACAGTTAATTCAAGTCCTGAGCACATCAGCACAAGCCTGGCTAAACAATGGTAAGTTTAGGTACCACATAAAAGGCGCACAAAGCAAAGATAAAGCCAAAAGAAAGTAAAATTCTTAAATATTGTAGAGGGTAAATTTTCTTTCACTGCACTCTTTGATATGTCCAAAACTTTATCAGCTTCAATACCATTGCTGGACAAAATCCTGTTGCAAAAAAGGCACCTCCATTAATAGCCTCTTATGACACGCAGAAGGGCATATAGGGCCTTTTCTTCACCCTAGGACATCCAGGAGGGTGTATAGGGCCTATTCTACACCCTGGCACATCCAGTAGGGTGCATAGGGCATATTCTACACCCTGCCACATGCTGAATGATGTATAGGGCCTTCTACACCCTAGAACATGCAGTCAGTTGTAAGGGGAATATTCTATACCCTATCACACAAAGGCAGGTGTTAAATAATAATAATAATAATAATAATAATAATAATAATAATAATAATAATAATAATAACAATAATAATAACAATAATAATAATGAGGACTTTGAATAGTGCCTTATCTTTAGAAGCTCTAGACACTTTACAAAATTAGAAAACACATATAACATTGAAAAAAACATGATTACACAAAAAAACACCATGAAATTCAAAAACATAAAACATGCTGAAAATATTTAAAGTATGAAACATTATTAGGTCTTTAAGTCTTGTTCTAACAGTCAAAAAAGGTGAGTTTAAAAAGCATTCTTGAATGGGATCACAGTGTCATTTTGTCTTAGTTCAGTGGGTAATTTGTTCCACGTTGCTGGGCCCTTGTATGAAAAAGAACAATGTCCATATGACTTTGTTTTCATTGTGGGAATAATGAGTCTATGATTGTCAGAAGAGGAGCATAAGTATCTTGCTGGTGTGTAGACATGGGTGAGGTCAGATAGGTATGCTGGACTGAAGTCCGTAAAAGACAAAATTTGTGTTTGATTCTAGATCGAATGGATAGCCTGTGTAGTGTACAGAGCAGCAGGGAGGCATGGGCCATTCTACACCCTATCACATGCAGGCAGATGTATAGGGCATGTTCTACATCCAATCACATTTAGAAGGGTATACAAGGTCTATTCAGTGCCCTAAATAGGTAGAGGGCTCAAAAGTTTAAACTTCTGCACACTGTAAATTTTCCACAGTATTGTTCAACCTAGTAATACACAATAAATGGAACTGAAACTCGTGTAATACAAAGTTCCGTCTTCCTGCACAGTGTGACCACAATGTGATTATTGTCGCCAATTAATGATGGCTTACTTCCTGAATGAACAACATGCATCCTCTTATGATAATTTTTACAGACAGTCTGTTTCCTATTAGACACAGCCTAAAACCAACAATTTATTTGAACACATTTTTTAAGGCATTTCAACTTGTTTTCATATTCATATCTAAAAATGTTTCATTGCAGCTGATAGGACCTAACATTTCATGCATTATTAATTTTAAAAAATGTAAGTATATGGTACAGAAATATATAACAAATTGTACAGCCAACTTCAAGCAAATTTTACAGCTTTACAAAAAGGATAATTATATTTTATTAAAAGTACTAATTTCATAATGGCTCATTCAAAACAATGAATACAATGAAGATCTTTTTAAAATAAAAGCAAATAAACACCAATCATTTATGTCTGATCTTGGCTATTAGAATAAAAGCAAATAAACACCAATCATTTATGTCTGATCTTGGCTATTAGAATAAAAGCAAATAAACACCAATCATTTATGTCTGATCTTGGCTATTACAATAAAAGGACATTACTTTAAAGTACATGTAATAGTCTAAGCATCAAAACATTCTAACAGTGTTCAACTTGTACAATTTAAATACTGTATTGATTACTACATTTGTATGGGAAAATATGAACAAGTTTTTTTTAATATGGATATACTGCAAGAGCTTGGATAAAGTAGCATATTTTCCCATACAAATGTAGTAACCTACATTTTCCCATACAAATGTAGTAACCTACATTTTCCCATACAAATGTAGTAACCTATATTTTCCCATACAAATGTAGTAACCTATATTTTCCCATACAAATGTAGTAACCTACATTTTCCCATACAAATGTAGTAACCTACATTTTCCCATACAAATGTAGTAACCTACATTTTCCCATACAAATGTAGTAACCTATATTTTCCCATACAAATGTAGTAACCTATATTTTCCCATACAAATGTAGTAACCTACATTTTCCCATACAAATGTAGTAACCTATATTTTCCCATATAAATGTAGTAACCTATATTTTCCCATACAAATGTAGTAACCTACATTTTCCCATACAAATGTAGTAACCTACATTTTCCCATACAAATGTAGTAACCTATATTTTCCCATACAAATGTAGTAACCTCTTTATTATATGCTCATTTTCTTATTCTACACTAAGAATTAGTTATATTAAAGAAATACGCTATAAGAAACAAAGTAACTAAATTTATGCCATACTCCACACTAAATGTACATGCGCTGATTCATTCACTAGACATCACTTTAGAAAGAGCATTTAAAATTGAATTTAGATTCACAATGTGAATCAATGTGCATTACAACAACTTTTCCATTTAGTCTGGAATGAAGAGATTTTTGTATTTTCATTGATTTCATGATAATGATGAATTTATGTGTCAATTCTACATGAAGTACATCAGATTTCAGCAGCAAGGAGCAGTATGTTGATGTCTGCAAGTGTTTCTGTTCTGTCCATGAATGTTTGGAATCATAATGTGGTGAAAAATATGAAGTCTTTCAATAGTAATTATCAAAAAAAGACACTATGGAATATATTGGTTTTTTTTTCATTTTGAGTGCAATAAGATGTAATTGCACTTGGAATGTGGCTGAAAGTACAGTACAATTTCGAAATGTGTAATCAAGCTTTAAAACCCATGACATGGCTCATGTAATTAAGATTTGCAGAACTAATTACATTTTGAGGAAATTCAGGAGATAAAACCAAGTACATTTTTTTGCCATTCTTATTAGCTAAAGAAGACACATTTATACCATGTCACTTGCATGTAATTTGTAGGGACCAGACTTGTCTGGCAATTATCTCTAGCCTTAATTCAAAACAAGGGCCCCTGAGAGACCCAAAGCGCTGTCCATTATGGATCACTGCCATCTCACCTCTGTCTGTGTAGGTTCAAGTCTCGGATTCGGCCAATGTGGCTATATGAAAAAGCTAGCTTGCCAGTAGCTTCTCATGGGTTAGTGGTTTTTTCTGGGGTTTTCCAAGTTCTTCCTACACCATTAATACTGACCGCCATGTATAGCCTATCTTGTGCTGAACAAATGGCATTAAACCATAAAAACAAACATAAATTCAAAACACTGTATTAACAAAGTTAATGGGGAATGTGGCAAAGCGGCTGATATATGGCAGTCCAAGAAACATCTGCTTTAGCTTATTGAGAATTAGATTTAATCAACCCAAAACGTAAATCATCTACTACAACAGTGTACACGATTTGTTTACAAAGTAGTTCCTAATATACTACTGGGCACACCCGTCATGAATGCATGTGAGTGCAATATCATAAAATACTGCATGAATTTGACAATGTAAAGTTAACAGAGAAAAAAATGAGCATATAACAATATAACTTTTTCCAAAGTTTCTCTGTTGCTTTATATTTAGTTGACTTCAAATTTGGAGGCCTCCACTTCATGTGTATCATGCAGTGAAACATAATACTTGTACATTCAGCTTTGATTGGTGGTTATTGTTCAATCAAGCGCAGGGAACTAATAACAACCAATCAGAACAGACTTTAGCATACTCACTGCTGAACACACTGGAAGTGTGGGTATCCAAAATCAATCCATGTAGATACAATGCTACTGAAAAACTTTTATTTAAACATGTCAATTATAGTTCCCAAGTCTGGAATGATATATACACATGTTGTATATATTGTATATATTGTACATAACAGATAGTAGGTCTCAAGGTAGATTAGTTCTGTAAATAATTGAGTTACCTTCTCTAAATAAAGTCTTTATTATTATTATTATTATTATTATTATTATTATTATTATTATTATTATTATTATTTTTATACTGATCAGGAATGACTGTGCAGATGAGATAAAAATAAAAAAGAGAAATCAGAGCTGATCAAATTTTTTTTGGATCCACTTGTCTAGGAGTAGTGGTTTCAGAAACCTAACTTTTCACTTGTCCCAACTTGCCTAGTTTTAATGCAATCTATGTGCAATAATTTAAGAAAGAACGCATGAAATAATGTGCAACATATTTGTTTCCTCATAAGGTCTGATACTCCAGTTTTCATTTTTCAAGGTATCTTTCTGCATTGGTACTTCCATCAGCGAGAATGGAAAGGAATTTACTGGAATTCATATTTTACCTAACTTCTAAAGACCTGATCAAATGACAGAACAAAGTTTCATCTCCATATTCTGTTCTTGTAACTAACAACTAGTTCAGTATTGTTCCTCTCTTGGTGCACAGGCATTTCCACATAAAATTGTTTTCAATAACAGGCTTTGGTATATTCCTCAATTTCTTCTCATCTACTTTAAAAACGGACCTTTCCTACTTGTCTATCTTAGTATCTGCAAATCAAACTTCAGGGATTTTCTGGCCAGTGTCAGAAGGTCCAGAGACTTGAATAGTTTAGTCAGCTCCACTGACAAACACACTGGGCTCAAATTTTCAATAACTAGAAAATATCTTCCATTCAATGATTCAAGCTTTAAATAATTATTAATCCAATGTGAATGAAAATTTATCTCTGTTGTGTCATATTTCACATGTTTTGCTGCCAGAGTCAGTCTTGTCTCTTTGGAGAATCAATTTCCCCAGACTCAAGGGCAACGATATGTTTAATCATTCCACTGTCATGTGAATGTTCCTTCTACGAATTACCTTCTTCATGAAAATAATTTAGTAAACTTGTTTTATCCAATTAGTAAAGATCACCTCACTCACATCTACCAAATCTAAAGGTGCCATAAGACACATTTAGTGCTTTGGGGGCCCCGAGTAGCCGTGTGGTCTAAAGCGCTCACCGTTATGGATCACTGCCATCTCACCTCTGTATCTGTGGGTTCGAGTCTCAGGCTCGGCTAATGTGGGTATGTGAGAAAACCTGCTGGTAGCTTCTCGTGGGCCGATGGTTCTTTCCGGGGTTTTCCTGGGTTCTTCCTCCACCATTAATACTGGCCGCCATGTATAGCCTATATTGTGCTGAAAAATGGCGTTAAACCCTATAACAACAACAACATTTAGTGCTTTAAATATAAACATGGAAAGAAGCCTTGGTTGTCAAGATCACTTGAAGCGGAACATCACATGTGGAAGTTGATTATCATCATAATCAGTTAAAAAGTAAAGAATCATTACATTCATAAAAGAAAGCAACACTAATTATTTTAACTGCATAGACTCACTGGACTGAAATCCAGTATGACTTGCTAACGAGCATCTGTGTTGAGTAAACAATGTACCCAAGCAATTTAAATCACTTATAATTAATCTGTCTTGATTTTAAGTGTTTTGATTGCCTTATAATTTGGATGCTAAGCCCAATATGTACTCAAGTAGGTTGTTGCTGTAATAGGGTTTAATGCCATTTTTCAGCACAAGATAGGCTATTCAAGGTGTAAAACTGTATGAGAAAGAACCTTGGAAAACCACAGGGAAGTTCAGCTAATGACAAGCTTTCTCAAGTACAAACATTACCTGAGCTTGAGAATAAACCCACACAAACAGAGGTGAGATGGCAGTAATTAATACATAACAGTGAGCCCTTTAGACCACTTTGCCAGTCAGGGGCCCCAATGAAGCAGGTAAAAGAATGTGTAAACAATACAACACTCATCACCAATGATATGACCAAATAAATTAGGTATTTTCAAGCATTCAGCAAAACTAAAGTGTATGACTGGCCAGAAGAAATCAGATAAAACCACTAAAGCATGAACTTTTGTCTATGGTTAGCACCTTGGGATATGGATCATAAACAGTTACTATAAATGGAAAACTAAGAAAGTACATGTACAAGTAGACACAAATTAATTCTTACATTATAATTATGCAGCAGTCATTAATTTTAGAATACATGTATTAGCAAACTTTTACAAGTGGATTTAACAAGATGGTAATATAAATGACAAACATAACCTTTTGCTGTTTTGTTTTTGTATGTGCCAGAAAAGTGTAATCCATGTACAGATAAGCATTAGACATAATTCAGTTTATAAAAGCATAATGATTATGCCAAAAGCCTAATGGTTTGCATGTATGTATATCAACAATGTTGTTGGGTAACAGACTCTCAGGGTAATCACGGATAAACTTTAATGCTAGAGTAATTTCAATTTCTCAATGAATACCATTTTCTTCGGCACACACAATAACATCTCTTATAGCCCAGTCTTACATATCATCAGATACTAAAACAACCCCTGGAAAAGTAACTGGTTCATCTGTGCAACTAATCTCTGCCTTTACAAGTACAGTGGCAATATGTCATTGGCTTGCCACCCATTATTAACCTGACATATAGTGAATGGGACTTTAGTGTTTTACCATAGTCGCTGTACCAATTAAACCCACAAAAAAACAAGACATGGTTACTTTTATCAGACTGTTATTAGCTGTCTCTATCATATGACCAACCGGTTTCATAAGACGCATATAAAAATGATTATAACAAAGGAAGAAATTGATAAACCTGAAATTTAAAATCTGTGAAATGTACATTCCTGTGTAAGAGTCAACTCCAGCAAGCTCGAAAACTTTCTAATTTGTCCCATACTTTTCATGTTTTCAGTTTTATGCAAAGTCAAGATACTGACAAGTACTATGCAAGAATTTTAAGTTTAGATGAATGATTAATCAGGATGACTGACAACAAATGATAATCTGATGGGTATCTCCAATTGAAATGCACCCAATTGAAATGCACCCAACTGAAATGCACCCAATCAATAACCCAAGAGACACAGTGCCATCCAGGCTGCTGCAGTATATCTTTGAGAAAGGCACTTGCTCTGATTTACATTTTATCATACAGCCAATAATGTCCTGAAAGTACTGTTAAAACCAGCCAACAATCATAATCCAAGTTCTGCAATAGTAACATTATCTTACGCTTACCTGTTCATCTACCAGCATATCTTCTATGGAACCCTGAAGATAGAACAAAATGATAATTTAATAAAATGCCAAATCTGGACCAGCATGTGAACCTAGATCCACACATTCACAATGAAATTTACTTTTATAATAAATCCTGTCTTAAGCAACAATGCCATATAACTGAAAAAAGTGTCATTTAAAAACAGGTACATTCAGTATCTTAATGGAGGTTACAAAATTATATAAAACTTATTTGTCCATGAAATGAAGCGGCCTTTCATCACAGAAGCACAGTTTTCTCAATCTTTCCTCAAAAGCATAAACTCCTGGTTGAGTTTAGTGTTTTTTATTCTGGGGCACTTTCAGATGACCCTTACTATTACTGGCTTGTTGAGTTGTTACCTGCTTGTCACAACTGTCAATATTTAAACACTTTCATTAAATTATTACAATACATTGAGACAGATTACATAATCCATATTTCATTCTGAAATAAATATAATGGGGGTTATATTGAGTTTAAGAGTACATAGCTAGGCCTTACCTAAACACATTTCAAGATCAATTTATTCTGAGTGAGAAAGGGCAGTGGGAGAGAGAGTGTTGTGTGTGTAATTTGGATTATTAATGTAGATTTGCACATTTTTCAGTCATATCACTATAATGTCTGCAGTGTGACAATTTAAAGTGATGTCTTGCACTCGGGCATCATGCTGCAAACATGTAGTTTCATTTCCAACCCAGTCACATTATTTTGACACAGCCCTAGTACTTAACGTCTTAATGCTGAGCACCAGACAAAGCATTTTTTAAAGCCTTAATTTTGGTATGACGACTAAAGCTGGAGTTCGAACCATAGGTGTGGGAGAAGGAAAAGAAAGAAATAATAAATTATGTATAATTTATATATTCGTATATAAGCCGATTCGTATATAAGCCGAGCCCCCAAACTGAACAGATATAAACGCTAAAATATGCATGGCCCGTGTATAAATTGATCAGCCCACAATTCTGAGATATCTCAATAAGCTTAAGGTAAGTTCTAAATGCCTTCATTTTGGCAAACGCATACAATAATACACATATACTTATCATGATGTTGGTGTGCAAGATTATTAAAAAGAAATGGTATAAACTTGTTCACAAATTTATTTAATTTTCTATCTTCTTATTGTCTTTGCCTAATTCAGATTTGTGTATATTTGATCGAATGATGACAAGATTTTAGGAATCAGAGTTGCCGTAACACTACCTCTACCTTTAGATTGTTTGTTTTTGCATTATTGTGTTGGACATTTAATATCAGTGCATCAGTAATAGTGTTTTTACTTTGCTTTGAAATTGTAAATACAACGAACAACAATATTAAGCGCTGAATTAAGTACATCCCTTGGAGTTGAATCATGGCCATCATCACGGTAAACTTAAATGATATCTCCAAAATACAATAACGGAGCTTTTAAAAAAAATGCTTTGAAAATTATGCTAAAACCTCAAAAAGCTGAGTTGTAGTTCATGTAAGCGACCTTACACCATACCTGTAAACTTTCACACCCAGAAAATAAAAACTCCAGATTTATGGGGTCACTCCATTGTTACATCCCAATTTCATAATCTCTTTTGATTTTTGCAGAGAACTCCTGAGTACTAACTTATGTCTTCAATTTTCATTTTTTCTAAACAAGAAAAGTCCTACTTGTTTTGTTGGAACACCAGTGAATTATTGTTGTGACTAAATAATTACTTTATTAGAAAGAATTTGCTTCCTCACTATATGAAATGTTAAGTTAAAAGATTATTTACGTAAATTGATGATTTTTGTACTTCAACAATACAGTCTTTTTGCAAATTTCACACATATTGGATCTGGAAGATCGATCAATATTTAGTGAAAACAAGGCTTTAAAAATGCCATGAAAAACCGCCCAATTTTAGGTTCCAATCTCTTTTTTTTTGTATTCAGTCTCCTTACTTGGCTTTTGAAAAGTTCATAGGTATGCCGTACACTCCCATTTACAAAACTACGGTAATCATACTAATATTATGTAATAAAAAAAGCATTTACAAATCAGCGTATCGGAATAGTTGACGGTCAAAATTTCCACTTCATACAAGTTTTATTGTTTAAACAACTGTCCTGTACTGCTGTCACAAAACTATAAAGACAAATTCAAAGATTATCAACATATGAGATGCCGAAACATCATGCTTTCCACTGTGTTGAAAGTTACAATATTATTAAGCCAAAACACAAAACTAAACTTTGTTGATGTTAACCTCAGTTGATCTCTATGAGAATTTTATCCTTTATTATTACCACTCTTCGAAATTATGCTGGTTATGTGCCTTATATAACTAAACATGCGTACACTGTAAAAATATTACCAAATTTGTAAGATCTATTATATGATTGAAAATGAGTAACTTCTAAGTGCATGATTCAACATAAATGAAGCAGATATTAAGAACTAGCTTAAATGTTATATGGAAGAATGCAAATTGGTTGAAACAATAAATAAAGCAAAATCTGCATCAATATCTTTGCACTGTGTAAGTACTGTACAGACTGGTCTCCCCAGTAAACGCGACCGGCCAACAAATTATTAAGTCTGTATTTAACTTTAATTAGGTTGAAGAAATCTGAAAATATGCAAAATATAAAAAAACATCAATCATAGTACTTTATAAGAGTTTAATAATTGTCGGGTCATAGGAAGATATTTTATTATTTTATTACATGCATGTCTTTGGACATGCGATAAAATTATTTTGTTCTGTCCCAAGATTTACAACGATTACAGTAGTAAACAAAAAGACCAAAACATCTATAAAGTTTAAACACTGGACCACGGATAAGTTGACCCCTCTTCTTCAAGACCTTTTTTCCCCATAAATAATTAGGCTTATACGTGATTATATACGATAATCATCAATATACTAATCTGAAGAACACGTAGAAGAACATATACACTTCTTAGATACAAAAGTGATATCTCCAATGTGGCATTATTATTTCTGTCTAACCATACCCAGAGTTGATAATTGCTGTAAAAAATAAAACTTGTTGCCAAAAACATTGCCAACCTCAATATTTGTCACCAAATGTCACCATTTTCATAATACAGTACTATTCATCTAAAATCTTTGGAAAGGTAATATAGTCAACATAAGTGGATGTTTTGACAAGTGTACGGGGGAAGGGAGGGGGAGTAACATGTAATTTTGCATTGAAGTGAAATTATTAAAAGGTGACCTAGCATTAGTGATTAAGATTTACACAGGGTGCAAATAACCAATGGAAATTTTTATTAAATGAAGACAAAACTAGTTGTAAATATACTTGCATACTTACATCGGTGTGGTACATTCCAGAATGTGTTAAGTACATTACATGTATATGAAAAATCCACGAGAATTTAATAATTTGTAAGAAAATTCTTGCATCTGTTATATCTAGTTTGAAATCACAACAAGCAAAAGTGCTAGTCCTCATTTGAGCTATGTCCCATTTTCAATAAACACATCACTAAACAATTCACTCTGATATTTGTTGTCCCAATAGCACTTGGCTCTGTAGAGACTGTGCATTTTCTTGATGGCCAGATACCTACTGATTTAAAAGACTGAAAACTGAATTTGCATTTTATGTCGCTGTTGGTAGTGTTCATAACAACTTATGAATGATTTTTCTTGCAAACAGGAAACTTTCAATAATAAATGCGCTTCAATCCCTGTGGAAGTGGAACAATTGATCAAAATCGAAGCCTTTAATTTAAGTTTGATGCTGACAGCCTTTCATGAAAAGTTCATACATATACATACTCAACTCTATAGCTTTCAAAATACGCCTCAAGAAGCCACTGTTTCATATTTCAAGGAGCATTTAGCTTATATTCCATGTTTTGCAGGTTCAATAACCATGCAGCCCAAATCAGCTGCATTGGAGAATCCATAGTACAGGTACTTAGTTCCCATTTCCTCTGCATGATATTGGCAATAAAGTGTCAAAAGTGAAGTCATAATCAACAATCACACAACTGTCATAACAATTTTCTCAAGGTAAATTCAGTCTCTTTAGCTGACCACAATGAAATGTTAAAAAAAGCATAATACTAAACAAAATAAATATGCAAATCAGTAGGTGCAGCAGTCTCCATCTTCATTTCGTCAATTCTAGGTGAATGTAAATAATACACCCTCACAACCGCTCAACTAGCACATTTCTCTCAATAGTAAAGTCAGCAATGGATCTATTTTGGCTCTTTTCAAGAGCAATATGATTTGGTACATAACATTCAACAAGAGGTGTAACCTCAACTCTTTTGTTGCCTTCCTTAATCGTCTTCAAACGGAGGTTACTTACCAATTAAATTTTGACTGGTTTATAGACATCGGGACTGGGGTGTCAAAAGTGATATGATTTAACATACCCCTCCTCCCCCCCCCCCTCCCCAATAGCTGCAGTCATTTACAGATAGTTTTCATTTCGTTTCTAATGAGACTCGGTGACCTCAGTTGTAAAACCTTGGTGACCTCACCTGTTAAATATTTACTGAATGTGCTGCAGCTGTACAATTTGGGAAAATAACAATAACCAAGCAAGATAATTAAAGTAGTAGTTATTAATATTACTTTTACACAAATAGTCAAATAGATATTTTGCTACAAATCGCTACAGACAAGATACCAATAAGTGACATAAAAAAATTGTTTATGTTGCTTATGAACTACTACTGTACTTCACTGACCTCGGTGTCCTGTGCCATTTCCATTGGCCTCCAAGGATCCGCAAGCTGAGCGAGGGGCATTTTGGGGCTGTAAAGTGGAATTTTTAATCCCTAGTAAACCGTCAAGCTTCCTTAAGGGCAAATTTGACAGCCCACAACTCTTCAGGTTGATGTTTCTGTCAAACAAGATGGCGTCTTCCGAAGCGAAAGCGAGATTGAAAACACTCACTTCCGGTGACGCGATTTATCCGCGGTAATTACAAAATGACAGGTACCCATTTCTAATTAAAATAAAAATTACTAGAAACTAGATGTCTTCATAAACGTGTATAGAAAATCAAGTCTTGTACTGTTATTTTAATAAACCGTAAGTAGAGAATATCTTACATCCTACATTTAACAACAATACAATAGTTTAAATTGTTTCATAGAAATTAGTTTTATTTCACATATACACATATATCCACCCACACACCCCCCCCCCCACACATATATATTTGTATGTTACCAAATCCTAGTGGCTATAGCATCTGAGTCGAATGCGACAAATCGCGGACTAACACTAGGCACTCAGTATTAAGAAGTGGTTACGGTTAGGACTGGTGAGCCTGGTGTCAGGATAATGTGACTGAGTGGGAGGGACATCATGCTACATGTCTGCGGCATAGTGCTCCAGTGATAAACATCACTATAAACTGTCACACTGCAGACATTGTAGCAATATAACTGAAAAATTGTTAAAACTTAAAATCACACACACGCTTACACGCACACACACATGCACACACACACACACACACACACACACACACACACACACACACACACACACACACACACACACACACACGACCACAAATTACACAACTCCGAAGGCCTGTTACCAAATTTATTTTAATTTGATATTTGATTTTAATAATTTTTCTCTTGGCTCTCTTTCCTAGGTCTACTGTTAGTAATATAGTTGGGCTGTTTGGTGGCAAATTGAAAATACATTACACACACACACATACACACACACACACACACACACACACACACTGGGAATGTTTGGCATCAAGGGGAGTTTAACATGGGGACTACTGGGGCTGTTTTGCTCAAGGGAAAGTGGAATACAGGTTAAGTTTTGTATAAGGACAATATGAATGGAAGTGGCGAGGTGATGTCACAGTACTGAAGATTTGTAACAATATTGCAACAATGGCATAAACAGGTATGCACCGGGTTGACCTCAGTGGGGAGTAAAGATATACTCCCAATATATATAGAGTGATAGAATACATACAATATAAAACATACAATAATATATGGGACAACCATTTCAGATTACTTTGTTGGTTAAAGCAAAAAAAGCAAATCTTGTCAAGACATATGAGTGGCCCTGAAAAGGGGGTCTGGGTTCTTGGTCATCATTGTCATCATCATCTTCTTCTTCTTCTTCTTCTTCTTCTTCTTCTTCTTCTTCTTCTTCTTCTTCTTCTTCTCCTCCTCCTCCTCCTCCTCCTCCTCCTCCTCTGGAAACCAGTCAGGATGTCCCATTACTCTAAACTTTTCCTGAACCTTTATCCATCTTTGATTTAGTTTCTCAAAGTCCTCTTTCTTCTGTTTATTTTCCTTTTCCTTTTTTCCTTCTGCCAGGTATCTTTAATTTTCTTTACTTCTACTTCCAACACCTTTCACATCTTGTCTTCGGCATTTTTAAACTGGTCAACTCCACACTTTACAAATGACCACTCTGTCCAAACAACACATTTTCTAGAAAGCACCTGCCTTGGATGATATTGTCAAGTGCCTCCTTTAAACTTCCAACTCTCGCATATATTGGTGTAATAAATCTTAATTTCTTCACTTCCTCCTCTAGCATACCTTCTAGCAGATCTCTCGCCACTTTGAGTCTGGTTACAAAGTCTATGCTCCTTGGATATTTAAATTTCTCAACCTTATCCACTACATAAGTCATGTCCATTAACCAAAACTAACTGTGTCTCAATTCATTGAATAATTAAATGGCCATCTTTGTTTTGCTAATATAGCATGAATGACGGATGCTTGACTTTATATGTCAGGCACGAACATGAAGTAAAACATCCAGTACACTCATTTCACATATGATCTACTATCCACACAAAAGGGAAAGAAAAACATCCACAAATATACTATCAAACATCATCAAATTTACTATCCACACAGAAGGGAAGGAAAACAAATCACATGATATACTATGAAAAATCACAAAATATACTATCCACACAGGGAAGGAGAAACAACAAACTACAAATTAACTATCCACACATGGGAAGGAGAAAAACAAAACACAATAAACTATCAAAAATCACAAAGTCTACTATCCACACAGAAGGGAAGGAAAACAAAACACACAATATACTATCAAAATCAAGAAATCTACTATCCACACAAGGAAAGAAAAAGAAAGCACAACTCTACTATCTACATAGGAGAAAAACTAACCACAATATACCATGTGAAGAAATCACAAAATCTACTATCCATACAGTGGAAGGAAAACAAAGAAACCACAAATTAACTATCCACACACGGGAAGGAGAAAAAAACCACAATCTATTATAAGAAATCACACAAAGTCTACTATCCACACAGAAGGGAATAAAAAAAACAAACCAAACAATATACTATCAAAATCACAAAATCTAATATCCATACAAGGAAGGAGAAGAAACCCCATAAATATACAATCGACACGAAGGAAGGAGAAAAAAAACCCACAATATACTATAAAAATAATTCACAAATCTACTATATCTACTTTAAACACACGGGAAGGAGAAGCAAAACCACACACAAACAAACACACTCTCTCTCTCTCTCTCTCTCTCTCTCTCTCTCTCTCTCTCTCTCTCTCTCTCTCTCTCTCTCTCTCTCTCTCTCTCTCTCTCTCTCTCTCTCTCTCTCTCTCTCTCTCTCTCTCTCTCTCTCTCTCTCTCTCTCTCCATCCACCCAAAGGTACGTGCACACATACAAACACAATCATACATACACATACACACCCTGTCACATCAGGAAAAGAGTGAGTGTTTATAATCACAGTACTACATCTATACACCAATTGGAAATTCTAACAGTCTCTTTCTAGACATTTAATATGTCCTGAGTTTCACTTGACTAATAGTGACATCTCTCTGGTCTGGCGCCACACACACAACGACGGCTCCAATTGATTTGAGTGGTTGGGAGCGCAGAAGGGGGATGTGTGGCCTCATTATCCCAGTCTTCAGTTTAGGGGACAGTCAAGATTTCCATGTCTTCTTATATATCACAACCGTTGACGAAGTTGTGGTTGTTCTGGATGTGGCTGTGCCTGTCGTACTGGGCCTAGTTGTGGAGGTGTCACATCAGGTAACAGTCCTCGCACAACATGAGGTTAAGTAAGATTGGTTTTCTTTCTCCTCTTCTTTATTTTTTCTTTCCGACTATTCGGCTATAGTCTCCATAGACAGCTCGTCCAGGAGTCGACTAGCATGCTCCAGGTGCATTTGGAGTTCCTTAAGCTTTGCAGTTTTGTCGTTCATCCTTCAGTTGATGTGACAACAATGAGTAGCCAGACATACAATCGTTTCCATTTGTATAATATAAAACGTGAAGGAAAACATCCACTGAAACCAAAACTCACAGGGTTCATATAATCACCACCAGAAAAAGAAGAAAAAACAACGCGTGGACCTAAAAGAAATGCTCAGTCACTTTTTTTTAACCTACAACCACTAATAACAAACACATAGACATATAAACTATTTGACAAGCTACGGAAAGGAAGAGTATATAGACACACTTCTATTTTGTTTCACATAAACATACAAAATTTGGCAATTAAATTAATATATCTTTTTCGAGAGTATTTGGTAGCCCTGTAAAGGACTGTTGTTTTGTTTTGTCGACGAGGACTTTTATCGTCTAAGATTGCGTCCCGTCTGGCGGTAGGCTTTCCTATATGATAGGGTCTACTTCATCGGAATGAGAACATGAGAACTCTTTCGTGTCGACACGGCAGCAGTCCACAAATCATCTGTCTGGTTCCTGCTGCTGTGTTGCTGTAGCTTCTCTCTCTCTCTCTCTCTCTCTCTCTCTCTCTCTGCTTTATATATCTTTCTGCTCTCTGCTCTATGCTCTCATTGCTGCTTTTGAAGTATGTACTTCTCTGTCCATTCTTCTTTTTCCCTCTTAGTTTTCTCTCTGAAGAGGTTTTCTATCATGCCTTCTGTCACTTTTAACATTCTGACATTCTCTATTTCTTCTTTTTTCGGTATCAGACTTTGTGTGACACGATGCAAAAATTTACATAAGCATAATTCAGCTTAGCAAGTCTTGAACACATCTTCATAGGAGGATGGGTCAACAATGGATGGTCAGACTTGAGACTGTTTCTCTTTATATGGTTCAAGCTTGGACGCGATAGAAAACATTCCTACGATTGGTTGGGTCGGAATGTAAATAGAGCATGAGGGATAGAGAGAAGACAAAGAGCATGGATATGGACGAAACTTTGAAGAACAAACGACAGAGAATTAACCGTCAACAATGAACAAACTTTCTTCAAACAAACAAATTATATTTGACATGGTTGCCAACGTTGTGAAGAGATTTCCAGAGGTTGATGCGTTGACTACTTGAGTAGGGCATGATGGGAAATTTGTATGAATTTGCCCAGTAATAAAATCCAGTTTGTAGTATAACCAGTGTAAATGTTGTAAGATATCATCAGTAGTTATTTTTCTTCTATTCTGTGTTAGTTTTAAAAATGTGTACATTTTTATTCTTAGGGGGGAATTGTTACCGAGAGGAGGGTGGATTAAATGAACAATACAAACACAATTTGTGAAAGAAAATATAAATTTATGTAATAAATTATAAAAGAAAAAAATACAGATGTAACAACACAATAATTCATGCACTCAACCCACAATTACACTCACAACCATTCACAATACATGAACAAATTAAATATTAATACAAAAGGAATCTCAGATGTAAAGGGATCTCTTGGACTATACACAGATCCAAGGATCCTTTACGAAAGTTAAATTAATGCAAGTATAAATTACGAAAAATGAACACAAACGACAAACTATACTATCGCACGATGGATTGCGATAACTAGCACGACCATATACTTGTATTCAATCAAGTTGCTAGCTTTTATTGATATCTATGCGATCACTTGAAATATTATTGTGATCTGACATAAGCATGCAAATACAACAATGTATTAAATTGTATTACAATTTCAATACACATATGTGTCTCGACACCGTATAACCGCACGATTCAGCAACAGTTGAATCGTCTCCCAGTTTCCCCGAAAACCTAGGGTTGACCAATACTATTATCGGACGTTTCCCTTCACGGATCCACCACAGTTATACGTTCAGACAACATACAACATCTACCAGAACCAACGGTTCCTCACTACCCTAGATGTCGACCCGGATGTTTTACAACTCAGACAGCTCCGACACTCGGACTTCTAGCTTTCCGGATATTTACACGTTACACAGATGTTGACGAACAGACAGTTCGACACACAGACAGATACTTCAATTCCGTTTGCACAAATTAACGGCACAATCACATTCAGATATTTATACAGAGATGTTCCACAACAAATCAGACGATATCAAAGACGTTTATCAAAAGATGGTATCAGATGTGTTAACAGCTACGGTATCAGAAATGGTATCAACTACGTTAGCAGCTACGGTATCAGAAACATTGACATCTACGGTATCAGATCTACGGTATCAGAAACATTGACATCTACGGTATCAGCGATTATCAGATCTATGGTAACAGCGATTGTCAGCTACAGTATCAGAAACACGGTAACAGCTACGGTATCAGAAACACGGTAACAGCTACAATAAACAAAACCAGACTAATAATAGTTGTCTCAAAAATAATCTAAGCCGTAGATTACGATATTGCATTTAAAGTCTAAAAGTGACTAGTAATTCCAAATATTCCACGTTTAATTGCAATAAAAGCATCATTATACGAAATGATAATCTGAATAAAATTCACAATAAAACGAAAATGTAAATTTAACACTCACCCCTTTGGCTGGAGATTGCAAGACGAGCTTATCTATCCTTCGATTAGATATTTTGGTTCCCGTAATTATTATGAGAAATATCTCGCCTTATATACTCTCTATAGGTGAACATAAATCACATCGAGCTTGCCGTGCACCACGTGAAACGAGTATTTCGGATTTCATGTAAATAACAAACTGGCACATGCAAATCGTTACACGCCACTTACCTTGGAGAAAATCACTTAATCACCCCAGGTAATGCGTGTACGACGAAATCAAGAAAATGGTGAGTTTCGTTTGCAATTCAAGAAGAACAAAAATCAGTTCAATTTTCGCCTAATTCTGTGACAATTGGTGTTGACCATTTTAGTCACTTTCACTTTCAAATACAAGTAACTGCTATTCAGATCGATCAACTAGATGAGAGCTGAATCCGTCATAGAGAAGACGGGATGAAAATCGACCAGTTGGGATTCTTGCATGGTCATTATAGTGGGTGGCATGGCAAAAAGATCCAGTTCCGACTTGGCACGACTCTTGCAGCATCATTTTTGTTCTGTCTCTATCACATTTTTAATAATCAAAAACATCTAAGTCTCAAACGGTGCACTTAGTCTTTCTAGCTCTAGGGGTATGAAGGCTTCTAGAGGGGAGTCTTCATCATTCTGTCTTTGTCCTTGCTATGGCGTCAACGAAGCAGGAATGATGACTCGTTAATGTTCAGGGTATTATATAGGAGTTTCTCGTGGGCCCAACATCTTTTTACCCGTTTGAAGCAAGACATTTTTGCCTGTTCTCAATAAAGCTTCTTTAGGTTGCTTTTTGTCGATGATAACATTTTAGATAAATCCTTTACCGTTCGTCAATCCTGAACATTTTAAGACGTGTAATCCTCGTGTCACCATCGATTTTAAAACGGGGATCATTGAACGAAAGGCCGATTTAAACATATCTCCTAAACCATGTCCTCGTTGTCGAGCGACTCCTCGGTACCAAGGATACATGACCTATCTGTCGTTACAGAATCGTTTTCAAAAATGGTGTTTCACTGTGACTGTCTTTAGTAAATGGAATAATTTGTCCTAGATATTATGGTAATGTTGACAATATCAAAATACGACTTACTGACGGACAACTAATGAGGATGTAAAATGAACGTACTATTTATTTCCACCTTCCTCCTCAGCGTTCGTGATAGAATCCATTTTGAAAGGAATGGCACGCAATAATGATACGGAGGTTTGTCCCACCACGTTGTAATCCACCACATCGGAGTACACACGAATCAAATTGAATCCTTGGTTAATGTTTACAGGGAATCGAGAATATTTCCCAAAATCCAAGTTACTGGCGGGAATTTTGTTTTTAATCTTGATCAGCCTGGGGTCTCCGCCCAAAATATCATACAATTCAGGACAAAAGGTAAAGGCCAAAATTTATCTTCTAACAATTTGCTCATTAGGTGACGAGCCACATTATTGTACTTAAAGGTGACTGTTGGGAGAATGAATGACGTTGAATGCAATGCTCACGTTGTTTTTGTTCCCGTTATAAGATTATTTCATGGAAGCAATTGGGAAGAAGGTGCCCGATGCAGCTGATTAGTAAAATGGTCCATAATTGTTTGTCTCCTGGTTGTAAACTCTAATTGGCAATGGTTGCACCGATGACACAATACACCAGAAAGATTTGACAGAAAAAGACAATTTGTGTTTTAGGTACACGTTCACCACACCACATCCACAAGGGTTTCTTTGTAGATCTTGCAGAGATGATCTGGCTGAAGGAGTGGTCACTGTGGCAGCTGAGGCTATGTTGAAGGGCATGATGGTCACTTCTTTTCATAGACGATGACTTGTGAAGCGCCTATTGAATAATCCAAACTAGGAGGATATCCTTTTCAACGTACTTTGACTTCTTTGACACGACGTTTGCCCACTTTACGGGTTCGTTTCCTTCGTTCGAGAATGCTTTCGATGTCATACAATTAGTCTTCTTGTTTGGTTACACGTTGTAAATCGGGAAGAAAAACGTTCCCTTTAATACTTCCCAATTTATGTCTTCCAATTTATAGATGGTAATATGACGACAACGCACTCGTTCAGTGACAAGAAACACATCGGTGTTCCAGTTGGATAAGTAACCTTTGTCGAAAGTGCGTTTGGTTTTGCAAATGCGCAGACAATCTCCTGTTGCCAATACTCTACTGTTCTTGGGGACAGTCACCATCGGGGAAGTACCCAACAGGCGTTCAAACACAGTTAATTCATTGTCGTGAGTCACAACTTGTTGGAGGGGGCACATCCGATGCTGCGATGGTAAGATTGGTTGTACGCTTGGATCAGGTGGGGTAAGACGTCAATGTACTTGAGAGTGAATTGATGCGTAAAATATTTTCTCATATGTTCTTTCAAGGTGCGTTGAAAACTTTTCACGATGCTGACTTTGGTTTCGGGATTCTCGGTAGTGAAAAAAATGAATGTCACGTTTAATTCTTTTTGGAAAGCTTGCAACACCAGTTGGAGGGCTGGCACTAACTCATGGCTCGATTTGGAAGTCAATGGCACAACCCAGACAAATTTGAAAACTATATTGATGACACAAAACAACTATTTTTAGCCATGATTATAGATGGCTAAATGAGAGACATTGTCTAAATCGGCTTGTCATTGATGATTGATGCCTTTCACTTGAGTGCGACGACTTCTGGAAAATTTTCGTCGAATGCGTTTGTGTAAAATGTATGTGGCTTGATCTTGTAACTATCGTTGCACTTCAAGTAAACGGAGACTTTTTAGTCGAGTTTTCGCAGCACAATACAATTTCTGAACTTCTCCATAACCGGCAGTATGGGTTGGTTTGAAGTAAATGCTGGTTAACACCTCCTCCATTTTTGTTTTAATAAGTCACCCACTCGTTGATGATGCTACATTGGATGGGGTGAAATGATGGTTGTTTGAAAACGGTTTTACGTGTCCGATGTGCCACAGAAGTAGACATCGAGGGTAGTGGTGGTGGTGGTAGTGGAAGAGGTATCGGGATAGCTTTGGTCTTCTTCTTTTTTCACTTCAGCGAGCACACGTCCAAGTATTTGATTTCGTCTCCTTTTTCTTCGTCCGCTTCGTACAGCAAACAAGTGGCATTCGTCCGCCCACCGTTCAAACTATCCAATCGGTTCAGTGGGTTCACCAACTTATAACTTTCCACGATGCGTTTTAACTCGGGATCAGTTTTCAAATGGTGAATGGACTCGTGTTCCCACATTTCCAACATTTGGTATCCTTGCTATTCTAATTTTAAGCGTCGCTGACAAGTGGTCGGGGACAATTCTTCCAAGTGTGCTGTAAAAACTGTTGTTTGGTGTCAGCTTGAGGGTAGCACATTCGTGAAAAAAGGAACATCCGTTAAAGTCGTACACGATCTGAGGTTTTTCTAAGTCTAAGCCATCCAATGAATACGTTCTGATAGTCTTTTCGCCTCCTCTGTTCCGGGTGTATTGGATCCATTTGTCTTTTTTTGTCGCACAAGTAATGTAGGCAGCGTAGAGCTTTGACTGTGTATTGACATTTGACAAAGTTCGTCGTTTGTAGGCTGATGACAGTCAGGATGTCATCGGGCATGCATCGTTTTAGGTACACTAAAAAACACGCTTTGGCAATGGTGGAATCTTCTTTCAAAGGATCAAACCCTCCGTGTTCCATGAACAGGTTTCGAAATGTTCCACATCAACGCTGTAAATTGTCTACATCCAATCGACAATACTTTAAGATTTCTTCTTGAAAGTCAAAGGTCCGAGGCGTGAGTCTAGTACCAAGCGTAGAAGGCTTCTCGTTGTTCAGTACATCTGTTATCGGGGTCGTAGTAGTGAGCCTCAGGCAAATGGGGTAGAACGGCATGTTGATTGGCTTCACTTATGAAATAGTAAGGTAAATAATCTTTAGCCATTTCTGGAATCCAAACGTTTTAGGCATTTGATAAGTAACTAATTGAATAATTAAACTGCACTTGTCCTACTTGCATGGAAATAACGTTGGCTCCGTACAAAATCACTTTCGGACGTTCGGTACTTTGTTCCGTATAGTATCTGAGCAGAAATTCCCTTTCGTATCCCTTGAAATTATTAGCCGTTATGGTGGCATGACTATGACAATCTCCGTAACGTTCGATATCGTCTTGACTCCACGTCTTGTTGATGCGGTGTAAGATCCATTGGGCAAAATAGAACAACGTGTTCGACACTCCGAAAAATTTATTCACGTCCTCCAGGAATCGTGCTTAAGTAGGGCAATGACAAAATATAGGCTCTTGAGAAACGTGGGTCATGAACAGTGTTACCTTTCCACAGGTAATGTGAAACTTGTCATTGAATTGTTGCACGTGTTGAATCTTGTCAATGACTTTGGATGGTGTCAATTCTTCTGGACTGCTAAACTCGATCCATATTGGAGACTTCAAACCGTCATGAGGAACGAAAAGTCTTAAGCGAATGTCTTCTTTGGCTTGACATTGCTGTTACAGTGTAGTTAACAAAGAATCTCACATCTTGGTAATGAATTCCTCTGCATCCTCCATCGGTATGTTGAACTTCAAATCTTTCAACTTCACCGTGTACGTGTAAGCTGTAGTTCTAAATTTTAGAGAGTAACGTTTTTCAGTCTCTCGACGATCGTAATACTTTTTCAGGGTTTACTGGTTACCGTTATTTAGACGTAGACTATCAAGGTCTGGATTCGGGCTCATTCACATCATCTTTATAAAGTCACTAGCATGAATTTGAACCAAGACTTCAGCTACTGTGCGAGGTGATAAATCACGTTTCTGTCACTTATTTTCTGCTCCTTTCTGTACGAAATGATGACGATCATTTCATCCTGACACAAAAGGTCAAATAATTACATTTTAAAGGCCAGAACCCCCTATATATTGATGTCAGACCACTGTATATATAAAGGGTTAGTGTTTAACCTTCCATTATTCATTTCACTCTCAAACCAGAAAGAACTATGGAAGAACCTACACAAGTCGAACTTCTGATCAGAGCTTTGCGTGGTGTCATACAAATTTTTCTTCAGACAAGCCGACGGACGACTCGAGATAAAAGTCAAGATACTTGTTATATGTGTAAGAAGAAAGGACACTAGACTACATAATGTAAGACCGTGAAAAAAGCAAAACAGGTGCCAGAAGAGACAAAAGTCATGATATCTGTTCTCATTGTAATGAGAAAGGACATTGGTCTTTAAACTGCCCTAAGAAACAACAGGAACAGGATGAGGGTGAGAGGGATTCCTAATAGGAAAAAATATTGGCAGCGGCGTCGCTAGGGTTGGTGTCACCCAGTGCGGTAAACTCATGGTGTCACCCCTCCAGACTTCCACCATGGATTTCTTCTTCTTAAAATAAGTCCACAGTATAAAAATGACAAGAACAAAAACAAATTAATTGAAGGTCAGAAGGTAAAAGTATGTAAGAACTGTAACAACGTTAAGTTATAGTTATTTTTACATTAAACTTCCTTTACCGAGCAGTGTGTTCTCTGTAAAATTTTCAATTTTTCATTTTGGTGTCACCCCTCTGAGATGGTGTCACCCGGTGCGGTCCGCACCCCCCGCACCCCCCTAGCGACGCCACTGAATATTGGTACCCTCCTTAAAGGAAAAACCCCGACACGTTTAGAAAGACAAGAAAAGGAGATGAGACGAAAGGGATGAAGAGAAAAAGGGAAAAAAACTAGAGACAGTCACGAATGCAAAAACAGAGTGAACAAAACAGACACTGAAGAAATCTATGAACTTGTTAAAGTTGTATTATGTTGTGATATTGGATTGTAACAGTTGCACCAGCCAGAATAAAACGTAAGTGTCTCTTGGTTTTGATGTCTTAGAATAAGGACCCACACTCACACACGTACATCATGGGATCAAAATAAGGTATTTAAGTTTTAATTGATTTTGGCAAAATGAATACTATATCTTTCCGAATAAAGTGGGTGACCATGAAAAGACTGTTCGGTGATTGTTTTCCTAATAAACAAAACAAACTCAGGAACGGGACAAAATCAACTTTAGCTATATTAAGTATTTGCCACAACCAAAACATACTTCTGAACTGGTTCCTGCCAATGACTTGGAAGAAATCACAAGTTTTTGTATCTCAGGCATAGTAACGTGGTTGGGCTGCTTGATTCGGGAAGGTATTTTTCTCTTGGACCGTATTAAAGAACTCAATCCGTTTTCGATCCATTCTTCCACTATAAATAACCGCAGTTCACCGCATTTCTTAACCTGTTCTGGTCACAAGATGTGGACAAACGTAGCATCGTCTACCCTCGTATCGTCCATGCTCTTCCACTCCAATGTATGCCGGATCACCATGGACAATCATCCGAATGACTGAAACAGCCTTTTGGAAAATAGGATCTATGTGGAGAGGCAAAGCTGTTGGAAGAGAGTGCTTATCTACGGACCAGAAGTTAGATGAAGTCTGAGGAAGAGAAGAACTGTGAGATGCCCTCTTATATGTCTTGAAAATATTTGCTTTCTTTGACTCAACCAACAAACTAATGTGAAATGCTTGTCCCTGTATAATATTGTATGTAGTATACTGTATGTGTTCTATCACTCAATACATATTGGGAGTATATCTCTACTCCCCAGTGAGGTCAACTCGGTGCACATTGGGAGTATATCTCTACTCCCAAGTGAGGTCAACCCGGTGCACGCCTGTTCCTACCATTGTTGCAACATTGTTTCAAATCTTCAGTACCGTTTCGTCACCTCACCTCTTCCATTCTTATTGTCCTTATACAAAACCTAACCTATATTTCACTTTCCCTTGACGCTATACAGTCACGATAGTCCCTTTGTTAAATTCCCATTGACGCCAAACAACCCCAGAATGATTTTTAAAACCTTGACGTCAAACAGCCCCCTGGGGTGGTGGTGTCTGTAATGTATTTTCCAACTGACTCCAAACAGCCCCACTATACTACGTGCATATTTTTAATTTTTCTTCTCTTCTTCTAACACATTATTTAATCCGTCAGTATTATTGTGGGATGATTTGGGTGTCAATGGATCTTCTTGTAAAAAAGATATGTGCATTAATGGTATCTGGAAATTTAACATTAGGCCTACATTTTTATATTTTTTTTTTATTTTACTACGTTTTATTTGCTGTACTTGAACGACAGTGGGAATTTCCAAAAGACCACAGGCTCTGTGCATTCATGGGACAATGGAAAATGTACTCATAGAAATGTGCATGGGTTTTATATGAAGGGTCTGTATGGCGATAATGGAAAACGTAGAACATGAAGACTGCAGATATGGTGCTATTGTAAGTTGTATAATAGGTGTTGATGGGACGCGTTATGTTGTATTAAAGAATCAAACAGGAATTATAACGTTAAAAATGTCCGTATATTTAACATGATTTCGTACATTTTATCCTAGCTGGGAAATCGTATATTAAAATAATTCCATAGGTTTAACATGATGGATGAGTAAAATAACCAATGGGATAGTAACACTAAGCCTCCTTTTTTATTGGGTTCTGGGGACAAAAGTGAACTTCTATGTTAGAAATATCCATAGGTTTAACATTAGCATGACACTATAGGGCATAAGGGGAACATACCATGGGAATGGTTATGTGTTCTTTTATCATGAATTTAGCATAGCGATAAACGCAATAATAAAAGCGCTCATGTGTTTCACCCAAGGCAAAGATTGGTTTGTTGGGAGGGGTATTTTGTTTTATATAATTTCAGGTAACATAAATTTAAGATTGTTATTAAAAACTACCACATATGTTATTGGTATCAAGCTGAATTTCAAATATTTTTTGTATCAAGTCTGTCAAATTACCATTCATCAGCATCTTGCAAATGCCTCAAATATGCTAACCCTGGTGGTTACTTGACCTATTAAGTTGCTCACGAGTCATGAAAATATTTGTATTAAAACCAGGTTTTTCTTCTTCTAATTTGTCCAATCAAAGCAGATTTGGCGTGTGCGAAGTATGGTTCTTACACATTTGTTACAAATTTTCCAATTTTGCTTCAGACATATAACGGCAAAAGGTGTGAAGCAATGCTGATGCTCTTCTGAGGCAGGTTTCTTGCTAAGGAGGCAGATTGCATCAAAATGGGGATGTATTTCTGTCTGTCTGTAAATATGCAGAGAGACTCTACAAGGTTGAAATTTTTTTTAATAAACTAAACGTACATCAAAATTGCGCATTGTAGACTTTCGATGGACTATTGTCAAACCCAAAAATTGGTGGGAGTGGGGTATTTGATTCCAAATATGACATTCCAGACGTAAAAATGACACATTTTCCAATTCGATGTCTCTCTATGTACTATCATCACTAATTCATATAATTTAATTTTAGGACTTAAAAGTATAAATGTAATGTTGAAATTGTTCCACGGTTCAAGATTCGTTAGGGCTTGTGGAAACATTAGGAATTTAACATGGAAATTACACTAAGCACTCTAACAAGAATTTAACATAATTGTGCTCTCTGGTATTTGACGAGAAACGTGAAGTTAAATAGCTCTAGATTTTTAGAATGCTCTTTGACTAATCAATAGCTACTTTTAAATTCTTTATGTGTGACGATTTTTACAAGTTGCCCTGTGTGTGTTTTTCAACAAATGAAAAAAGATGATCATTGAAGCTTTTTTTTTTAATGGTTTAACGCCATTTTTCAGCACAATATAGGCTATACATGGCGGCTAGCATTGAAGCTTTTAAACCAAAAGAAGATTCATTTTTTTTAAATAAAATTTTCGAACACAGAATGTATATAAAAGCAAATATTTGTTATTATTTGCTGTCTCCTTTTATGAATTTCTTCATTTGAATTAATTCATTGGCTATTTGTACTGCTCGTGTTGATTTAAGTTTTTTGCTATAATGGACTCATCGTTTTTTCTCTGAAACTGAAATTTCCCCATTTGTCTCTTTTTTTCAAGTTCATGGGACATTCTCAAGACCAGTGTTCTTATTTTTGACAATGATGATAGGAAATTTTCGGGTTGGTTTTCATTTCTCCTGTCTAAAAAGGTTCGCTGCTTTTTGTGTGCTGTTTTTGTTTCTTTGTTTTTTTTTTTTTTGGTTTGGTTGGTGGGTCGATTGTTTTGATGTTGTTTTTCATTATTGTTTTATTTTTACTTTTGTGAAGATTCAAGAGCCTAGAATCCTTTCTAATTGGCAGATATAGCAATTATCTGTAATCTTGTGTCTCCAAAGTCTTTTTTGAAGTGTTTTTGAATGGCATTTTCTGAGTCACTGACCAGAAGTGTTACTATTGTCGCATCTTTACATATTGAAATTAAATCAGTGTATTAGGTCGTGAGGGGCCCAATAATGACGCAAAGAGTCGTGACGTCAAATGTCTTCACAGAAGAGTATTATCGCAAAATACTTTCTGTCTTCAAACCTGCCTATGGTGTTCAGATGATTGATAATTTTCCAAGGATCGACTAACAATGCGATCATCTGAAAAACATACAAATACGTGAGGATCCACTGTTTTGACCCGAAAGTTTGGATCTTGCCCTTAATGTAACTATTTTGTATTTGCAAAACTGAGACAGTTTGTCAGTTCCCAATTTATTGAACGCGATGATTACAATGTATCAAAAACAAACAAATCCGGCGTAAGAATCGGTTATACCTTTATACAAGCCAACTCCAGAGAAGGAATGAGTGCTTACACACACAAAACTCACAAACATACTTATATGCTGTCATATCAGAAGGGAAAGACGATTGAGCTTCTTCGCTAAATTGTGCACTGCAGCAACCGTAGAAGCCAGTGTCTTCGCTAAATTGGATGTGGAATGTGTCGCGAGTAGTGGATGTAATAACGGTAAGGAATGGAAATATAGTGATATATTTTCCTCTGGGATTCGACCACGTGTAAATAAATATACGGAGAAATTTCGACAAATTAAAATGTATAGAAAACCTGTATGAGTTTAGCATACACTTGTACTGATCATCACTAAGTGATCTGCTATCCATCACATATGTATTTGCTATCCAACACCCATTTATCTGTGTTCTCTTACAAGAGTTTAACAAATCACAAAGCTAATAAAGTAACCCAGTGAACTTTTAAAAAGTGCGGTGTTCTTTGCCTGCAAAACCTTGATCAGATAGTCTCTCTCTCTCTCTCTCTCTCTCTCTCTCTCTCTCTCTCTCTCTCTCTCTCTCTCTCTCTCTCTCTCTCTCTCTCTCTCTCTCTCTCTGGTGTATAAAGGAAACACCTATGTTACTAGGAATTAGATGAAATTTGATCTTGCAGCTTCAAAACTTAAACCGAAATATGTTGCAACATCACAAGAATAATCTTAATATTCAGCAGGATAGTTCTGTCTTAAGTTTAACAATACGCCAAATCTAACAAGGGAAAATTAATTCATAATACTTTTTTCCCTTTCATTAGTGAAAAGACTTTAGACGAAAACGTAGATGAGAATAGCAAATGTATAACATTTTACACCGAAACTGATTATGTTCGATATCTATATAAAGCTAATAGTTTTCCTTTTCTTTCACTCCATGTGTGTTAATATTGCTAGACTTTTATCAATTATGAAGGCGGCAATATTCTGCACTTCACCTTTGTGCTTTGCATAGGCTTAAAATATATCGAGTGTTTCTCACTGGCTAATATAGTTGTTTACAATCTTCCTCGTTTATCTAATACATTGTTATTGTTATTTAAAATCTTCCTCGTGTATCTAATACATTGTTATTGTTATTTAAAATCTTCCTCGTGTATCTAATACATTGTTATTGTTATTTAAAATCTTCCTCGTGTATCTAATACATTGTTATTGTTATTTAAAATCTTCCTCGTGTATCTAATACATTGTTATTGTTATTTAAAATCTTCCTTGTGTATCTAATACATTGTTATTGTTATTTAAAATCTTCCTCGTGTATCTAATACATTGTTATTGTTATTTAAAATCTTCCTCGTGTATCTAATACATTGTTATTGTTATTTAAAATCTTCCTCGTGTATCTAATACATTGTTATTGTTATTTACAATCTTCATCGGGTATACCTTGTTAAAATGACATTTATTCTCTTTATATTGGTGTGTGATTGATTTTAGTTTGGATTATAGCGTATACAATCTCACCTTACTAAAGACTATCTGTCCCGATTAGCCATTATCAGTTTCGGGATTTCAGAGGTAACTTTGAAGAAAAAAAATAGCTTTTTAAAAATCTGTAATAATTTGTTTATTGTACTTTTAAACGTTTGCATTGTCTGCTCTGGCAAGAATTACTTTCCCAGGTTAATTATGTAGTGTACTTTTGACTAATTCAATGTCAAAGTTTCCGGAGCACAAGGAAATATTCACTTTGATCAGCTGTTTTTTATCTGTTTTTTTTTTCTTTCTTCTTTCTAATACCACATAGAAAGAAAATCTCAGTAACAGTGCACGAGAACAGCACAGCGTAGAGGTATGACAACATTCTCTCCATTGTGATTGCTGCAAATCCGCACAACTACATACACCTTATATAGTATATTATATCTTTCATTCTTTCAGAAGGACATACTAGCTGCAACACAAAACATGCGGAAATAGTAGCTGTGTTTAACAGATGCTTAGACGGGAACAAATAGACGGAAAAAGGTTTTACCTATGTTATAAAGGGATTTAGTTTTTGTATTTTACATCTTTTCCTGTGTAGTCAGTCCGAACAGTGTGCTGAATAGTAAATGTGCGGTTTTAATAGTACATAACTAGGTGATATATATATATATATATATATATATATATATATATATATATATATATATATATATATATATATATATATATATATATATATATATATATATATATATATATATATATAACATCAGTAGGCATTTGGTCAGTCAAAATGTACGTTATACCTATGGATGTTTTTAATATTACATTTTCAATTAAATGTTAGAAAGCACCAGCATGTTAAATTTCCGCCAGACACTATATTGTAATTTCCATGTTAAATTTCCGCCAGACACTATATTGTAATTTCCATGTTAAATTTCCATTAGACACTATATTGTAATTTCCATGTTAAATTTCCATTAGACACTATATTGTAATTTCCATGTTAAATTTCCATTAGACACTATATTGTAATTTCCATGTTAAATTTCCGCCAGACACTATATTGTAATTTCCATGTTAAATTTCCGCCAGACACTATATTGTAATTTCCATGTTAAATTTCCGCCAGACACTATATTGTAATTTCCATGTTAAATTTCCATTAGACACTATATTGTAATTTCCATGTTAAATTTCCGCCAGACACTATATTGTAATTTCCATGTTAAATTTCCGCCAGACACTATATTGTAATTTCCATGTTAAATTTCCGCCAGACACTATATTGTAATTTCCATGTTAAATTTCCGCCAGACACTATATTGTAATTTCCATGTTAAATTTCCGCCAGACACTATATTGTAATTTCCATGTTAAATTTCCATTAGACACTATATTGTAATTTCCATGTTAAATTTCCGCCAGACACTATATTGTAATTTCCATGTTAAATTTCCGCCAGACACTATATTGTAATTTCCATGTTAAATTTCCGCCAGACACTATATTGTAATTTCCATGTTAAATTTCCGCCAGACACTATATTGTAATTTCCATGTTAAATTTCCGCCAGACACTATATTGTAATTTCCATGTTAAATTTCCGCCAGACACTATATTGTAATTTCCATGTTAAATTTCCGCCAGACACTATATTGTAATTTCCATGTTAAATTTCCGCCAGACACTATATTGTAATTTCCATGTTAAATTTCCGCCAGACACTATATTGTAATTTCCATGTTAAATTTCCATTAGACACTATATTGTAATTTCCATGTTAAATTTCCGCCAGACACTATATTGTAATTTCCATGTTAAATTTCCGCCAGACACTATATTGTAATTTCCATGTTAAATTTCCGCCAGATACTATATTGTAATTTCCATGTTAAATTTCCGCCAGACACTATATTGTAATTTCCATGTTAAATTTCCGCCAGACACTATATTGTAATTTCCATGTTAAATTTCCGCCAGACACTATATTGTAATTTCCATGTTAAATTTCCGCCAGACACTATATTGTAATTTCCATGTTAAATTTCCGCCAGACACTATATTGTAATTTCCATGTTAAATTTCCGCCAGACACTATATTGTAATTTCCATGTTAAATTTCCGCCAGACACTATATTGTAATTTCCATGTTAAATTTCCGCCAGACACTATATTGTAATTTCCATGTTAAATTTCCGCCAGACACTATATTGTAATTTCCATGTTAAATTTCCGCCAGACACTATATTGTAATTTCCATGTTAAATTTCCGCCAGACACTATATTGTAATTTCCATGTTAAATTTCCGCCAGACACTATATTGTAATTTCCATGTTAAATTTCCGCCAGACACTATATTGTAATTTCCATGTTAAATTTCCATTATCAAAGACTAAACTAGAACATGTTAAACGTTTTGACAGTTTTCCCTTGTCTCTATAAATCCTCATAATTATCGCCTATTACTTACAGAAAATCAAAATAATTTTAAAAAAAAAAAAATAGGATAAACTCAGGTATTTTCCAGATTCGGATTCTACAATCAAATTATAGGAATGGTTCTTGGATAGTATACAGCCGGAAATAGAATGCAGATGAGTCCGAAACTTGAAACTAAATAGTATTGACCTAATGTTGAATTCCCATTAGCGACCAAACGCACTCACCTTGTTACAATGTTGTATTTCCTAGCAACATAACCTCTCTCTCTCTCTCTCTCTCTCTCTCTCTCTCTCTCTCTCTCTCTCTCTCTCTCTCTCTCTCTCTCTCTCTCTCTCTCTCTCTCTCTCTCTCTCTCTCACACGCACATGTATATATATATTCATGCCATACATGAGGCGACCTAGATTACAGGGACAAGAGGAAATGTGATGTAAAAATGTCCCTATCTTTAACATTACAGAAGAAACAAGAGAAAATGTAATGATAACATTTAACATGAAAGTTATCCTTTCTATACAATCCATTGTATGGGCCTGTTCCCTATATAAAAAAAATAAACTAACTCGCCTATCCCTATAACTCCATTATTAACCTCTTATAAGCAGGTTAAAAAAATCCTTTAACTGCACTACTGTCCTCTTGTAATTAAAACTACCATCCCCTACGACCTTCGTAATCCCTAAATGTTTAGCAATACTATGACTCGTGGAGGGCAAGAAGACCAAAGGGTAGAATATGGTAGAAATGCCCACACTTAGACAAACATTCTTATATAATATCTTAGATGAAGTTATAGAAGAAGAAACAAATATGAGTGTTACACACACACACACACACACACACACACACACACGCACGCACGCACGCGCCTTCTGTCGACATTAAAAAGCGTCGAGAGAGAAAAAATACTGAAGGACATTCATTAGCCTACTGTTAAAACCCTAGCACATATCTACATATCATAAATCCTGCTTGGAGCGATGCTTAGAATTTGTAATGCTGTATTCGTTGTTGCTGTCATAATCTATGCTATCCCAAATTTTCCCTTGATAAACATTAGTTGAAAGCGTATTCCCTATGCTTTAGTACTCAGACTTACATTATGTAGGAAGAGAAACAAAATTGGAAATATCACTCTAGTAACAATTTGAATTAACACACATACGGTAATTCTCTCATACGACATGGGGGGAAGGGGGAGGTTAAGCGGGATTTTGATAAAGCTGGACTCAAACAAGAATTCACATGAGAATGGCACTGAGGCAAAAGGGAAATTTAATATATGACTGTAGCCATTTTATTTTACATTAACCTCCTACGAAAAATATGGTTATTGTGAATTATACATCACAGTAAATAATTACTTTTTCCTGATGTAAAACTATTAAAAATTCTCTTTTTAAGTATTTGTATCACATTCTGATTGTTTTAACGTAGACATTTTTACTACAGCTTGACATTATTACATACATAAAAATACCCCCCCCCTCCATAGATTTATACGGAATCTTTGTTCCCAAAATGTGTCTGTATGTTTAGGTGTATTATTATTTGTTAATACAAAAAACAGAAGACATGGAGAGACGTTGTTTGTTTAATTTGTTTTTTTTAAAGAGGAATATTCTCTTTAATCAAAATCATAATGATCTTTCAAAAGTCATCACAAAAGTCCATTTGAAACAGTCTTTGTTACTACTCTCAATTTATTGACCGACATGGATTCTGCGACTGCGTCAGCACATGTGCCAACTACAACCTGAGACTAATAATAATAATAATAATAATAATAATAATAATAATAATAATAAAATAATAAACGAAATAATAATAATAATAATAATAATAATAATAATAATAATAATAATAATAATAATAATAATAATAACAATAATAATAATGTTGACTTTGTATAGCGCCTAATATTTATAAGCTCTAAGCGGTTTATAACATATATTATGATATGACTACAAAAAATAAACACCATGAAATTGTAAACATAAAAGATGCTGAAAATATTTAAGGAAGGAAACATTATTCGGTCTATAAATTTGTTTTTTCAGTCTAAAAAGGTGAAGTTTAAGAGCACTTTTGGAAGAAATCACTGTGTCTTTGTGTCTAATTTTAATGGGCAATTCATTCCACTGTGCTACGTTTCACTGATGGACTCCAGTCCAACATACCTATCTGGTCACCCATGTGTACATACCAGCAAGATACTTACGCTCCACATCTGACAATCATATACTCATTGTTCCCACTATGAAAACGACGTCATATGGACATCGTTCTTTTGCATATCAGGGCCCAGCAACGTGGAATGAATTGCCCATTAGACACAAAGACACAGATCCGTTTCAATAGTGCTCTTAAAACTCACCTTTTTCGACTGAAAAAACAAACTTAAAGACCTAAAAATGTTTCCTAGCTTCAATATTTTCAGCATATTTTGTTTTCTAATTTCATGGTGTTTGTTTTTGTTGTTTTTTTTGTTTTTTTTTTCGTTTTTTTTTTTTTATTTCTATCATCATAGATGTTGTAAAGGGCTATGAGTTTCTAAAGACTAGGCGCTATACAAAGTCCTCATTATTATTATTATTATTATTATTATTATTATTATTATTATTAAAATTATTATTATATATGTTCATGCCATGTTGGTGCAATGTAAGAGTACTGTCCATAGTAACACCTAGGTATTATACTGACTGTGAATTTAATATTGGTGTTGCTGATATTTTTTTTTTGATGTAAAGGATGTGAATGAGAAAGTCTTTGTGTTGTGATCAGAATGTTCTCAGTTTTATCATCATTCATCTGCAGCTTGTTACATGTCATCCATGATTTAACATCATAAATGCACCTCTCTACTCAATGGATGGTCGAATTAACTTCAGTTGGGTGGCTAGATTTGTATATTTGGGTGTCATCAGTATACAATTGGTGAGACACTGGATGATTATCTATGACACTTGAGAGCAGCTGAGTGTACAAAATAAAGAGAACAGGCCTGAGAACAAAGCCCTGTGGAACACCACAACATAGATCGACTGGGCTGGAGTGTATTCTATTTGCAGATACAACTTGTGTCCTGTTGACTGAGTAGGACTTGAACCACTGTAAGACTTTAGTGTGAATGCCAAATATATGCTGGAGACGGTGAAGTAATATATCATGGTCTATTGTGTCAAATGTTGCAGACAAATGAAACGGAGGGAAGGTGAGAAATGTAATCTTTCCGCTATCCAAAGCAGAGAGAATGTCATTAACTACTTTCATTAGAGAAGTTTCAGTACTGTAGCAAGGGCCATATTCAGGCTGTACATTGCTAAACAGATTGTTTGAATTGAGATGAGATACAAGTTGGGTTAGAACAACTTTTTCTAATATTTGTTATATGAACGGGAGATTAGAAACTGGGCGGTACTTCTTTAAATCGTTGTGGTCGAGTGTTTGTTTCTTCAGCAGAGACTTTACAGTGGCAGTTTTGAAAAATTATAGTAATTACTCGGAAGAGAGAGAGAGAGGTATTAATAACATAAGTTAGTGAAGTAAATATTGGATCTAAGCACTCAAGCATCAGAGATATTGGAATTGGATCAAGTTAACGTGACTTTATTGCAATCTTCATCGCCATTGTCCATACTAAATCAATAGAGACAGGATCAAATTCTGCTAACGGTTGTCGCTGACATTCTGTATTGCAACTGTATGGTGACGACGAGTCAATTAAAACTGTGCTGTCAAGCTTATCTCTACTGGTTTGTACTTTGTCTTGGAAGAAATTTGCAAACAGGTCCTTAAGGTCTATTGGAGGGAAGGCAGTTGGAAGTGGTATACATTTGTTCCTTAACATAAGTTTTTTAGTAATCTCGAAGAGCTCTTTGCAGCTGGAGCTCTCCGTTATCTTAGTACTGTAGTGGGATCATTTGGCTAAATGGACTATGTGACGTTTTTCTTAGCGGCTTTATATATTTTTTATGAATAGTAAGTCTGGTGGAAAGCCAAAGCCTCTCCGCTTTACGGCGATATCTTTTAGCTGTGCGAAGTTGGTCCCTAACACTGCTATACCACGGAGAACACTTTTTAATTGATAATCTGCACTTGGTGGCTGGAGCATGTTTTCGAAGCAATGAACGCAGGCAGTTATCGAGTTGCTCTGCTGTAGGAGGTCAGCAAGTTGTTATGTTTGCTTGGATGCCATGCATTAGTTTGGTTCTATTTAACGTACGGAGGTTTCTCTTAGTATTAAATAAAGGTGGAGGGTTAGGGACTGAATCGTCCAGATGGCATATAATGCAGATGCGATCTGATGCAAGTTGGTGGGATACAAGGATGGACCGAAAAATATTATCATAAGGTATATGAAGAATTCAGTCTAAAATGTGACCATGTTTATGGGTTGGTTGGTTAACTGACTGTTTAAGGTTGAAAACATGAATGGAATCTAGGAGTTTTGACGTGTATGGGTTTCCAGAACAGTCAAAGTGAAAGTTGAAATCTCCAAGAATAACCAGGCTGTATCGTATAACCTAAATAATAAACGCTGAAATTCCCTAATAGCAAAGAACATACTGGAGCTGGATTTCGTATTAATTGCATGGATTGTCTATATGAAAGAGAACAATACTTTGATATCATAGGAAAAATTATGTGTAACAAACTGTTTCTTTCACCGTGTCTCTCCCCTGGTTGCGTACTAAAAGCAAACAGCACCCGGGGCGACGACAAAGGCCCAAACGTGTGTTGGTGTCCCAAGACCTCTGACACCCGGGACAACTGCCTCGTTCACCCAGTCTCCTCTACCCTGCCCAGCTAGTAACCTACTGCTCTCCCCCACCCTATTTGTCCCACCCAAGCCCAAAATATGTGCCACTACGGCCAAGAGCTTCATGATAAGAATAAATCCAGAGGTCAATTTTAGGAGCATGATTACAAATAATTGTATAGCAATTGAACCAGTCATCTAAATATCTTGAGATTGCACCAATTAGCTAATAAATGGATTTAATTCTTCCCATCATATGCTGCATACGTTTCAATCAATGTATTGTAGTTGACAATAAAATATTTACTTGTATCATTATATCATGTATTTCATTTCCTATTGACAAAATAGCACATGGACCCTGTGAGAGACAATGCTGCTAGATGCAAATTATGTTAGCACATCTGCTATCTGGCGATTTGCTATTTAATATCCAACTTCGGATATTATCCCACAACGATCAACTCGTATAACATAAATGTATTTTCAGAGCAACAAAAAAGTTCCAAGTTCATGCCCCATTACATTGTTTACTGTTATGACGATGTGGTTTACAGGATCACTATAGCTGTCTAGCCCGTGGTTTACCGGAGCACTTTAGTTGTCAAGTTTCAGTTTCAACGGCTTTTCATCAAGCTCTTAAATTTCGGATGTAAGTAAGTGTTGGTTGTAGTTCGCAATCCCATAAAGCCTGAATAGAAGTACACATAAACGTGTTAAGCTTGAGTAGTCCCCCCTGTTTGGAAGTAAGAGACTCGAAACAATATTGCGAAAGACCTTTATTTCAGTGTCGTTACAAATTTCTCCAACTCTGATGAATGGAAATATGTGTGGTTCGTATGTCAACACAATGCACAAATTATTGTTTAGTTTGAATATATTAACATTACGCTCTAGAGAAATGAATGAATGGTTCAATCCCTTTATTATCTGATGAAGTTTCTTCATACCTAGTTAAGTGTATATCCGGATAAAGAGTGGATATATCGAATATTTCCAGTTTATGATATGTTAGGTACATCCGTTATGGTGGGGATGAACCCAGTGGTCAGTGGATTGTATACATTTTGTCTTTGTATGACCATTCAGTGTATAAATGGTTATAAGATGGTAATATCGCTAGTCTCTATGTTATAACCCTTGACCCAGTGAAGTCTCTGCCTAATATTTGTTAACACTCTGGTCTTTTTTTTTTTACACTTTCCATTTCTCATTTGTGTACAAGAAACAGTTAAAGAGTTCTTTTAGATATTTTTCAAATCGTCGTTAGCCTCTTTAACCCCACCCCATCCGATCAAGATTTCAAAAACGTTTGCACAGTCTTCATTCATATGGTTATCACTTAAGTTTCCCCTATCATTTAAACAAAAACTCCGACAATTCACGATATATACAAATCAGAGTCCGTGCATACATGATTTCAGCGAAATATGCGAGTACATTAAGAATAGATACAGAATATTTAAAGATAAGAAGTACTGTCTCTTTTAACTAAATATAGTTCGTTCGCGCGCGCGCGCGCGCGCGTGTGTGTGTGTGTGTGTGTGTGTCTCCGTGTGTTTGTGCCTACTTACCTGAAAAGAAAATTTAGGTTCTTTAAATTATACAACGACGTTTCAGATATTTTATATTCAGAAAAAAATGCAATAGTATGTTTACAAATGGTATAAGAAATAAAATCATGACGTTTAATCATATATTTTCCAATCATTAGTACATATAGATAGTGTGTACAATTCAAGGTACTCCTGAGTAAGTCTATATTCATTGTCAGATTAAGCCTAGTAACAACAATACTAATAAGGCATTATTATTATTATTATTATTATTATTATTATTATTATTATTATTATTAATTTTATTATATTTATTATTATTATTATTATCATTGCTATAATTATTGCTATTTTTATTATTATTGCTATTATCATTATTGATATTATATTATTGCTATTATTATTATTATTTATATTATTATTATTATTATTGGTATTATTATTATTATTATTATTATTATTATTGGTATTATTATTATTATTATTATTATTATTATATTTATTATTATTATTATTATTATCATTATTATTGCTATAATTATTGCTATTATTATTATTATTGCTATTATCATTATTGACATTATTATTGCTATTATTATTATTTATATAATTATTATTATTATTGGTATTATTATTATTATTATTGATATTATTATTATTATTATTATTATTGGTATTATTATTATTATTATTATTATTATTATTATTATTATTGCTATTACTATTGCCATTATTATTATTTATATTATTATTATTATTATTATTATTATTATTATTATTATTATTATTATTATTATTATTATTATTAGTGCACAGTTAAATGCGTAGTTAACAAATTCATCGCCAATGCATTTCGGCGTATTACCTTTTTTCGTGTTAAATGAGTAGAACTTTAGTTGACTGTGAGATGTACTTTCGCTCTCATTTCTTCCTTTTTCCCCCACCCCCTCCCCCCTAAAGTTGACGGATTCATTTCTAATCTATTTTCACAAATTTGGCATGAGACTTTCAAACAAACGGCTATTAAACATAGCAGGTGTCAACCCGTTATATATCCTTTCCCAGAAGTACATCTGAGTAGTTTTAAATATATATTGCGTGCCACAAAGTTCCATTCTATGTAAAAGAAATCGACCATGATAAACAAAAGAACAATGTATTTACATTTGATGTTTACAATCATTTATGTTTTACTGTCCAACGACTGTGTTGCAACTTTCTTTATTGTTAGATTGATATATGTCCAAAAACCATGCCACTGCTTGCATCTTTGATACGTATTATTTTAGATAGATAGATAGATAGATAGATAGATAGATAGATAGATAGATAGATAGATAGATAGATAGATAGATAGATAGATAGATAGATAGATAAAATAGATAGATAGATAGATAGATAGATAGATAGATAGATAGATAGATAGATAGATAGATAGATAGATAGGTAGGTAGGTAGGTAGGTAGGTAGATAGATAGATAGATAGATAGATAAAATAGATAGATAGATAGATAGATAGACAGACAGACAGACAGATAGATAAATAGATAGATAGATAGATAGATAGATAGATAGGTAGGTAGGTAGGTAGGTAGATAGATAGATTGATAAGATAGATAGATAGATGTACTTATCGAACAATCTATCGATATATCATCTTTTTATTTCATATTTCCTTTTTTTTGTCTTTGTACGTAGACCTGTTTTCTTGGTTTCAGTAATACATTTACTTAGGTCTTACAGCCCTTTTCTATTTGATTTATTGTATCTTTCTTTATGAAGTTATTTAGATCTGACCCATATTTTGCGCTTCAATGTATTGTATCTTTTCTTATGTATATTTGATTCATTGATTTACGTTTGTACATGGCTGTAAGTTGTACTTAGATAATATAAGCAGAGATGTGCATAGATAAGTTTTGTACATGACTGTAAGTTGAAATAGAATATTTACATAGTATTTGAGTTTGGAACTTTCTTGGCCGAGTCCTTTCTACAGTTAGATTTGAATTTTAGAATGATTCTCATCTAGATCAAATAAAAATGGGTATAAACAAGAATATCATAAACAATTAATTCCTGTTCTATATCAGCCTATGGGAATCCATGATTAGAATTTGCATTTGTGTTGTTGAAATCGCATACATGTAATTCAAGATAATCATTATTAAAAATATTCGCTAGAATTAAAAACAATCCTAACTGACTTTCAGATTAATATATAAATAATGATTTCGTTAACTCAGTCAAAGACAATCTGGATAGCATCTTACGAGGTGGTGTATAAAATGTTAATATATTTCCAACCTCGTTCGGTGTAAAAGGTTAGGTTACTTCCCTTTTTGGGCTGGGGTGCTTCCAGTTTATTTAAATTAATACAGAAGACCCACCCTGGCTTGTTTTTGTCAGAAATTGAAGTAGTGATAGAGAGATGCAAAGCTATGAGCCCCCAGTCAGCGGTGACGAAAGTTCAATTAATGAATATACAAACTGAAATTTTAAATAACAATTTAATATAATTCAAACAGTAATCTCTCAAATACAATTCAGCTAATGTCATATCACTCCACCAAGTGACGGCATAGTTCATTCTTTGAATTAGTGTGTGAAATTTTCCCTTCTGTCCTGAGTCTTACTCATCTGTATGTTTCATCTTTTCCGTTCCTTTGTCTCCCTCCGTTCTCCCTTCAACTTTTCCCTCTGTCCTTCTTCTCTCTTGTCTCCCAGAGACTCGGACCAATTACTGGGGTAGTTCCTTCTGGTCCATAAAACTGCTTCTCTTTTGTCTCCTAGAGACTCGGACCACAGCACTGAGTACTTCCCTCTGGTCCCAAAAAGCTTTTAAAAATACATACACGAACATTAGCAAAGAATATTCCTTTTGATACGTAACTCACACTAACATTAATATCATCAGATAGGTCATTACCTTTTCTTTTTTTTTGGTGACGCATTCGTGCCCATCGAAATACATATTAGCCCTGCTAAGTGTACACGGTATATATATAAAAATTCGTAGTCTTATTAAATACAAAATAATATCATACAATTTCTTTACATTGCACTTCTACAAGTGTACACAGATATGCTCGTCCATGCTCTGATATATCCATACACATGATACCCCTACAAGTATACACAAATAGGCAAATTCCTATACTAATGTGGCACACCGCAACATTATTCAAAGTTTAAAATTCAATTCAAGATTTGAAAATCTATAATATCAAATGAATACATGCATGAAGTTACTACGAATTAACCCAATAATGAATTACAATATTAATTCTACACATCACGTTGCTCATATCTCAAAATACGCATGTATATCAACACTACGAATGAATCAAACTGCAGTGGTTATTTTATATTCTCAAATATATAGATATACTGCAATAATTAAAGTACACTTACTTTGCAGTAATATATCACAACAATCGATCAAAAGATAACTGACCTGTTTAGAAGCTTTCCTATTATTCCCAGAATAATTTCGCCATTACGAATGGTCTCGGAGTAGTTTTATTTGCTTTGTCTCGCCAAATAATTTTAAACCTATCAAAGTTTTGATTCTCAAGATGATATTTTTAAACTTAAGATTCTAATGTCTGGCACACATAACTCAAATCCGATTGGAGGTTGGTTCATAATGATCAGACATCGTCCCTCCCAACCTTCTGTCAAATAGGTTTACAATACAATTTGACGATGCCTTGTTCCAGCAAGAAATCGTCACTTACCTGTGAACAAGGTTACGTAACTGACTTTAACAAAAAATAAACCGCGCGCCTGGAGTTTATGGCTATGCCAATTAACTCGCTGGACACCTCAGACATTTTGCCGGCAAGAAATTATAGCCTCAGGGTTAAACATACCCATGCTAACATCTGGTTTCCTCTATCCCGTGACATTCGGTATTCTGTATCTAGGAGATGACCGCCCTCGATATAATTCGCCCTGTTCGAGTAAACTGACAGGTGGACTAAGTAGGAATCTGAGCAGATATATAGAACAGAATGATCTGAGCCCCCGTATATAAAAGAATCAAAATTTTATCAATTACAAACAATGGAAAATCAATACAATTCATTAGAAAGAGGCACTTCTTTAGAATAAATGTCTTCGCACCCTTTAAGTCACATTTATATATATATATATATATATATATATATATATATATATATATATATATATATATATATATATATATATATATATATATATATATATAATGAATAGCCAGTCTGTTAACGGCAATATTGGGTCTAAGCACTCAAGCAGCAGTGATATCAGAATTGGATCAAGTTCACAAGACTTTGGGGTGCACTCATCACGATTGTCTGTACTTAATCAATAGAGACAGATTCAAATGCTCCTAATGGTTGTCGCTGAAATTCTGTAGCATACCTGTATGGTGACGAGTGAATTGAAATTGTGTTGTCATGTGAATCTCTAATGGTTTGTACTTTGTCACGGAAGAAATTTACAAATAGGTCTGGAAGGTCTACTGGAGAGAAGGAATTTGGATATGTGGGTGTACATTTGTTCCTTGACATTAGTTTGTTAATTATCTCGAAGAGCTCTTTGCAGCTGGAACTCTCCGTGATCTTAGTACTGTAGTGGGATAATTTGGCTAAATGGACTATGTTTGTGACATTTTTCTTAACGGCTTCATAGATTTGTTTACGAATAGTTAGTCTGGTGGAAAGCCAAAGCCTCTCTACTTTTCGGCGATATCTTTTAGCAGTGCGAAGCTGGTCCCTAAAACTGCTATACCATGGAGAACACTTTTTTTTAAAAATTGATACTCTGCATTTGGTGGCTGGAGCAGTGGTCAGTGGATTGTATACATTTGTCTTTGTATGACCATTCAGTGTATAAATAGTTATACGATGGTAATATCGCTAGTCTCTATGTTATAACCCTTGACCCAGTGAAGTCTCTGTCTAATATTTGTTAACACTCGGGTCTTTTTTTACACTTTCCATTTCTCATTTAAAACAGTTAAAGAGTTCTTTTAGATATTTTTCAAATCGTCGTTAGCCTCTTTAACCCCACCCCATCCGATCAAGATTTCAAAAACGTTTGCAGTCTTCATTCATATGGCTATCACTTAAGTTTCCCCTATCATTTAAACAAAAACTCCGACAATTCACGATATATACAAATCAGAGAGTCCGTGCATACATGTTATCAGCGAAATATGCGGGTACATTAAGAATAGATACAGAATATTTAAAGATAAGAAGTACTGTCTCTTTTAACTAAATATCGTTCGTTCGCATTATGTGTGTGTGTGTGTGTGTGTGTGTGTGTGTGTGTGTGTGTGTGTGTGTGCCTACTTACCTGAAAAGAAAATTTAGGTTCTTTAAATTATACAACGACGTTTCAGATATTTTATATTCAGAAAAAATGCAACAGTATGTTTACAAATGGTATAAGAAATAAAATCATGACGTTTAATCATATATTTTCCAATCATTAGTACATATAGATAGTGTGTACAATTCAAGGTACTCCTGAGTAAGTCTATATTCATTGTCAGATTAAGCCTAGTAACAACAATACTAATAAGGCATTATATTATTATTATTATTATTATTATTATTATTATTATTATTATTATTATTATTATTAGTATTATCTATATAATTATTATTATTGATATTATTATTATTGCTATTATCATTATTGCTATTATTATTATTATTGCTATTATTATTATTATTATTATTATTATTATTATTATTATTATTATTATTATTATTATTTTTATACAGTAATATCTTGAAGCCGGGTCATATTCCATTATGATTTAAAGCTAAATCACTCTTTAGGAAACTAAAGTGTGTGCGTGTGTGTGTGCGTGCGTGCGTGTGTGCGTGTGTGTGTGTGTGTTTGTGTGCATGAAACATAAGGAGAGATATGTAAGACGTACATCAGATAGATAATTTTAGATTTATAACATCAAGATGTATAAAATTGGCTCATAGGTTTTCACGTGATGAGTGTGTTAAAAATGCAACAGTGTAGCAATATTAGAATAAAAAAGAAATTAAAGGTTTTTCGAGTAGCCTGCTGCTTTAGAAATTTTTTCATCAGGTACCAGTCAAGGAATATTCTTTATATGGTGATGGTAGAGGTTGTTGTTGTTGTTGCCTATCTGTTAATGCTTGGAACAAAATAGGTCAAACTGTAAAATGCTAACAGAGACTTTATTTTTTTTTTTTAAAAAAAATTTCCCTAGGAAATTAAAAGAACACACATACTACAAAATTAACATAAATAGGAAAAAATTAACCTTGGTGATAAAAGAATACAACCTTTACTATTTGACACATACACTGTAATATATTGGTCCAAAGAGGAGATCAAACGGTACCTCAAAGTCCTGTACTTTACTGACTGTTGGGCGACTAGGCGTTATGTTTTTTTTTCTCTCCATTCATCCCACAAAAGTCTTTTTTTTCATAATTATACCCCATAGTAAATAATAAAATTGTTCTTTACGTTCCACATGAATGTGAACAAAGTAGTGGTAGATTCTTAATGGGATTCTTATAAACTGTCGTTGACAGGAATGTTTTGTAGTAATACGTTCTCTAGTAATACGTTTGCCAAACAAATATAAGCATGTTGTTGAAATTCAGTCACAAACTCACACATGACACGTCGTGAAGACGTCATACTTGAGGCGGTACTCCATTTAAAATTTAAACGTTTATTTTTCTTTTACTCATGCACGTTTTAGGGGCCTCGAGTGGCCGAGTGGTTTAAAACGCTGTCCGCTACGGATCACTGCCATCTGACCTCTGTCTGCGTGGGTTTGAGTCTCGGATTTGGCCAATGTGGGTATGTGAGAAAGCTTGCCAGTAGCTTATCGTGGGTCGGTGGATCTTTCCGGGGTTTTCCTGGTTCTTCCTCCAGCATTAGTACTGGTCGCCGTTAAACTCTACAACAACAACAACAACATGAACGTTTTCTTGGACATCTTCAAATAGAATTATGTGTTTGTTATACATGAACTTTGTAGGCAGGCGTCGTCTCATCGAACACACTCAGTGACTAGATTTCAGATAATGAAGTTTCAACTGCCACATGGGTAGTGACTTTGCTGTTAAATAAATTCAACCAATTTATTAACCACTGTAAGATGTTTTTTTTTTGCCCTTTAATTTGCGTGAAATTTGAAGAATGAAATTTTAACCTCACTGTATGCTTGCGGAATTGTAACATATTTAATATTCAGCACAAGTTGTTTGCAGGTATTATTACATAATCTAGAGCGCAGACTAACTAAGATTTTTGCGAGGAGAATATTTAAAATACTAATAGACTCAAATGGAATGGTAGTTTTGTTTAAAATCAGCGAGTAAGGGCGGCTGGGAATAATATAAAGGGAGATATATAAGGGGCATTTTAGAAGAAGCTACATGTTTTATTTACCTAATATAGGCATCTAAATTCCGTGTTATACCCCTTCTTTTTACTGTATAGACTGCGGTGAAGATAGTAGATAGTTGGGCACTGGATAGTAGACAGTTGGCTTGTGTATAAATGGGTACTGGATAGTCGATGACTGCTTTGTGGATATTAGGTCATTGGATGGCAGATATTATTTAATTGGTTTGTGAGTAGTGCATTGTTTGATAATTATTTAGTGGATACACACTCATTGTGTGTTGAATACTAGATAACCAGATGATCGATAGTAGATTCTTAGGTATGGATGTGTAGAGTCTATGAGAATGTTGGTTTGGGTTGTGTTTTAGTAGATAGTCGGGTGTAGGAAAGTAGATAAATAGGCTCTGGATAGTAGATCAATTTACGTCATTAGTAGATCACAGGAAACTGAATAGCATATAACTAAGTGTTGGACAGTAGATCACTGGTTGTTGGTAGTAGATAACTGGTTAGTGGATAATAGACCATAGGATGTTTAGAGTTGATAGTTTGATAGGGTCTATTAGGTCACTGGGTGCTAGATTGGAGATAACGGGCTAGTGGATAGTAGATTACTGGGTATATAATAGCAGATTAATGGTTGTTGGGTAGTACATAACCGTATATTGTTGTCGTTAATCAGTTGATATATATTAGATACTTATGTGTTGGATAGTAGAGGACAATTTGGTAAAGTAGTAGATAATTTATTAGTAGATAGTAGATAACCGGTTGTTGACTGTAAATAACTGGTCGGTAGATAGTTGATCAGTGAGTGATGATGTTAGTTAAATGGTCGGCGGATAACTGGCTGATCGATATTATATGATTGGATAGAAACAGTGTATAGTATATAACTGGATGCTGGATATTAGAAAACTAAGTGGTGGATAGTAGATAAATAAATATTGTAATAAATTTGGAGTATGCACATTTGTTAGCGCCCCGTTTTTAAGCAATTCTTAGATTTATTTGTGTGATTATTGGGATTCGACGCCATGGAAATAGTCCTAGCCCCGAAATAATTAGCCAATTAATAGGAGGAAACGTCACGGAGCCGAGTGTTAGGGAGTTCAAACCGAATGACTGTCCCTTAAGTAACATAGTCCATATTAAAATCTAGTGGTGTTTAATAGTATTGTGGTTGAAATGGCAGTATTTACGGTAGGAAACCAGTAAATTACACAATGGAATAAATAAGTTGGGAATTGGTAGATTCTGTTTATGGTCCATAGTGGAAAATAGGCGTAATTATATAAGCGTGATATGCCGGTAAAAGTGTGTATCGACTGGCCTAGGGCGGCGCAGTTAAATAGTTCCCATTGAGAAAGGGGATACTAGTGTATTTTCTATGGCATAACCAGCTGGCGGTACGGAAATCTGATGATAATGAAGTAAAACCATGCAAAGGTGCGGTTAATGGACATTTTGGGCAAGTTTTAACTGTGGTCTCCAAGTGATTAGAGCAAAATTTAGTATATAAAAGCAGACACGTCTGACTTTGCAATTTACAACTCAAGTTGTATGGAAGTCTTCGGAAATTTGGGGAAAACATAACGACTTCCAGCGGGATTCGCACCAGGGTTTTGACACCGCTCGGTCAAGTGAATACCCCTGTGCGTGTAACAATATTGATATGTATGGATTATGAAAATAGTAGTTTTGTTTTTAAAGAAAGATTACTAGGTAGGGATAAGCTTATTATGAAATGGGACAGAGAGTTTAACGCATAAATGTAGTCGTAGTTGGTTGGCAAGGGGAAATAAAGTAGTTAGTTTAATTCTGAAACAAAACAAACAGTCATTTAATTTAAAGTGCAGACAAACTCCCATTTTCCTTGTCCGCAAGCTCTAACACCTTATATTTTCCTCTGATATAGGACCCACATGTTGCAAGAACAGATTTTTCGCGTGAAACCTATTTCGTCTTACGACATTTCAATTAAATAACTGACCGTCACCTCATGCTACAGTATTAAAACACGTCAAATTTCCTATTGTCCCCATAAACATTCGACCCATTGTCCATCTAAACTTCGTTCATTAATTTTTCCATGTTACGTTCACCTTTGTACCTGTAAACTTCAGACCCTACAATGGAATGTTTTGATTCTAATGAGTTATCTACTTTTTAAGACGACACTTCTGATTGTATGAGCCATACATGATAAAAACTTTTTTTTTTTTTTTTTTTAACCTCGAAAAACGCTCTTTTTACGTTTTATTATTTTTTGCGTTTTTTATATTTGGTACTTACATTTTTTTTAATCATCGGCCATACAGGCGGTCCTCTGTCATAATCTAGATAACAAATATCGATCAGTAATGAATCTATGATGCTGGACAATATACATTATATGGAGGAAACCATAAAGTGGTCAGATCAGTCAGATGGTGATAACGACAGTGAGTGAAAAAAATTTCAATGTTATCTGTACTACGATTTAAAACTTTTGAAATTTTTTCATATTTGTATCACTGAAACTTTAAAACTGGTATGTAGCATGTAAATAAGTAAAAAAATTGTTTTTTGTGTTGCCTAAAAACTACTGGGACATTGTTTTTTCGCTTTTTATTTAATGAGAAACAAATGCGTTTTTTAAAACGTTTTTTATTTAAATTTTAACGTTTTTAACATCTATGGTATGAGCCTCAAGTCTATTCAATAATGTGCGATTACAAGGATCTGCCTTAATAGTGTTTTGACAATGCTGTGTCTCTTTCCTTCATCAATGTAGTCTTGGATTCCCTGTAAAACATATAATTCTTGGATTCCCTGTAAAACATATAATTCTTGAATTCCCTGTAAAACATAATTCTTGGATTCCCTGTAAAACATAATTCTTGGATTCCCTGTAAAACATATACCGAGCAATCAATGTAGTCTTGGGTTCCCTGTAAAACATATACCGAGTTATCAATGTAGTCTTGTATTCCCTGTAAAACATATACCGAGTTATCAATGTAGTCTTGGATTCCCTGTAAAACATATACCGAGTTATATATATAGTCTTGGATTCCCTGTAAAACATATACCGAGTTATATATATAGTCTTGGATTCCCTGTAAAACATATACCGAGTTATCAATGTAGTCTTGGATTCCCTATAAAACATATACCGAGTTATCAATGTAGTCTTGGATTCCCTGTAAAACATAATTCTTGGATTCCCTGTAAAACATATACCGAGTTATCAATGTAGTCTTGGATTCCCTGTAAAACATATAATTCTTGGATTCCCTGTAAAACATTGCTTTGAACCTGATTTCTCTATAGACGATCCTAAATTAGAAACGGGGCTTTGTGAACATTATGGTCATCATTTTGCTGTAGTGTATGTCCATGGTAAAAAGATACTATCCTCAATGACCACTGGAAATCTAGTCTGGCTCCACAACCTTGTAAATATGTTCATCTTTTAATCTTTTATACATGTAAAAGAGAGAGGCGAGCCATAACCGTTCCTCTTCATTTAAATTAAAGAGGGCATATTAAATATGCTGATAGTTATAAAAATTGTGTTGACATGCTTGTTTTATATCGATCTGACTCTCTGACATACAGATAGTTATTTGTATCTGTATGTCCTTATATTTATGACGCAAAAACAAAGTAAATGTCATTTAAAAGCAAGCCCATTCCCATTTAACTGAAACGCATGCTAAACAAGTTACAAATGGAATCATGCTGTGAAACCTATACCATCATATGGTATTTCCGTTCGAGTGCAGTCATCTAATACTATACTGCTGCCATGTAGCTATGAATCAACATGGCGTCTATGTTAATTTCCCGTTTGGCACCACATCCAATTTGTGTATGTGAGAAAGCTTGCCATTATCTTCTCGTGGGTCGTTGGTTCTTTCCGTGAGATTTCCAGGGTTCTTCCTCAACTATTAATACTGGCCGCCATGTACAGCCGATCGTGTGCTGAAAGATTGCGTGAAACCCTACAAGAACATCAACATGCCTGCTCATCAACGTTTGGGTCTCAAGTGCCACATACTACTACAAGTAACTCATGCGCATGGACAGTGATCGCTAAGTGTTTTGCCACCCCCACTAAACGCAGTAAAGTCGCAATTCTTAATTATTGGAAAATATCAATATCGTATTTCACATTACTGACACTCGCTCTTAGACCATTACCATATAATATTCGTTGCTGACAGTGGGTTATCGATTTTCTTTTTTTTTTTTTTAAATTGTTTATTTCATTATAATGTTATGCAAATAAGCAACAGTATCGCGGAATATTGTGTATTGAGATGCTTATTGCTTTGCTGGACACGATGCAGACTAGCAAAAAGAAGTAATATATTTGCCAAAATATTATCTTTACTCAAGCAGTGTAGTTCTAACTAGTATTTGTATTGCCTGTCAATCAAACAATGTACATCTGAAGAGTAGTTATATTCCCTGTCAGTCATGCATTGTACAAATAAAGATTAATTGTATTGCCCGTCAGTCAGGCAGTGTACATCTGAAGAGAAGTTATATTCCCTGTCAGTCATGCAATGTACAAATAAAGATTAATTGTATTGCCCGTCAGTCAGGCAGTGTACATCTGAAGAGAAGTTATATTCCCTGTCAGTCATGCAATGTACAAATAAAGATTAATTGTATTGCCCGTCAGTCAGGCAGTGTACATCTGAAGAGAAGTTATATTCCCTGTCAGTCATGCAATGTACAAATAAAGATTAATTGTATTGCCCGTCAGTCAGGCAGTGTACATCTGAAGAGAAGTTATATTCCCTGTCAGTCATGCAATGTACAAATAAAGGTTAATTGTATTGCCCGTCAGTCAGGCAGTGTACATCTGAAGAGAAGTTATATTCCCTGTCAGTCATGCAATGTACAAATAAAGATCAATTGTATTGCCCGTCAGTCAGGCAGTGTACATCTAAAGAGTAGTTATATTCCCTGTCAATCAAACAATGTACATCTAAAGAATAGTTATATTACCTGTAAATCTAGCAATATATATATATATATATATATATATATATATATATATATATATATATATATATATATATAGTAGTTGTATTGCCTGTCAATCAGGCAGTGTATATCTAAATAGTTGTTGTATCTGTCAGTCAAGCAATGTATCTAAATATCATTTGTATTGCTTGTAAATCAAGCAATATACATCTAAATAGTAGTTGTATTGCCCATCAGTCAAGCATTGTACATCAAAATATATATGCTGTCAATGAGGAAATGTACATTTAAATAATTGTTGCATTGGCTGTCAATGAATACATTGCTTGTCAGTCAAGGGATGCATCTAAATAGTAGTTGTAATGTCTGCCAAGCAAGCAACTGCATCTAACCAGTATTTGTATTGCCTGTTAAAAAAGCAAGGTACATCTTAATAGTAGCTGCATTGGCCATCAGTCAAGCAGTGTATATCTAAATAGTAGTTATATTGCCTGTCAATCAAACAATGTACATTTAAGTAGTATTTGTAATGTCTGTCAATCAAGCAACGTGCATCTCAATAGTAGTTGAATTACCTGTGAACCAAACAATTTACATCTAAAAAACAGTTGTATTACCTGTCCATCAAGCAATGTGCATCTAAATATTAGTTGTATAGCCGGTCAGTCAAACAGTGTTCCGCTAAAGAGTATTTGTATTGGCTGTCAGTCAAGTAATGTACATTTAAATAGTAGCTATATTGCCAGGCAATGTAAATCTGAATGGTGGTTGTATTGCCTGTCAGTCTCTAAATAGTATTTATATTGGCTGTCAATCAAACAATGCACATCATAGTAGTATTTGTATTGCCTGTCAATCAAACAATGTACATCTAAACAGTAGTTGTTTTGTTTGTCAAGCCCTGTATATGGTAGTTGTATTGCCTGTCATTCAAGTAATGTACATCTAAATAGTGGTTGTTTTTGCCTGTTAGTCAAGCAGTGTACATCTAAATATGATTTGTATTGCCTGTCAATCGACCAATGTACATGAAAATAGTAGATGCATTGCCTGTCAATCAAGCAGTATACATCTAAATAGTATGTGTATTACCTGTCAGTTAAGCAATGTACATCTAAATAGTAGTTGTATTGCCTGTTAATAGAAAGGTATATGTATAATGTTTATGGTGTCATATACATTTTTGTCATTAATGCAACATTTTTGCTAGTGTTCTGTGTTAACGATGTTGAAAGGTGTCTAACTCATACATCAGTTGTATTCGATGAAAACTTTGGGATTTTATTATTGTATCAAATTTGTATCATGTTTTGCTAGATTTGTATCATTATTGTATCAAATTTGTATCATGTTTTGCTAGATGCTGCTTTTTATAAAACAGATTGCTGGTGGTATTACTTTCGACAACATTCGTGTGATATTTACGTAATTTTGAAAGTCTAATATCTTCTGCATCAGTTGGTGCTATTCAATTAAATGATTGGATAATAGATTAATATTGGCTCTGTAATATTTCAGTTGTTCCAGTGACACTTGTGTAAAAACAATCTGCATCATCATGTTGTCATTCTCAGGTGAGACACCACATTATATCTGCATTGTTTTTACTAGAAGAAGAACAAAAAAATTATAAATATACTCTTGCTTGCATGGTTAAGTTATATACAGAAAGATAATTATGATAATGTAATTTGAAAACCTTATGGTTCCAAATATTGATTTTATATGCATGAAGTGTGAAACATAACCACAAATGGTTTTGTATATTATACTTTGTGAACTGAAAAGGTAAAATGAATATCACCACTATGTACATGTGAGATACACACAATAAAAAAAAACCTTTTTTCATCTTCTGCTTCAATAAAAAAGTGCGCAAACATTTTATATCTGAGCACGTGGAACATGTCATCTTATAAATCTTTGGATTATAAAATCCAGTATCTTAATCGCACAATGAATAAAAAATATTTATTGTTGCAAACTGTTGAACTTTCTCCTTTTCAGTTGAAAACCTGACTAATATCTAGTGGGAATTTATCAACACAAAATAAATTGTTATCTAGTGTGATTTTACTAATCTGAATTTACTTCTCCTTGACAAAGGTAACTGTATCAATTCTGATCTTGAATTCTAAATTAATTTATCCTCGCATAGGTAATTGGTATATATTTGGGATTTTGACAGTTAAAATTAATTTATCATCGCAAAGATTATTGTCATCTATTGGGACTTTGACAGTCTAAAATGATGTATCCTTGACAAAGGTAACTGGCTTCTATTAGGATTCTGAGTCAAAATTAATAGCACCAACAATGGTAATTTATATCTGTTGGGATCTTGACAGTCCAAAATAACTTATCTACTAAAGTAACTGGCATCTATTAGGAACTTTGAAATTCTGTATTAATTTATCCACAAAAATAATTGGTTTCTACTTACATCTATGCCAGTCTGAATTTACTTTTCCACAAAGGCTATATGTATCTACTGAGATCCATGGCAGTCTGTATTACATTTCCACAAAGGTTTTATATATCTACTGAGATCCATGGCAGTCTGAATTATGTTTCCACAAATGCTTTATATATCTACTAGGGGCTTTGCCAGTGTGAATGGATTTATTTATTAACAGTATTTGGTATCTACTATAAAACATTGTTAATGTGAATTAACTTGTTCAGTGAGGTAGTACATTTTTTTTTTAAGGTTACTTTCTCTTGCGACAGTGTCTCTAGCACACACAGCCTTAGATATATTTTGAATCTTTTATTCCTGTTTTGATGACCTTACTTTTATTTACATGGAAAAGTTAACTAAAGAAAATTTTGAATAGTGAAAAATATTTTCAATTTATATTGGAGAAATTAAAATGTGGTCATAAAGTATTATCTTTAAATGCAAAACATAAAAGACCAATGTACTACTGGTTGTACAAAACTGGTAGTTTTTGTAAAAACATGCAAAAATGCATAAACTAAATAATGGAATAACAAAACTCAAAACAGAGCACCCCAGAAATACAACAGGCAATAATATCTTAACGATGATAATTTTACAATAGTTAACACTATAAGAATTGAACCAAACGTTAGTTATATTGTATGTATTTTATTAAGAACAGCTTTAAAATAAAGAAAAATAACTTTTACAAGATTTGATACCTATCAATAGTTCACATGAGCGTTTCATAAAAATCATATGGAAACCGAATTATATGTTCGTATGCTATGCAAAGACAAGCTTAACCATCTGCAGCAACTTATAAACTGTTCTGATATTTTCTGATAACTAAAGAACATATGTTTTGTATATTGCACTTATTATATCTAAATAAAGGGTACATTTTGTTTGAATACTTTTGCTACCCTTTATTTTCTTTTTTTTTAAAATGTATGTTAGACAAACACATATTAGTTTGTATTGCATTTGTTTTTCAGCTTGATTTTAGATGTAGTTTGAATCGGCTTTATATTCTTAATGGTATTTCGATTCAAGTGACATTATTTATTGTGTTGTACACCTACATTTTGACACCATATCATGTTTTACATATATCATTTTGCTATTCATCTTTTCATATCTTTGTATTTACTTTGTTTCATCAAATATTTCACATATCAGATACATTTAAGTGCTCAAAGATTGAATGCATTTGGATATTTTTATATAAATATCTTGCATTTTTTGTCTGATCAATCATTTCTAATGACATAATATTTTCAGCTGGTTTAATACACAGGCCCTATCTATAATATTTTCAGTTGGTTTAACACACAGGCCCTATCTATAATATTTTTAGCTGGTTTAATACACAGGCATTATCTATCCTTGGCCTTAAAATATACTAGTTCCTAAGTACCTACTTGGATCTGCTAAAATGACTTACATAATTTTAAATATTTCTCGGTAAAGTTAGGAAGGTGGGACATTTAAAAATTGTTTTGTACCGTGAAATTCTCACAGCATTAATGAATTTAAATGTAGGCGTTCTCAATAAATCAGTCATGAATTAACAAAACAGATTGATCTATAAATTTGATCTGTTTTCTTTCTTGCTTGCTTCAGACGAAATCATGTCTATTTATCTGCGAGTATTATATCCATCAAATAAATTTGGCAAATCATATACCCACTTTTGGATGCCATACTTTTTCATTATAGTCTGTAAGGTTCAGAGTTTGTCTTTCCTGTTTTAATATTCTTTACCCTGTCATGAAAGATTTCTCTGAAAGCATTGTGTATGTCTTCCCTCTTTTTGTACTAATATTTTTAAAACCAAAAGTATTTTGAGAAAATAGCAATCACTGTTAAAATGTATTTGCATTTATTGTATATTTCCATAAGGTTGCATGTTAACCATTTCACTACAGATTTGTCTGCAACTGGCCATCAACCTGACCTGCAGGTCATGTGTAGGTAAACTGTTAAGCTAAAAGGAATTCCAATAAACAGATTATATTTATTATTATTATATTTATTATTATTATATTTATTATTATTATATTTATTATTATTATATTATATTATTATTATATTTATTATTATTATATTTATTATTATTATATTTATTATTATTATATTATATTATTATTATATTATATTATTATATATTATATTATTAGATTATTATATTTATTATTATTATATTTATTATTATTATATTTATTATTATTATATTTATTATTATTATATTTATTATTATTATATTATATTATTATTATATTTATTATTATTATATTTATTATTATTATATTTATTATTATTATATTTATTATTATTATATTTATTATTATTATATTATATTATTATATATTATATTATTATATATTATATTATTAGATTATTATATTTATTATTATTATATTTATTATTATTATATTTATTATTATTATATTTATTATTATTATATTATATTATTATTATATTTATTATTATTATATTTATTATTATTATATTTATTATTATTATATTTATTATTATATTTATTATTATTATATTTATTATTATTATATTATATTATTATTATATTTATTATTATTATATTTATTATTATTATATTTATTATTATTATATTTATTATTATTATATTTATTATTATTATATTATATTATTATATATTATATTATTATATATTATATTATTAGATTATTATATTTATTATTATTATATTTATTATTATTATATTTATTATTATTATATTTATTATTATTATATTATATTATTATTATATTTATTATTATTATATTTATTATTATTATATTTATTATTATTATATTTATTATTATTATATTATATTATTATTATATTTATTATTATTATATTTATTATTATTATATTTATTATTATTATATTTATTATTATTATATTTATTATTATTATATTATATTATTATTATATTTATTATTATTATATTTATTATTATTATATTTATTATTATTATATTTATTATTATTATATTTATTATTATTATATTATATTATTAGATTATTATATTATTAGATTATTATATTTTCTTTTTGTCCCTTTTCATTTGATATGATGATGTCTTATTGCTTATGTTAGAATTTGGACTTTCCAGGTCTTAGCAAAGATGTAATAAATCTTTGCCGGCCATTTTGAAAGAAAATAAAATATCCAAACAATATTTAACGCTTGATAAGATGTCTTTGAATGCTATCAATAAGTAAATAAGGAGATAGCTTGAAACAGGTACTTTATTTTCACACTTGGCATCATTTCTTCAAGTCATATCCAGTACCAGAAATTTCAGATTTATCTATAAAATAACATCCCTATATTTGTTTGGAAAAAAGCTACTTCATCTTCATGGTCACCATAATAATGGAACATGGTCACCATGATAATCATCTTTACATATTATTCTTGTTTCTGTTGAATTATTGTAAACTGACTTTATCACATTTACAAGATTATCAAGTTGTACTGTAAATGTAATGAAAAAAAGATATTTGAAATTATCAAAAGTACGTAACATTCTGACTTTATATTCCACCTTTGTAACCATCTTGAAATCATAACTAATGTCACTCATTTTAACATGATCATTAAATCTAATATACAAAGGTGTATCTTCTATAGCACACTGGAATATAACTTTATGTTTGAATCCAAAATTTTAATGTTTTATTCTCTTGGATGTTGTCCTTCAACATAACTATCTTTGACCATACTTTTATCCAACCATGTGAACAGACAGATGTTATTAATAAGTACCAACACGTTTCATGTTAAACACGTTAAATATTTCTAACACCGCACTGAAAACTGTTGAGTTAAATACAGTGTAGTTTTATGCCATCATTTAAAATATGTAAAAAGTTGAAATTACTATTATGTATTCACTAATTATCATGCTCTAGTAATTTTTTAAAAATTTGCACGAAATAGTCAAATGTGACAGCCCAGTAAGTCGTTGAGTGTAAGAGAGTATTGGAATTTTCATTTGTTGAAATTTCTCAGTGTACGTTTTGAACATAAGCCCCATCTTTTTTAAATATCATGTTCATGCAGTATCTTTCATTTCATATTTACTAGTTTCCTTCCTCTATATGCTATATTCATTTAAAACTGAGCTTGTAACTTTTATCAGGGTTCCCTCACTTATTTAAATAGAGACTTCCTTGACCTTCTCATCTTTTTTCTGGACGAAAATGACTTTTTCAAGGTTCAAATGTGTCCCTTACTAAGCAGAATCAACCACATTTAGGTACAGAAGAGATACATTATAAAATTTAAATATGCTTGTTTGGAGATTCGGTATAAAACCCTAATTACAAACCTTTATTATATTTTCCTCTCTGCATTAGAGAATAAGATGTGGAATTCAAAATTGGTATAAGATGTGGAATTCAAAATTGGTATAAGATGTGGAATTCAAAATTGGTATAGGATGTGGAATTACAAATTGGTATAGGATGTGGAATTACAAATTGGTATAGGATGTGGAATTACAAATTGGTATAAGATGTGGAATTAAAAATTGGTATAGGATGTGTGAATTAAAAATTGGTATAGAATGTGGAATTGAAAATTGGTATAAGATGTGGAATAGAAAATTGGTGTAAGATGTGGAATTACAAATTGGTATAAGATGTGGAATTGAAAATTGGTATAAGATGTGGAATTCAAAATTGGTATAGGATGTGGAATTACAAATTGGTATAGGATGTGGAATTACAAATTGGTATAGGATGTGGAATTACAAATTGGTATAAGATGTGGAATTATAAATTGGTATAAGATGTGGAATTAAAAATTGGTATAGGATGTGTGAATTAAAAATTGGTATAGAATGTGGAATTACAAATTGGTATAGAACGTGGAATTAAAAAATGGTATAGGATGTGGAATTGAAAATTGGTATAAGATGTGGAATCAAAAATTGGTATAGAATGTGGAATATTTTTAATTGGTATAGGATGTGGAATTACAAAAAGGTTTAGCTTTAATAACACAAATATACCTGTACATATAAATCATTGGTATTGAAACAGATCTCTAAATCCATGTAATAATAACAGATCTCTAAATCCATGTAATAATAACAGATCTCTAAATCCATGTAATAATAATCTGAATGCTGCCCTCAGGTAATACTTTCCTTCTTAATAATACATCATTACTTTTTTTTTTAATGTTCATACATGAAATTATAAAGTATCAGAGTAAATTAATTGGAATTAATATCAAACAGTAAATGAACTGAAATTGTGGATACAAATTTTCTTTACTTTACTAAATATGCTATTTTGTTTATTGTCTTCGCTCAGAGTAGACAACAACAAAATCTCATAAAACACCCTTTTCTGGAACACAAGGAACAAAATATATATCAGTCGATGAGTTCCTAACTAATATTTGAACAAGCACAGGTTTTAAGATAGTCTTATGAATTTTCATCAGTATCCGTCTACCGGTATTTATAGCAAAAACAAAAACTCCCCACCCCAACCCCTAACCCCAACAAAACAAAAATGAACAATAAATAAAACCACCACAAACCATAAACAATATTAAAGGCTTATAGATGTATATATGTACTGGTTCAGAGAATTGGTTTTCAAAGAATGCAGAGAACTGTAAAATGTCTTTGAGGTACTCTTGATCTTTTTCTTACCAAAACTTAACTTTCTCCATATGTTACCGGATACATTTATATAAGATACACAAGATATAGATTACCGGACATAAGATACACAAAATAAAACATAATTAGCATGGCACACAGCTAATAGATGTTACACAGTGTAATAACTCCCCATGTCCTTTATTGCTTGATTCTGCCAATATTATCTAATTTTGGTAATTTAGTCATTTGTTTTGAAAAATTGTAAAGGTCCTTTATCGCTTGATTCTACCAATTTTATCTAATTTTGGTAATTTAGTCATTTGTTTTGAAAAATTGTAAAGGTCCCTTATCGCTTGATTCTACCAATTTTATCTAATTTTGGTAATTTAGTAATTTGTTTTGAAAAATTGTAGACTCTGATTCTGAATTAAAAAGCAAGTCTGTCCTAATGTTTTGCATTCCTAAGAACAGAATAATTGAAACTTTTTGGAACAAAATGCCCCAAAGTATCATTGTCTATACATATGTTTATGTATCAAGTTTTATGTTTTTCAAACAGGTTTGGGAAAAGCATCAATAAAAGAAAAGTCACTAATGACAGAGACTGCAGCACACACAATTCTGAGACATTACAAAAACAATGATAATTCCCTAAGACCAAAAGAATGAGAAAAACAGACAGGCAAACACATCAGGAGACAGACAGACAGATATATAGGTCCAAATTACTTGCTAAATCAGTTCCTTTTTATTATAATAAATTATTAAAATGAATAACAACATCTTATACTTCCTTTTAATTTAACATTTTTTCTATTCATATTCATAGACTATGAAATTTTAGTGAGCAAGAGCAAAAAGCATACCTGTAACAAAAAAAAGTGGTTCTTACAATGTTTTATTTGGAATGAATAAAGTGTTGAGTTTCAAATATGTAAATAATGACAGGAATGTACAAACACAATGACACTGGTTATATAAAATGTAAAAAAGAAGTAATAGGTTTTCGTCAAATATCACAAGAACAGAAAATATATTAAAGACAATGGATAAATGTAACAAGCAGACTGGTGTCATAATAAAGACAGCAATCTGCTACAATAAATGTCTGACAGTCTCTAACAAGCAGACAGGTGTCATTATAAAGACAACAATGTACTACAATAAATGTCTGACAGTTTGTAACTTTCTATTATATCATTACACATACATGATAAATTTTTGGTAGAAAAATAATTTAAATAATTGTATATATCTTGTTCCAAATATATAAATGAGTTTAAACATTTTCAAACATTTCTTTGCTAAAGAAACTGGAATGCACACACATTTAAAAAATTTAAAACATTAAAAAAATTTCAAAGTAAAAGAACAACTTAGTGTATCTGTACCTGAATTTGAATAATATCTTACAATATTAATTTCTTCAACCTCAATAGTCTAATACATGTTGAATTGAATAATAATAATAATAATAATAATAATAATAATAGTAAATACAATTCATTTGATTCTTATCAATGTTTTTAAAAAATTTATCAAACTTCATTTGTTTAAGCAAACCATAAAAAATCTAAAGTTTCATTAGTCACTGCTATTATTGTCTGATATGGCCCACTGTGTTTTCGACTCGTTTCTTCATTGTAATCTACATTTATATTATGAAATTGTTTCCTCTGCCCTTGAGAATTAATCCAACTTCTTTCAAAAGTCTATTTTGACTTTGTAATAATTGTCACATAGATGTATGCCAAGATCAGTAGGACAGATGTGTACATGCTGTGTGTGCACTGCTGTATTCATTATAGGGATCCATAGATTTATGCCAGTTGTAGGTTAAATATGGGCAGTGGCAGATGCTTTATTCTGCTCGGGAAATGGACGCACCTGCCCATACACGAGTCTCCTGCTGCCTTGCAGGTTGGCTTTGGTTAGTCAAAGGCTAAGGGAGTAAACCCTAAAAGAAAATCCGGAGTGGCGACCCTAAGGCAGTTGGATGATGTACTACATCCCATTCTGGCGACACCTTAGTCTGGAGAGGGATGGGCTCTGCCAGATGACTTTTGCCCAAGACACACTAATAATGCTGGACAAATCTGAAGTTACCATACTGGATCAGTTATCGCCCAGGTCAACAAGGACCACACCTGCTGTTGTTCACCAGGACGGAGGTGACTAGTGTACTACTGGTACTTTGCATAAAATCAGAGTGAGAGACAGCATTGCCATCGCCACCTGGAACATTAGAACTCAAATTGGAAGTCTCCAAGAGTTGACACATGAGATGGAACGCTACACATGGCACATTTTGGGACTCTGTGAAGTAAGATGGAAATCCCTAGAACAACAAACTGAAGATGGGCATATATTCTACTTTAGTGGAGAGTTGGACAAGTCCATAAATGGCTTAGGCTTCAATGTAAACAAAGTCATCAAGGGATCTGTGCTTGAATGTCATGCCATATCTAGCAGAATCATTTCCATTCATCTGAAAGCATCTCCCTTTAACATCACAATTATCCAAGTCTATGCTCCAACTACCTATCATGAGGAGTTTTACAACAAAGGCCAGGGTATTATAAACATGGTAAGTAAATAAGACATCCTCATCAACCAAGGAGACTGGAATGCCAAAGTTGGCAAAGATGCTCTAAAAGACTGGGATGATCATTGTGGACCTTCTTGCAATGAGCTTACCAATGAAAGAGAGAGACCGCTGCTTGAGTTTGCAAGCTACAACAACTTGGTACTAGCCAACACCCTGGGCCAACATAAAGCTTCACGCTACTGGACATGGTACACACCAAATGGAGCCCATCATATCCAGATTGTCTACATACCAGTTCTAAACAGTTACCGATCTGTTAAACTCAGACTATTGAGAGCACTAGTCTTCTCAATCCTTTTCTATTCATGTGAGGTCTGGACCCTGACAGCAGAATTACAACGAAGAATCCAGGCACTTGAAATGAGATGCTACAGAACCATCCTTGGCATCTCTTATATGGACCACATCACAAATGAAGGCGTGTGTAACACCATCAGGAACAAAGAAGGCCAATATGAAGACCTCTACACCACTGTCAAAAAGAGAAAGCTGAAATGGTATGGCCATGTCACTAGAGACAATAGTCTATCCACAACAGTACTGCAGAGCAGTGTCCAAGGTGACAGAAGGAGAGGTAGACAGAGAAAAAAGTGGACTGACAACATCACAGAATGGACCTGAAAATGTTTTGCAGAGACACAAGCATTGGCACATGATCAAGACAAGTGGAGGGAACTGTTCAGATATTTAGCAACACAGTGCCTCGACGACCACAATAGGTCAAGAGACTGATGATGATGAGGGTAAACATGTACATGCTGTATTTATGATAGCAGTCATCTGAAATGTAGATTTGTCAATAATTAAAACAAAAAATATGAAAACAGGTTTACGTGATGTCAGTGTGCATTACTGTATATATGATAGCAGTCATCTGAAATGTAGATTTGTCAATAATTAAAACAAAAAATATGAAAACAGGTTTAGGTGATGTCAGTGTGCATTACTGTATATATGATAGCAGTCATTTGAAATGTAGATTTGTCAATAATCAAAACAAAAAATATGAAAACAGGTTTACGTGATGTCAGTGTGCATTACTGTATTTATGATAGCAGTCATCTGAAATGTAGATTTGTCAATAATTAAAACAAAAAATATGAAAACAGGTTTACGTGATGTCAGTGTGCATTACTGTATATATGATAGCAGTCATCTGAAATGTAGATTTGTCAATAATTAAAACAAAAAATATGAAAACAGGTTTACGTGATGTCAGTGTGCATTACTGTATAAAACAAAAAATATGAAAACAGGTTTACGTGATGTCAGTGTGCATTACTGTATATATGATAGCAGTCATCTGAAATGTAGATTTGTCAATAATTAAAACAAAAAATATGAAAACAGGTTTACGTGATGTCAGTGTGCATTACTGTATATATGATAGCAGTCATCTGAAATGTAGATTTGTCAATAATTAAAACAAAAAATATGAAAACAGGTTTACGTGATGTCAGTGTGCATTACTGTATTTATGATAGCAGTCATTTGAAATGTAGATTTGTCAATAATTAAAACAAAAAATATGAAAACAGGTTTATGTGATGTCAGTGTGCATTACTGTATTTATGATAGCAGTCATTTGAAATGTAGATTTGTCAATAATTAAAACAAAAAATATGAAAACAGGTTTACGTGATGTCAGTGTGCATTACTGTATTTATGATAGCAGTCATTTGAAATGTAGATTTGTCAATAATTAAAACAAAAAATATGAAAACAGGTTTACATGATGTCAGTGTGCATTACTGTATTTATGATAGCAGTCATTTGAAATGTAGATTTGTCAATAATTAAAACAAAAAATATGAAAACAGGTTTACGTGATGTCAGTGTGCATTACTGTATTTATGATAGCAGTCATCTGAAATGTAGATTTGTCAATAATTAAAACAAAAAATATGAAAACAGGTTTACGTGATGTCAGTGTGCATTACTGTATATATGATAGCAGTCATCTGAAATGTAGATTTGTCAATAATTAAAACAAAAAATATGAAAACAGGTTTATGTGATGTCAGTGTGCATTACTGTATTTATGATAGCAGTCAATTGAAATGTAGATTTGTCAATAATTAAAACAAAAAATATGAAAACAGATTTACGTGATGTCAGTGTGCATTACTGTATTTATGATAGCAGTCATTTGAAATGTAGATTTGTCAATAATTAAAACAAAAAATATGAAAACAGGTTTACGTGATGTCAGTGTGCATTACTGTATTTATGATAGCAGTCATCTGAAATGTAGATTTGTCAATGATTAAAACAAAAAATATGAAAACAGGTTTACGTGATGTCAGTGTGCATTACTGTATTTATGATAGCAGTCATCTGGAATGTAGATTTGTCAATAATTAAAACAAAAAATATGAAAACAGGTTTACGTGATGTCAGTGTGCATTACTGTATATATGATAGCAGTCAATTGAAATGTAGATTTATCAATAATTAAAACAAAAAATATGAAAACAGGTTTACGTGATGTCAGTGTGCATTACTGTATATATGATAGCAGTCAATTGAAATGTAGATTTGTCAATAATTAAAACAAAAAATATGAAAACAGGTTTACGTGATGTCAGTGTGCATTACTGTATTTATGATAGCAGTCATTTGAAATGTAGATTTATCAATAATTAAAACAAAAAATATGAAAACAGGTTTACGTGATGTCAGTGTGCATTACTGTATTTATGATAGCAGTCATCTGAAATGTAGATTTGTCAATAATTAAAACAAAAAATATGAAAACAGGTTTACGTGATGTCAGTGTGCATTACTGTATTTATGATAGCAGTCATCTGGAATGTAGATTTGTCAATAATTAAAACAAAAAATATGAAAACAGGTTTACGTGATGTCAGTGTGCATTACTGTATTTATGATAGCAGTCAATTGAAATGTAGATTTATCAATAATTAAAACAAAAAATATGAAAACAGGTTTACGTGATGTCAGTGTGCATTACTGTATTTATGATAGCAGTCATTTGAAATGTAGATTTGTCAATAATTAAAACAAAAAAATATGAAAACAGGTTTACGTGATGTCAGTGTGCATTACTGTATTTATGATAGCAGTCATTTGAAATGTAGATTTATCAATAATTAAAACAAAAAATATGAAAACAGGTTTACGTGATGTCAGTGTGCATTACTGTATTTATGATAGCAGTCATTTGAAATGTAGATTTATCAATAATTAAAACAAAAAATATGAAAACAGGTTTACATGATGTCAGTGATTTGGAGGAGTAGAAGAAAAATGCATTATAAGAGGAAAGAAAATGTATTTTCCAGATGTTTTTTCCCCTTGATTTTATTTGCTTTTGATATGAGTACTGTATGTACTACATGACCTAGTTAATTAGTCGTACTTCTTTAAGGTTTTGCTCCACACTTTAGTCATTACACAATGTATTTCAGACACAGGACTTATAACGAACACAGAAAGCAAATACACTGTAATTAAATGCAAATATTACATTATGGTAGGTAAATATATTTCATAACCCTGAAAATAACCTCTATAACATGCAATTCATTTTTTTAATATAAAATTTCACAAAAAATTGACAAACTGCAAAACATTTAAATCCATTTTTTAACTAACTGCTCAAACATGTACCAAGTTGGAATGTAAAGATGAGATTACCATAACATCAGTGACCTTTATGGTTTTAATAAAAATAATAATGATAACAACAATAAAAACACACTAAATAAATTACTGTACATAATTAGAGGGTGTTTCAAAATGTTTTTAAAAACATGTTTTGGACTTGGTGATGAACTTTATTTTAATGATTTCATAATAGATTATAAGGAAAAGTGTGTAATGACCAGATTCATCACCAATGAAAACAAGTAGAGAATTATAACCAATGCAACAATGGCTAAAAACAAAGCACTAAAACTTATAATAACTGGCCATATTAATTAATTGACCCTAATTTTCTGCAAGCCATATATTTATGTATAACATTTCCAAGCTCTGTATGCAGAGATCACACAATTATGGCTGAACATAATCTCAGTATGTCAATGTATACCCAAGACATTTGTCTCAGGACAGTAATTTCTATGGATGTGAAATCTCTGTTAATCATTGAGTATGTATTGATAATGTCAGGTAGATACCAAGAGTACATACATGGTTTAATATCATATTTACTCATGAATAAGATGAGTTCAACTGCAAACTGCACAGACCCAGATCTGCCATGAAATAAAACACTAACATATTTGGATCTGTGCATTTTGTTAGGGCTAATCAGTAAACATGATAGACCCTGACATGCATACACATTATGCTATGGCAGATCAGGATCTTTTCATTGCATTTTCATTTGATTTGATATGCAAGTACATACAGACGATACAGGTCTTTACATCATTGTAAAAGTATATCACTGACAGAAGCCGTACCACTTACTTATTTTGCCACAGAAAGTCTGTTGCCAACAGCTGACATGCCATATATATATATATATATATATATATATATATATATATATATATATATATATAACAGTTGGATCTGCAAACTTCATAGACTCAGATCTGCCACTGCATAATGCACCAGCAGATCCAGGTCTATGCAATTTGAAAACAACATATATTATGCAACAGAGTATCAGAGTCTATGTTGTTTGCAGTTAAACCATACTTAGAAGTGAGCATCAATTGTAAATGTAAATAACTTGTCTGTTTACTAGTAGCAGGTCATGCAGAAACAAACATCTATCAGGGTTACACAGAGCACAAATGAGTTTGTTTACCACTGTTTTTCACATGACAAGCCCTGGCACCAAAGTTGTTAAATCATTGATATTGGGTAAAGGGCTAATAACTGGAAAAGAATTTAATTTTTTAAATTTTGCAAATATGTTGCATAAGTGCAGATTTCATGTTTATCTTCAAAGATAGGTTTAACATCTGAAAACCATGCATCTCTCTGACCTCTTTATGAAATGACAAAGCTATTGTACTCTACAAAATCACTCTTGATTGTAACAATCATTGAGTACATTGTGAGCATTGTCTGCAATATCACTCTTGATTGTAACAATCATTGATTACATTGTGAGCATTGTCTGCAATATCAGTATTGGCTGTTAACAATCTTTGATTACGTTGAAAGCATGTCCTCACACAAAATTAATTTTGTTGTGAGAGTGATACTGAAATATCACACTTCTAAAATAAATAAAATCTTTATACTAGAATATTTTTAATGAAATTTTGTCGAAATTCTGTTGAGTGCTTTTTGAAATAAAAAGTAATTTAATGGTCTTATATTTTCAGTAAAAGTAACTGGTCATTTTTAAGAAAAACTGGTATCATTTGTCGAAATGTTTGAAAGCCCTTCATGCATGGATGCTTTAAATTCAAATTTGGTTGAATTCTGCTTAGTGAGTTTAGAGAAGCTGTATTAAATTTTCTCCATTTTTGATGGCAAAAATTATATTTGATGGCAAAATTGGGCTTCAGTTCAGAATAAATCTAACATCCTCTGTATGCCTAGTCTACCAAATCTGGTAAGATTCTGTTAAATGCTTTCTACCAAATCTAGTAAACTTCTGTTAAATGATTTCTGAAAACATTTTTGTTTAAAGGCTTTTCTCATTTAGTAATGGTGGCCATATTTGATAGTGGTTTGGCATCATCTTCAAAACTGTATAGCCCTCTAAACAAGGAGTATTTCTATAAACTTTGGTCAAATTCTGTGATTTGTGATATATTAAGTGATAGGCTGACAAATTTTTGTACAAACCTGAAAATAATTTCTGCTAATTTAATTTCTGTAAAATTTGGTCAAGTTCTGTATGTGATTTGTGATACTGATAGACTGGCAGATTTATGCCAGTTGTAGGGTAAATATGGGCAGTGGCAGATGCTTTATTCTGGTAGATTTGTGTATAAATCTGAAAATAATCTGTGCAAACTTAATATCTGTCAAATTTAGTAAAATTTTGTTAACAGGTTTTTAATTTTTTTTTTATTTTGTAAACAATTTGTTATGGCATATTATATATATGGATTCATAACATTGAAATTTTTTAAAAAGGCCTTTATGACAAAATGTATTCTCAGAAAATTTATTAAATTTTTTTGAGCAGATCTTGAGAAATTGTTTAAATTTTTTCTTGTTGTAGTAATAGCAACTGTACTGGATGATGGATTGGCATTATTGTGATAAATCTGAAAGGCCTTCAAGCCAGAATGCTTCCTGGGAAATCATGAGCAATGTGGTCATGCAGTTTTAAGCACTGTTAAATAATGACAGTGAACAGACAGTGCATAATGCAAGAAGGACTATTGCAGAATTCGCATATGTATGATTTAGTCTAATTTCTAAACTGTAACAAAATATGAGCCACATACAGAGAAAAAGCAATCATATATTCAAACCCTACCATTTTTTCTGCATATATTCAGAAAATATTCCCTTTTATCAAAAGGAAGGAGAATATCATTTCTGTCGTTGCAGCTTCAGAAGAGACCTGGGCGGGCAAACAAAATTGTTATGGTACATAAAAGGTCCCCATGAAACTGACCTAAATGTAAAACTTATTAGAATGTATGTACAGATTGACAGACTAAAGGATGGATTGATACGAGAATGGTCATTTTGCTATTCAAATTTATCTCCCTGGTGACGTTGTTGGACATCTTTCGCATCATCCCTTCCCTAGTATTATTAGACTACATAAAAAATAAAAAACATGTTGATTACTTACTTCCAATATTAATGCAGTATCTTCTGCATTAATATCAGAGGAGGTAATCCTGTTAGCTTATTTTGTAGGTTTAGTTCCAGTCAGCTTTACCTCCCTTACAGTGTATTTTCTAGATTGCATTACACCCAGTGTATATAATTCCTGTTGAATTCTTAGATTTCATTACAGCCAGTTTTTTTTTAATATATAGTTCATTACATCCAGTTATTTCCTAGATTTCATTATATCCTGAGTATTTCCAAAATTTTAAAATATCCAATATATTTCCTAGATTTCATTAAATCCAGCGCATTTCCTAGATTTCATACAATTTGGTATAATCCTAGTTTACATTACATTAAATGCATTTCCTAGATTTTATTATATTTAGTGTATTACTTAGTTTTGATATTATCCAGTGTATTTCCTAGTTTTCATTACATCCAGTACATAACCTAGTTTTCATTACATTCAGACTATTTTTCTAGTTTTCATTACATTCAGACTATTTTTCTAGTTTTCATTACATTCAGACTATTTTCCTAGTTTTCATTACATTCAGACTATTTTCCTAGTTTTCATTACATTCAGACTATTTTCCTAGTTTTCATTACATTCAGATTATTTTCCTAGTTTACATTACATTCAGATTATTTTCCTAGTTTTCATTACATTCAGATTATTTTCCTAGTTTTCATTACATCCTGTAATATCTAGATTTCATTACATCCAGTGCATACCCTAGTTTTCATTACAGCAATTACATACCATGATTTTCAATACAAACAGTGTATTTCATGAAATTTTCTACATCCAGTGCACACCAAAGTTTTTTTTACATCCAGTGTATATCCTAGTTTTCATTACATCCATTACATTCTCTGGTTTTTATTACATCTAGTGCATACCATAGTTTTTTTTACATCCAGTGTATATCCTAGTTTTCATTACATTCATTACATTCCCTGGTTTTTATTACATCTAGTGAATACCATAGTATTTGTTACATCTAGTGTATACCCTAGTTTTCATTACATCCATTACATTCCCTGGTTTTTATTACATCTAGTGCATACCATAGTTTTTTTACATCCAGTGTATATCCTAGTTTTCATTACATTCATTACATTCCCTGGTTTTTATTACATCTAGTGAATACCATAGTATTTGTTACATCTAGTGTATACCCTAGTTTTCATTACATCCATTACATTCCCTGGTTTTTATTACATCTAGTGCATACCATAGTTTTTTTTACATCCAGTGTATATCCTAGTTTTCATTACATTCATTACATTCCCTGGTTTTTATTACATCTAGTGAATACCATAGTTTTTGTTACATCTAGTGTATACCCTAGTTTTCATTACATCCATTACATTCCCTGGTTATCATTACATCTAGTGCATACCATAGTTTGTGTTACACCCAGTGAATACCCCACATTACATCTGTACATTCCCTAGTTTCATTACATCTATCACATTCTCTGGTTTTCATCACATCTGGTTTTCATTACGTCTGGTTTTCATTACATCTGGTTTTCATTACATCTGGTTTTCATTACATCTGGTTTTCATTACATCCAGTGCATAGTCTAGTTTTCATTATATCCATTACATACATTAACTTTTATTACATCCAGGACTTTTCTTAGTTTTATGTACATGCATTAGACAAAATAATATTTAAAAGCTTAATGGTATGCTCAGACTTGTCAAAGAATGTAGAATGTACTATCTATGATACAAGATTATCATTTTTAATAAAAGGACATGTACATATAAAACAGTGATGTTATCATGTATTGTAAGTGTAACACAGCATTGCTGGATTTGGCACAAAGACATCATGGACAATTCATACAGATTTCTGATATTGTATAGACCTGATATGCCATCCACCAAGGCCAATCTATGTTCTATTCAGTGCAATACAGAGTAGCATGCTTAAAGTAATTGGTGTCATGATGAAATTATCTGTAAGCTGTGACTGACAATAGGCAATTAGTCAGTGTCACAGTGGAATTATCTGTAAGCTGTGACTGACTATAGACAATTAGTTGGTGTCACAATGAAATTATCTGTAAGCTGTGACTGACTATAGGCAATTAGTAAGTGTGACAATGGAATTATCTGTAAGCTGTGACTGACTATAGGCAATTAGTAAGTGTGACAATGGAATTATCTGTAAGCTGTTACTGTCTACAGGCAATTAGTTGGTGTCACAATGAAATTTTTGCTCAGTCATAACAATGGGCAATGCACAGAATGAAATAATTGTGATGATAGTATTTAAATGTGGTGATGATGGGATACAACTCATACAATGGCTACATTATAAAACATAATACCTCAATATTTGTTCACTGTATCTGCAACAGCTTTAACTGTGCACACACACACACACACACACACACACACACACACACACAAACACACTATTCATGCAAACATCCTAGACCCAAATCTGTCTGCAAATACATTACAAACATTTTAGAATCTATGCCATTTGTTATACATATGATAGCAAGCTAACAATGTAAACCAATCAGCAAACACACTATGTGGTAGTTGATCTTAGTCGACAATGTTTACTGCTGGATGAGAATACACATGGGTAAATATAACATTTAGTTCTCTGTGGTCATTGACTTTATTTTTCTTTATTGTTCAAATTAAGTCAGCACACTTCTTTGCTTTTTTAGTTTAAACCATTCATGACTAAGCCTTTTTTACAAAGAATAAAAATGATACTGAGATGAAACGTTACAGCAGCTGTCAGATTTAAGAATACTTTTTTGAATAACAACAAGTTAAAATTAAGAAAACATAGTCTTTGTTCCTTTTATATTATTTTTCAAAACATGACTTAATACTGAACATCTCATAGGAAGTACTTGTGTCTTTCCCAATGAATCAACACACTGCCTCGATTCCTTCAACCCTGTCATACAATAATGTCTTTCCCAATGAATCAACACACTACCTCGATTCCTTCAACCCTGTCACACAATGTCTTTCCCAATAAATCAACACAATACCTCGATTCCCTAAACCCTGTCATACAATGTCTTTCCCAATAAATCAGCACACTACCTCAATTCCCTAAACCCTGTCATACAATAATGTCTTTCCCAATGAATCAACACAATACCTCGATTCCCTAAACCCTGTCATACAATGTCTTTCCCAATAAATCAACACACTACCTCGATTCCCTAAACCCTGTCATACAATAATGTCTTTCCCAATGAATCAACACAATACCTCGATTCCCTAAACCCTGTCATACAATGTCTTTTCCAATAAATCAACACACTACCTCGATTCCCTAAACCCTGTCATACAATAATGTCTTTCCCAATGAATCAACACACTGCCTCGATTCCTTCAACCCTGTCATGCAATGATGTCTTTCCCAATGAATCAACACACTATCTCGATTCCCTAAACCCTGTCATACAATGTTCCCAATAAATCAACACAATACCTTGATTCCTTCAACCCTATCATACAATGATGTCTTTCCCAATGAATCAACACACTGCCTCGATTCCTTCAACCCTGTCATGCAATGATGTCTTTCCCAATGAATCAACACACTATCCCAATTCCCTAAACCCTGTCATACAAATATGTCTTTCCCAATAAATCAACACACTACCTTGATTCCCTCAACCCTGTCATACAAATATGTCTTTCCCAATAAATCAACACACTACCTTGATTCCTTCAACCCTGTCATACAATGATGTCTTTCCCAATGAATCAACACACTGCCTCAATTTTCTCAGCTCTGTCATACAATGATGTCTTTCCCAATGAATCAACACACTACCTCGATTCCTTCAACCCTGTCATACATTGATGTCTTTCCCAAAGAATCAACACACTACCTTGATTCCCTCAACCCTGTCATACAATGTCTTTCCCAATAAATGAACACACTACCTCGATTCCTTCAACCCTGTCATACAATAATGTCTTTCCCATTGAATCAACACATTGCCTTGATTTCCTCAACCCTGTAATACAATGATGTCTTTCCCAATGAATCAACATATTGCCTCGATTCCCTCAACCCTGTCATTGCAATGATGTCAGTTTTTACCAATGAATCAACACACTGCCTTGATTCCCTCAACCCTGTCATACAATGTCAGTCTTTTCCAATGAATCAACACAGGGATTCCTTTGGGGCCCCAAGTGGCCGAGTGGTCAAAAGTGCTGTCCATTATGGATCACTGCCATCTCACCTCTGTCTGTGTGGATTTGAGTCTAAGATTCAGCTAATGTAGTTATGTGAGAAAGCTTGCCAGTAGCTTCTCGCCGGATGGTGGTTCTTTCTTGGGGTTTTCCGGGTCCTTTCTCCACCATTAATACTGGCCACCATGTATAGCCTACATTATGCTGACAAATGGCATTAAACCATTAAAAAAACCTCCAAAAACACAGGGATTTCTTTGTCCATGACCTATACTTTATCATTTGATACATACAATTTAATTTGCTTGAATACAAGGATTATGGTGTAGCTATATTTCATCTGCTGTACATGTACATTTTCAGATGTAGATATACATATTTTGGTGTACATGTACACTAAAAGCAGTTCACTTAGTGAGAATCAGTTTTGTCATTTAAATCAGCCTCTACACCACGCATAAAATATTTGGATCTGGACATCATGGGTTTTCAGGGCATTATGGATTTACTCCGAGGACAGGCCCCAGGTCTGAAAATCATGGATATTGATGCTTGCCTGTCAGTGTTTGCTTTATCTGTCATCACATTGTTATCAGCAAGTGTCAATTTCACTTGTGTCAAATATAATTACTTTTAGTCTACCAGCTGATTCATGTCAAATATAATTACTTTTAGTCTCCCAGCTGATTCATGTCAAATATAATTACTTTTAGTCTACCAGCTGATTCATGTCAAATATAATTACTTTTAGTCTCCCAGCTGATTCATGTCAAATATAATTACTTTTAGTCTACCAGCTGATTCATGTCAAATATAATTACTTTTAGTCTACCAGCTGATTCATGTCAAATATAATTACTTTTAGTCTCCCAGCTGATTCATGTCAAATATAATTACTTTTAGTCTACCAGCTGATTCATGTCAAATATAATTACTTTTAGTCTCCCAGCTGATTCATGTCAAATATAATTACTTTTAGTCTCCCAGCTGATTCATGTCAAATATAATTACTTTTAGTCTCCCAGCTGATTCATGTCAAATATAATTACTTTTAGTCTCCCAGCTGATTCATGTCAAATATAATTACTTTTAGTCTCCCAGCTGATTCATGTCAAATATAATTACTTTTAGTCTCCCAGCTGATTCATGTCAAATATAATTACTTTTAGTCTACCAGCTGATTCATGTCAAATATAGTTACTTTTAGTCTACCAGCTGATTCATGTCAAATATAGTTACTTTTAGTCTCCCAGTTGATTCATGTCAAATATAATTACTTTTAGTCTCCCAGTTGATTCATGTCAAATATAGTTACTTTTAGTCTCCCAGCTGATTCATGTCAAATATAGTTACTTTTAGTCTCCCAGCTGATTCATGTCAAATATAATTACTTTTAGTCTACCAGCTGATTCATGTCAAACATAGTTACTTTTAGTCTCCCAGTTGATTCGTGTCAAATATAGTTACTTTTAGTCTCCCAGCTGATTCATGTCAAATATAGTTACTTTTAGTCTCCCAGCTGATTCATGTCAAATATAGTTACTTTTAGTCTCCCAGCGGATTCATGTCAAACATAATTACTTTTAGTCTACCAGCTGATTCATGTCAAATATAATTACTTTTAGTCTCCCAGCTGATTCATGTCAAATATAGTTACTTTTAGTCTCCCAGCTGATTCATGCCAAATATAATTACTTTTAGTCTCCCAGCTGATTCATGTCAAATATAATTACTTTTAGTCTCCCAGTTGATTCATGTCAAATATAGTTACTTTTAGTCTCCCAGTTGATTCATGTCAAATATAGTTACTTTTAGTCTCCCAGCTGATTCATGTCAAACATTAATTTTAGTCTCCCAGCTGATTCATGGTATCATGGAAAGAATATGCACAGGCGTAAAGTCTTAATCAGCAGGTAACACACAGAAACATTACACAAGGCATTTATCTGACATCAGCAAGAGCTGAGTATATTCTATATCTGGAGGAGTAATTATAGAGGAGAACAAAACCTTAATGTTTATTCCAAAGTCATTTTCCTTGGTGAGCTTTGCTGAACACTTTCTTTTCTTCTCCTATCACATGGTTTGACACTAAATGTTCGCCTTATCTCAAAGGTATTGCAACACAAATCAGGTCTGGAACAGGTCAGGGGTTGAGGGGGTGAGGTGGGCTCCATTTTTTAAAAAAAAAGACCTGTATTTCCTTGAAAATGGTACTAATGCAAAAAACATCATATCTATTTACTAAAAGTGTGCATAATACAAAAAAGAATAAAATGTGTGTGTGTATGTATGTTTATGGGTAGCCTGGCATGGACTAGCAAAGTTATATACAGTAAATGTGTGTGTATGTATGTTTATGGGTAGCCTGGCATGGACTAGCAAAGTTATATACAGTAATTGTTACATATACTGGATGTTGATACTGAATATCTTATATGAATGATCTCATTTGTTGGATAACATAAACTTAATTTTCACTTCTCAAATATATATGTGATTTGGATTTCAATATGTACAAAATTTACTGTTTACGTAAATTTTTTGACAGTTTGTTACATATCATCAGTTAGAAAATAAATATGAAGTTTAATAATTGGAATTCTTAATTTTCAGTTCAGTCTGCAATGGATGTTAAACATATTTGGTACAAAAGTGTTCCAGTATAAGAGAGCCAAATGTAAAAATGTATTTATCATCTTAGAATTTCTAAATTTATTATGTTATTATTTTTGGCTTTTAAAATGCACATTCATTGAATTTAAAAAATGCAGGTTTATCATTCTTTGAGGCTGACATCTTACAATGTGGGATGTAACAATATTATATATGAACTATTCAAAAAACTATTTAAAATGTTCATATGTGGCTGGGAAAAAAACCCACCATGAAGTTATAAGCCTTGATAGTAGACTGAAATGCATATAAAACGACACTCATTATATTTTCACAAACACCTGCAACAGTTGCATGTTTGGTTGTTGTGTGAACTAATAGCAGGGTGCATACAGTAGTTTCCACTAGTCTCACATAGTCACTGGTTTTTGGGACATTCATAGCTGAGGGCCATTCAGCTGGGGTGTCATATTATAATAGATAGAAAATATCCAAATTTGGGGGGCCTGTCCTTAGAGTAGATTTAAGTTCTGCCAGGGCTCTCACAATTCTGTTTTTCTGCTAGATATCAAACCTTGCAATTGATCTCCTCAACCTAGATGTACAATTTCTGTCCACCTTTTGATATCCTATTTTCCAATTTGAATTCCTCCATTCTGAGATCAAAATATAAATTGATGCATACCATTCTCTTAGGAGTCTATAACTCAGTATCTTAGGAATCTAGATCTCAGTATCTTAGGAATCTAGATCTCAGTCTCTTAGGAATATAGATCTCAATCTCTTAGGAATATAGATCTCAGTCTCTTAGGAATGTACCAGTAGATCTCAGTCATTTTGGAATATAGATCTCAGTCACTTTGGAATCTAGATCTCAGTCTCTTAGGAATATAGATCTCAGTCTCTTAGGAATATAGATCTCAGTCTCTTAGGAATGTACCGGTAGATCTCAGTCATTTGGGAATATAGATCTGAGTCTCTTTGGAATCTAGATCTCAGTCTCTTAGGAGTCTAGATCTCAATCTCTTAGGAGAATGGATCTCAGTCTCTTAAGAATATAGATTTCAGTCTCTTAGGAATGTAGATCTCAGTCTCTTTGGAATATAGATCTCAGTCTCTTTGGAATATAGATCTCAGTCTCTTAGGAGTCTAGATCTCAGTCTCTTGGGAGTCTAGATCTCAGTCTCTTGGGAGTCTAGATCTCAGTCTCTTAGAGGTCTAGATCTCCATGCCCAAAAAACATGAAATTTCCTGGTATTCATTCCTGAGATCAAAACATAACTCTCTGAATCTTTCTTTATAAACCCTGACATCTTAATCTATGGGTACAATTATTATACATACAAATATATATTTCTCCTTGTTGACTGCTACCTTAAATATGACCAGGACTATGAAGTTATATGCCTGCTATCTTGACATTAACAACCTTCTTTGCTGATGGTCAACTTCAGAAACATCAACTAACTTATTGATTACTTTATAATCAATATGCAGAAATTTAAATTTATTCCGAAAATATTGCAGAATTTTTTACTTCAGAAATATGACTATTCTGCTAAATTGATCAAGTGATTATTCTGAGATTCCAGTAATGAAAGATTTGTACCACCCCTTTCTGCAGCACCATATGGTTCTATGGGAAATGTAGAATTGTGACCAATACTACTTCTCTTGTTGGAAATTCCCATTATCTATTTTTGCAGTACTTCATCTTATATCAATTCAATTTCCTCCAAATCTATTTTCCTCTGTCAGTTGTTACATCTTCTGAATTTTCTACCAATAAATTCAACAAAGTTAAAGTCTGGTCCATTTTCCTGTCCACCCGATTAATCTGTAAATAGAGAAAAAATCTGCATCAGTACATAACTAATTTAATATACAAGTAAATGAAAACAATAAAACAAGTGTTAGTTTGCTGGATGCAGTTCCACACCTGTGAACAGTGTTGTGACAAGTGATACCTGAAGTACATGGATATCAGGGTGTGGTCTGAATGCCAAAGTAATATTGTAAAATAAATTCAGTTGTGAATAGCACCTGATGTAGAAGATAGTGGGTTTTAAAAAACATCATTAAACGACATTACTGTTGTTGACTCAACTGCTAATGCAGAAAGTAATAATAGTGATGCCCATATAATTAAGCAGCTTAGTAATTAAGTAATTATAGTGATTCCCATGTAATTAAGCAGCTTAGTAGTTAAGTAATAATAGTGATCCCCATGTAATTAAGCAGTTTAGTAATTAAGTAATTTTTGTGATCCCCATGTAATTAAACAGCTTAGTATAAGATGGTACTTCATACGAGTTTGATAAAGAATTGTTTAACAGACTGTTAAGTTCTGCATTTTGATATAATTTACCCCAGTATAAGGCAGCCTTTCCTATATATCACAGACTCAGTTGTACATTTCCATATAACTTTCCCCATTATAAGGCAGCCTTTCCTATATATCACAGACTCATTTCTGCATTTCCATACAACTTGGCCCAGAATAAGGCAGCCTTTCCTATATATCACAGACTCAGTTCTGCATTTCCATATAACTTAGCCCAGAATAAGGCAGCCTTTCCTATATATCACAGACTCACTTCTGCATTTCCATATAACTTAGCCCAGAATAAGGCAGCCTTTCCTATATATCACAGACTCAGTTCTACATTTTCACATAATTTTCTCCAGTATAAGGCAGCATTTTCTATATATCACAGTGAAGTTTAATTAGTTCCTATGACAGTGTTATAGTAAGAAACCAACATACTTTGATCTGCCATTCTCATATAGACACAGTTCTATATAATGTACCCCACTATAAAGTGATCTTCCCCATATCACTGTATACTTTTATAAGCTCCTTGGACAGTGTTATAGTAAGGGACCAATGTATTTAGATATTGTCATTGCCATTCTCATAGAAATTCTATTCTACATTTCCATATAAAGTACCCCACTATAAAGTGATCTTTCCCCTATCAATGTGTATGCTTATTAACTCCCCAGGACCAAGTTATAATGAGGGATAGATGTACTTAGATCTGCCATTCACATACAGGTTAAGTTATAGATTTCTGTATAAAGTACCTCATTATAAGGTGGCCTTAACAATATCATGGTATGTTTTAATGTATTTAGTTCTTGACACAAAATAGTTGAAACTCAATATTTTATTAACTCAAAATACAGTAGAAGGAGAGACAATTCAAACCATGATAAACCTTATCTTACAAGTAGATGTCCTTCACTTTTCATAAACAGTTTCTATTGGTTTTGAGAATGGAAGCTTATAGGGAAAAGCTGTTAATCTATAACCCCCCCCCCCCAAAAAAAATATCCCAGTCTTCTAGTTGAATAACCTACATTTACAGTGGTTTCTATGGTTTCACAAACTTCTGAAACCCTACTTGAAATGACAAAAAATATTGCTTTATCCTTCATAAAACAATCACGACAGATATTGTCTGTTTTTTGCCTTGCCTGCTTTAGCATAGAGCAAATCTAAGTACCACTAATTCTTGTCAGTTAAAGGTTAGGTTAAAATATAAAAAACTAGGAGTGTTCATTTTGGCCCTTTACATGCGTGCACTCAGTATACTCCCAGTGACCTTCAGTTATCTGAATAACTAGTCCAATAGTTTCAAAGCAATAATTTGAAATTTATGCCCTGAAAATGAAAGTATGGATAATGGATTGATGGATGGACAGAAAAATGGATGAAAATAAAAGTTACTGAATATTTTTATGAACTGATAGAATGATAAACTTATAAAGATGGGTTTCTGGAAAGATGGCTGCCATCACTTAACTGCTCGAGGAAGGCTCTTCCGATTTTGTGCTATTTTTCATGATATTTGTGCTTTTTGTCTATCTTCATCTACATTACTGTGTTTCATCATGAATTGGCTGTTCAGTTGTGTTAATTCATCTCCTTGTTTTGGAAACAAGAACAATTAGAATTTTTCTCAGCTGTTTTGTTCCACTTAAGATGTCATTTGTTTTTTAATAAACCGCCATCACATGATCGCCAGTCAACCCACTTACAATATGATGGACCCTCATTAATTGAATTAAATGACCAAACCGTGACAGAATGAACTGGGACTAGACTCATCATTACTTAAATGTAAATGGAAGCGAAAAAAGAAACGTTGTTTCAAAGCTGGCCGGCGAAGAACAGGAAGAATTCCAGTTATCTCCCTTTTGTCTGTACCAGATAAACAATTTAAAAATTCTGCTGTTAATTTTGATAACCTGGTTTGAATTCCTATTAATTCATCAACCATTGTGTCAACTGTCCCAGGGATACCACTACGTATTGCATTATTCAATGCTCAATCAGTAGGATCACCCGAAAAGTGCACAGAAATAGTTAATTTTATCAATGACCAGAATATTGGCGTCTTCTTCCTGACAGAAACATGGTTACAAAAATCAGGCGATGAACCTAAGTGTGCGGATTTAACACCCAGCAATTACTCCATCAAGTTGTTCCCCCACAATTCTCATGGAGGTGGAATTGCTGTCATTACAAAGAATTCCATGATCAAATGCCTTAAGTACAACTCCAACCTTCAATTTCTGCTACACATCGTTTGAACTAGTCCAAACAACGCTCACACTGGGACAAAGGTGAGTCCATTTTTTCTGTCTCTACCACCCTCCTCCTACTAGAAAAAACAAGCTGACTGAATCTCTCTTTTTGGAGCAGTTTTCAAATCTTCTGGAGTATGGAAATTCAGTAGGTGGTAGCCTAATTATTCTTGGAGATTTCAACTTACAATTTGACTGTCCTGGAAAACCATGCACGTCAAAACTCTTAGATTCCATTCATGTTTTCAATTTTAAACAGTCAGTTAACCAACCCACTCATAAACTTGGTCACATTTTAGACTGGTTTCTTTATAGACCTGATGATAATATTCTGCAATCTACCCTTGTATCCCATGAACTTGCATCGGATCACCTCTGCATTGTATGCCATCTCAACATATCAGTCAAAACTCCTAGATTCCATTCATCTTTTCAATTTCAAACAGTCAGTTAACCAACCCACCCATAAACTTGGTCACATTTTAGACTGGTTTCTTTATAGACCTGATGATAATATTCTGCAATCCACCCTTGTATCCCACGAACTTACATCGGATCACCTCTGCATTATTATCCCACTACAGTTCTAAGATCATGGAGAGTTCCAGCTGCAAAGAGCTCTTCAAGATAAGTAACAAACTAATGTCGAGGAACAAATGTACACCACTTCCATCAACCTTCTCTCCAGTAGACCTTCCGGACCAATTTGCAATTTCTTCCATGACAAAGTACAAACCATTAGAGATTCGCTTGACAGCACAATTTCAACTGACTTGTCACCATACAGTTATGATACAGAATGCAGCGACAACCATTAGGAGCATTTAAACCTGTTTCTATTGATTTAGTATGGACAACCGTGATGAAAAGTGCACCAAAGTCTTGTGAACTTGATCCAATTCTGACATCACTGCTGCTTGAGTACTTAGACCCAATATTGCCTTCACTAACTGATGTTATTAATATCTCTCTCTCATTGGGGGAATTCCCATCATTTTTCAACACTGCCATCGTAAAGCCTCTGCTAAAGAAACCAACACTTGACCATAACGATTTAAAGAACTACCACCCAGTTTCTAATCTCCCATTCATATAAAAACTCTTAGAAAAGGTTGTTCTAACCCAACTTGTATCTCATTTGAATTCAAACAGTCTTTTTAGCAATGTACAGTCTGCATATCGCCCTTGCCACAGTACGGAAACTACTCTTCTGAAAGTATTTAGTGACATTCTCTCTGCTTTGGATAGTGGAAAGATTATAGTCCTCACTCTCCTGGATTTATCTGCAGCGTTTGACACAATAGACCATGACATCTTACTTCACCGTCTCCAGCATGTATTTGGCATTCAGAATATAGCCTTACAGTGGTTCAAGTCCTACTTAGTCAACAGGACACAAATTATATCTGCAAATGGAATACATTCCAGCCCAGTTGACATATGTTGTGGTGTTCCACAGGGATCTGTTCTTGGACCTGTGCTCTTCATTCTATACACTCAGTCACTCTCAAGTATCATAGATCATCACCCAGTGTCTCGCCAACTGTACGCTGATGACATCCAAATATACAAGTCTAGCCACCCAACTGAAGTTGATGCTACCATCCATGGAGTAGAGAGGTGCATTTCTGATGTGAAATCATGGATGACATGTAACAAGCTGCAGATGAATGATGATAAAACTGCAGCTATTCTGATCACAATACAAAGACTTTTTCATTCACATCATTTACCTCAGACAATAAATATCAGCAACACCAATATTAAATTCACACAGTCAGTACAAAACCTAGGCGTTACTCTCACATTGCACCAACATGCCATGAACATATGCAAGGCTGCATATCTTGAACTGGCACACATCAGTTCCATTCATAAATATCTTTCTGTTGATGCCAATAAAACAGTTGTGTGTTCATTAGAACTTTCAAGACTGGACTATTGTAACTCAATTCTGTCTGGTTCATCACAATATTTACTCCAGAAACTTCAAAAAGTTCAAAACACAGTTGCACGGATCATCTTTAGAGTACCTCGATCAGAGCACACCTCACCACTGCTCTGTACCCTATACTGGCTATCAATTTGATACAGAATCAAAAATCAAATTTGTTCTCTGTGCTATGTTTCACTGACAGACTCCAGTCCAACATACCCATCCAGCCTCACCCATGTGTATACACCAGCTAGATACTTACACTCTTCTTCTGACAATCATATACTCATTGTTCCCAAGGTGAAAAGAAAGTCATATGGACAATGTTCTTATGCATACCAGGGCCCGGCGATGTGGAACGAATTGCCCATTGAAATTAGACACAAAGACACAGTAGTCCCTTTTAAGAGTGCTCTTAAAACTCATCTGTTTCGACTGCAGGGACAAACTTAGAGATCTAATAATGTTTTGTATCTTATATGTTTTCAGCATGTTTTTATGTTTTCCAATTTCATGGTTTCTGTCATTTGTTTTTCTGTATTGTAGTCATATCATTATAGATGGTGTATAGCGCTTAGAGCTTTGAAAGATTAGGCGCTATACAAAGTCTTCATTATTATTATTATTATTATTATTATTATTATTATTATTATTATTATTATAAAGATTACATATCAGTAAGATAAAAATCAAAGAGGAAAAATTTAGAGGCTGACCGATGGCAGTGATCCAGAATGGTAAGCGCTTTAGACTACTCAGAAACTCATGGCCCCTCAAAATGTTTGTATTTATTGTTCAAGAGATATGTGAATGTTCCTAATGTTGGTACAATAATTAATTAGTTCCAAGTTATATACAGGATAGTTTAAGAGTTATACACATTCTTTTCTTTCTGTCCCTTAAATGAATTATTCAGTCCTTACACATATGCCTTTATTTCAAAAGTGTCCCTTAATGAAGTACATGTATTTACTCAATCCTTACATATATGTATTATTTCAAGATATCCATTCTAATGATGCATTTACTCAACTGAATTCTTATACATATGCCTTTATTTCAAAGTGTTCATTCTAATGAAGTAATTACTCAGTCATTACACATGTATTATTTCAAGGTGTCCCTTCTAATAAAGTATTTACTTAATCTTTACACATATGCCTATATTTCAGTGTCCATTCTAATGAAGTATTTACTTAATCTTTACACATATGCCTATATTTCAAAGTGTCCATTCTAATGAAGTATTTACTTAATCTTTACACATATGCCTATATTTCAAAGTGTCCATTCTAATGAAGTATTTACTTAATCTTTACACATATGCCTATATTTCAAAGTGTCCATTCTAATGAAGTATTTACTCAATCTTTACACATATGCCTATATTTCAGTGTCCATTCTAATGAAGTATTTACTCAATCTTTACACATATGCCTTTATTTTAAAGTGTCTTTTCTAATGAAGTATTTACTCAATCTTTACACATATGCCTATATTTCAGTGTCCATTCTAATGAAGTATTTACTTAATCTTTACACATATGCCTATATTTCAAAGTGTCCATTCTAATGAAGTATTTACTTAATCTTTACACATATGCCTATATTTTAAAGTGTCCATTCTAATGAAGTATTTACTTAATCTTTACACATATGCCTATATTTCAGTGTCCATTCTAATGAAGTATTTACTTAATCTTTACACATATGCCTATATTTCAAAGTGTCCATTCTAATGAAGTATTTACTTAATCTTTACACATATGCCTATATTTCAGTGTCCATTCTAATGAAGTATTTACTTAATCTTTACACATATGCCTATATTTCAGTGTCCATTCTAATGAAGTATTTACTCAATCTTTAAACATATGCCTTTATTTCAAAGTGTCCATTATAATGAAGTATTTACTTAATCTTTACACATATGCCTATATTTCAGTGTCCATTCTAATGAAGTATTTACTTAATCTTTACACATATGCCTATATTTTAAAGTGTCCATTCTAATGAAGTATTTACTCAATCTTTACACATATGCCTATATTTCAGTGTCCATTCTAATGAAGTATTTACTTAATCTTTACACATATGCCTATATTTCAAAGTGTCCATTCTAATGAAGTATTTACTCAATCTTTACACATATGCCTATATTTCAGTGTCCATTCTAATGAAGTATTTACTTAATCTTTACACATATGCCTATATTTTAAAGTGTCCATTCTAATGAAGTATTTACTCAATCTTTACACATATGCCTATATTTCAAAGTGTCCATTATAATGAAGTATTTACTTAATCTTTACACATATGCCTATATTTCAAAGTGTCCATTCTAATGAAGTATTTACTCAATCTCTACACGTATGCCTTTATTTTAAAGTGTCCATTCTAATGAAGTATTTACTCAATCTTTACACATATGCCTTTATTTTAAAGTGTCCATTCTAATGAAGCATTTACTCAATCTTTACACATATGCCTATATTTCAGTGTCCATTCTAATGAAGTATTTGCTTAATCTTTACACATATGCCTTTATTTTAAAGTGTCCATTCTAATGAAGTATTTACTCAATCTTTACACATATGCCTATATTTCAGTGTCCATTCTAATGAAGTATTTACTTAATCTTTACACATATGCCTATATTTCAGTGTCCATTCTAATGAAGTATTTACTTAATCTTTACACATATGCCTATATTTCAGTGTCCATTCTAATGAAGTATTTACTTAATCTTTACACATATTCCTTTATTTTAAAGTGTCCATTCTAATGAAGTATTTACTCAATCTTTACACATATGCCTTTATTTTAAAGTGTCCATTCTAATGAAGTATTTACTCAATCTTTACACATATGCCTTTATTTTAAAGTGTCCTTTCTAATGAAGTATTTACTCAATCTTTACACATATGCCTTTATTTTAAAGTGTCCATTCTAATGAAGTATTTACTTAATCTTTACACATATGCCTATATTTTAAAGTGTCCATTCTAATGAAGTATTTACTCAATCTTTACACATATGCCTATATTTTAAAGTGTCCATTCTAATGAAGTATTTACTCAATCTCTACACATATGCCTTTATTTCAAAGTGTCCATTCTAATGAAGTATTTACTCAATCTTTACACATATGCCTATATTTTAAAGTGTCCATTCTAATGAAGTATTTACTCAATCTCTACACATATGCCTTTATTTCAAAGTGTCCATTCTAATGAAGTATTTACTCAATCTTTACACATATGCCTATATTTCAGTGTCCATTCTAATGAAGTATTTACTCAATCTTTACACATATGCCTATATTTTAAAGTGTCCATTCTAATGAAGTATTTACTTAATCTTTACACATATGCCTTTATTTTAAAGTGTCCATTCTAATGAAGTATTTACTCAATCTTTACACATATGCCTATATTTCAGTGTCCATTCTAATGAAGTACTTAATTAATCTTTACACATATGCCTATATTTCAAAGTGTCCATTATAATGAAGTATTTACTTAATCTTTACACATATGCCTATATTTCAGTGTCCATTCTAATGAAGTATTTACTTAATCTTTACACATATGCCTATATTTTAAAGTGTCCATTCTAATGAAGTATTTACTCAATCTTTACACATATGCCTATATTTCAAAGTGTCCATTATAATGAAGTATTTACTTAATCTCTACACATATGCCTATATTTCAAAGTGTCCATTCTAATGAAGTATTTACTCAATCTTTACACATATGCCTTTATTTTAAAGTGTCCATTCTAATGAAGTATTTACTCAATCTTTACACATATGCCTATATTTCAAAGTGTCCATTCTAATGAAGTATTTACTCAATCTTTACACATATGCCTTTATTTTAAAGTGTCCATTCTAATGAAGTATTTACTCAATCTTTACACATATGCCTATATTTCAAAGTGTCCATTCTAATGAAGTATTTACTCAATCTTTACACATATGCCTATATTTCAGTGTCCATTCTAATGAAGTATTTACTTAATCTTTACACATATGCCTATATTTCAAAGTGTCCATTCTAATGAAGTATTTACTCAATCTTTACACATATGCCTATATTTCAGTGTCCATTCTAATGAAGTATTTACTTAATCTTAACACATATGCCTATATTTCAAAGTGTCCATTCTAATGAAGTATTTACTCAATCTTTACACATATGCCTTTATGTTAAAGTGTCCATTCTAATGAAGTATTTACTCAATCTTTACACATATGCCTATATTTCAGTGTCCATTCTAATGAAGTATTTACTTAATCTTTACACATATGCCTATATTTCAGTGTCCATTCTAATGAAGTATTTACTTAATCTTTACACATATGCCTATATTTCAGGTTTAAGTAACAATTCGAACAACAGTCTGCCATTTCTGTCAAGTCAAGAAAAAATCTTAGATGTAGTGGGTTTTAGTGATTCAACTCTGGCAGAGTGCATGACAAGAATTGTAAGAGAAAGCTGACAATGTTTCATTTGGGACTTAGCCTCATTCTGTTGCCATACTGTGCCATGCTAAAAAAAATTCTGAATATTACTCCCTATGGCACCAATTGACAGCAGAGGTTACTTTCTTGATTTGATGGATAAGGCCAAAAATGTTCTAGTTGGATCAAAGTCATAGCAAAGTTCATGTTACCATGGTAATGACTATTATTCTTACCTGATTTTCTAAATGGCTTATTTTGTAGCAGAGCGTCTGGCGGTCTTTATCTCTACCATTGCCCAAATACAAAGGCTTTCCAATAGTCTGGTCTAATCTACAAACATATTGGAGAATACAAAAGCAGTTTAAGATTGACCATAAATATTCATTATTCAGAAAATTTGTTTAATTTTAAGTAATTTGCTCAGTTCTGTTGTTTGTTGTTGTTTGGTGCTTAACACCATTTCTCAGCACATGATAGACTATACATGGGGGGGGGCAGTATATCTGATAAAGGAAGAACCCCAAAAAGTCCTCAGAAGAACCACTGACCCAAGGGAAGCTACTGGCAAATTTTCTAACAGTATTATGAATTAAATACAAAATAATCAAGAATTACAGATACAGTTCTAGTAATTTAAAGTCCTGAATAAAACTCAGTCCAAGTCCCAAAGAAATCCAAAATCTTTTATTGAATCACAGTAATATAACTCCATGTTTGAAGTTTAGCACTTTGGTATTTTCAGAGAAAATAATCACTTGAATTCAATAATTTAAGAAAATGAAATTCTGCCTGACTGATCACAACATAGAATACAACTTGAATGTCCTATATGTTAAAGTACAAATGACCAAGTCCTCGCAATCACAAAATTATATAACTCTCTACTTTTCATCAGGTTACAATTAGAATTTTCTATATACATGTATAAAAAAAGCAGTACCTATTAAAAAATAACCTGAATTATGTATAATTCACTTAGTAAACTCCAAACCTTTGTCCTAAATAAACAAATTTACCTCTTTTATTAATCATGATCCTCATATTAAGCCCATACACAGAGAGAATAATGTAGCTATGTACTATGTAGTTGTTTACGATGAATAAAATAAGAACAACATCAATCAGGTTAAGCAGAAATGAACTCAGTTTTGGACAAGCTCAAATCTAGCATACAGTTTTGCATTACATTAGCATGCAATGAAGTATAAAAAAAAATTTAAACTAACAAACAAACAATTAAACTACTTATACATCACAATACCTAATCAAAATTTGCTCAATTTATTAGAAAATTTTCAAAATTTAAAATTTTCCTGCTTTTGAAGAACCTCATGTGTAGATTGAGTTTCTCCAGTAAAATTAACTTCAGTGAATTCCCAAAATCTACTGTTCTAATTATTGAAATGTTGTATTTTCTTGAATGACATTTTGTTACCTCTCTTGATCAAAGGCTGTGTGACATCATTCTAGAGTAGCCTGACCAGCCAATAATATATAAAGACATTGCATTCACAGTCATTTCAATTAAAAACCAGAGTGTAATCAACAATTACATAGCTTACCTCTATGCGAGTAGTCACTGTAAAAACATCAATATTCAGAAATAAATTTGGACTGAAAAGTCCTGACAAAATATTGCCCCCTTCAATTTAAAGTCTTATTGAATATTTTTTCTTTACATTTCAGCTTTTATATAAATGTCTACATGGAACTGCACCAGAGTATCTTCAGGACTTATTCAGGCCTTTTTCAACACAATACCAGTTGAGATCAATCTCACATGGAAACCTTCTAGTACCAAAACCAAGAATAGAGCAATTCAAAAAGAGTTTTCAATACTCTGGTACAGTTCTGTGGAATAAGCTTCCACTACATGTAAAATCGGCTGAAAATATTAGAGTATTTAAGAAGAAATATCAGGAGCATGCATGTGTTTCTAACAGATAATGGAATTTAGTATTTTAATACGAAACATGCTAATATAAGCACTAATTATTGCTTCTTCACACAATGTGCATTTGTTATACTTTCATTAAGAGGGCCTCAAGGGGGAATAGTCCTTGACTAATGAGTCACCCTCTATAAATAAAGCATTATTATTATTATTATTATTATTATTATTATTATTATTTTTGAAATTTAATTAATAAGCAATATAAAGCTCACAATGTGCTGACATACTGTCAACCAACAAGTGAAGCATTGTAATCAAATATAGATAATAGTGAAGAATTAACCAGAGTGTAATCGAAGATAAATGACAGTAAGATCTGCACTATTTTCATTTAGAAGAAACTAAACATGATTAGTAGACTTTGGATGAAAAACCTCCAAGCTAATTTGACCATCTTTTCAAAATAATGACTAACATGACTTTCAATATGTTATCTGCAGCAGCCATATTGGAGGTCAGCAAGGCATTATTTACATTTAAGACTAGACATTATAAGAAAACAATATTTTCAAGATGGCCACCATAGTGGCTGTAATGAATGTCAGAAGATTTTCAAGATGGATGTCAGATTGACACCATCTTCATTTAGTACCAACTAAACATCACATGAAAGTCTTTTGGTGAAATCCAAAGCTGATATGACTTTCCATGTAGGAGAAGTAGCTATCAGATTTTCTGGATGGCTATGTGGTGACAAGTTACAAGGTATCTTCAAAGTCGGGTAGGAATAGTAGTGATAACAGACTTGTGTGTTAATGGATGGAAAAATGAGAAGCAGAGCTAAAAACCAAGTTTGTATCATATGGATTAATAATATTTAGGAAATTAGCTACAGTGGAACATTTTGCATTCAGTGACCAAGTAAGGATGACAGAGAGCAATGATATAACACAGGATAACAAGCTGGTGACATTGTTACATAAAATATGGGAGAAAACTGATGAAGCAATTTGCATATTTTTACCATACAGAAAAATGTTTGTCTATCAAAAATCGAAATTAATCAATGAACTCTCCCAGTTAAATGCACTGTCATAATCACAAAGTTGAATATGTAGGCTAATGCCTGCTTCAAATTCATTTTCAAGATGCGCAATGCTGGTGGAATATGTTTTTGACAAGGTGAGAGGAAGCCCTGTTCCAAAAGTAACATAACTGTTGAAGAATCGACAGACCTTGCAAGAGAGAAGCAATTGATTTTGTACATTTTGTATTTGACAGAATGCAAACTGCATACTCGGTATACAAAATCTTACTGGTACAGAAAAACTCCTTGAATATAAGAAATCTGATGGATTAGATTTAATACATGTAAATGTCTTGGGATCTGATGATCAGTCCATAAAAGGATTTGTGTCACATTTGCTTCAAGAAACTTGCCCCCTTGTTCAAATGCATTGTGTGCCTTTCAAACCTACAAATTTAGATGCCACTGGGAGAGTGTCAGACATATTATAAATATCTTCATATCACTGCAAGATGTCCCCCAATTCATATCACTGCAAGATGCCCCCCAATTCATATCACTGCAAGATGTCCTCCAATTCATACTTCTGAATACTGTGTTAACACTGAATCTTACAAATAGTCTAAGAGGAGTAGAAATATCAAACTCATACCAACAGATGGATGATGCCCAGACAAAAAGGTCATCACATCTTCTGGTCAGCAGAGTTAAAATGATTGTTCATTCTTGTGTTTGTTTATTTTATCAAAGTTTTCCCTATCTGTATTGGTAAATCATAAATTTTTCATTCCAAATAAAAGGAAACTTATTTTTCATACCTTCTCTGGAGTTCTTTTATTCTGACCATCATACTAAGGTGACCTTGTGAATACTGCTCAATCACATCTCGGACATCATAAGGCTTCCTTGCTTGCTGTAATGAGAAAAGTGCAGTAGTGACTGTAAGCATGTTTCATGAATCCATGCACATTAAGTTTCAATAAACAAAAATCTGCATAAAAGGACACTTGCATTAAGCAATCACGTCTTTAAAACATCTGATTTAGTCCCTCAAAAGAAAGTATGTTGACATGAACCTCTATACTATATATCTTCATTTTTAAGTCCAATCCAACTGCAAACAACAAAGATCCTAATATGCCATAGCAAAATATACCTGTAGATCAGGGTCTATCTTTATTCTAGTGATTACTCTGAACAAACTGCACAGACCCAGATCTGCTGGTGCATTATGCAACAACAGACCTGGCTCTTTGCAGTTTGACTCAACTTATCTGTGATTATGTACGGTACTCATTTAGAACTCATGCTTGCTATCCACCCTGATCTTAAAGAAATGACCTATTTTCACTGTGTGACATAAATGTCACATGCAACAGTCCAGTCCCCACAGAATCAACACAATAAAACACCATACAAAATAAAGTAATTTATTCTGACTAAACCAAGAGGAATCATTGTTAATTTTTAGTATATGCTGGAAATTTCAGGAATGACGCTTGAAAAATGTTGAAGGCAATTTAAAATTGAACATGATACATAATAGTAATCACATGTGTGACAGATATTAGGCAAGTTTGTCTGATATTAGGTAAGTTTATCAGATATTAGGCAAGTTTGTCTGATATTAGGCAAGTTTATCTGATATTAGGCAAGTTTGTCTGATATTAGGTAAGTTTATCAGATATTTGGTAAGTTTGTCATTAGGATTGTTGGATATTAGGTAGGTTTGTCATATATTAGGTAAGTTTATCTGATATTAAGTAAGTTTGTCATATATTTAAGCAAGTTTATCTGATATTAGATAAATTTATCTGATATTAGGTAAGTTTGTCATTAGGATTGTTGGATATTAGGTAAGTTAGTCTGATATTAGAATTTTAATGACAGGTTTAAATAAAACAAGTAATCTAGACAGAGAAAGACCTACATGAATTTTAATGACAGGTTTAAATAAAACACAAGTAATCTTGACAGAGAAAGACCTACATGAATTTTAATGACAGGTTTAAATAAAACAAGTAATCTTGACAGAGAAAGACCAACATGAATTTTAATGACAGGTTTAAATAAAACACAAGTAATCTTGACAGAGAAAGACCTACATGAATTTTAATGACAGGTTTAAATAAAACACAAGTAATCTTGACAGAGAAAGACCTACATGAATTTTAATGACAGGTTTAAATAAAACAAGTAATCTTGACAGAGAAAGACCTACATTAATTTTAATGACAGGTTTAAATAAAACACAAGTAATCTTGACAGAGAAAGACCTACATGAATTTTAATGACAGGTTTAAATAAAACAAGTAATCTTGACAGAGAAAGACCTACATGAATTTTAATGACAGGTTTAAATAAAACACAAGTAATCTTGACAGAGAAAGACCTACATGAATTTTAATGACAGGTATAAATAAAGCACAAGTAATTTTGACAGAGAGAGAGAGAGAGATCAATATCAGTGGAACAAGTGAAAATGATATCTAATCCAATATTTTTTAATTGTCAGTAATGAAGAAAGAAAAAAAATGAATTGACCTAATCCAACATTCAAATTCAAACTCTCTGTTATTGTTCATTAAGTATTCTTTCTGATCTGTAATTTCTTTTAATTTCTGAAGATATGAATAAAACTGTATCCTGTCATAGTCCCTACCAAAAAGCATTAATATTTATACTCCTATTTTTCTAGAAGATTCGCCAGTTGGTGAAGAACATTAATGACATTAAACTGAGAGCATCATTAAAGTTTAATAAAAAAAAAATCTATATTGAGTTCATCTTCTTAGTGTTTGCAATGGATTACATAGCAAACATATGTGATTTTGCTGATGCCGAGACACTTCTTTTTTTAGAAAGGGAGATAACCCATACTGATATATTTATATGTTGTGCACAGATGGGACTAACATAAGATAGTCTCGGTGCATCAGAACCAATGCACTGAAATTCATTCAATTATTATACAAAGAACAAAGTAGTGTCGTAATACCTGAAATGCTGTATTATAAATGTCTGTCGAGTATAAATAAATTGCTTCATAAAATAAATCTACAATGATAAACATGCCTAATACTTTTTCAAAATGTTTAAAGATAGCTATGTATCACATTTATTCCATAAAATTATTTTAGGACATAAATATTTTAGTTTTTAACTCAGCTAGGTGTAAGACCATGCGAGCTTAAAGGGTGGTCATACATCCATTGTTTGTCATGCATCATGTATCTGCTTATCAACAATTGCTAATGGTATCACTCTGAAGTTCATACTTATGATCCAATTTTAGTCAGACATGAAATATGGATGACAGACCCGTCTGATACTTATGATCCAATTTTAGTCAGACATGAAATATGGATGACAGACCAGTCTGATACTTATGATCCAATTTTAGTCAGACATGAAATATGGATGACAGCAGACCAGTCTGATACTTATGATCCAATTTTAGTCAGACATGAAATATGGATGACAGACCAGTCTGATACTTATGATCCAATTTTAGTCAGACATGAAATATGGATGACAGCAGACCAGTCTGATACTTATGATCCAATTTTAGTCAGACATGAAATATGGATGACAGCAGGCCAGTCTGATACTTATGATCCAATTTTAGTCAGACATGAAATATGGATGACAGACCAGTCTGATACTTATGATCCAATTTTAGTCAGACATGAAATATGGATGACAGACCAGTCTGATAATGTTCATGGTATTTCATTTGAGTGGCACATATTGTTTACCAATTTTTAAGCCATTCTTATGATTTGATTTTGACAAATTGTGAATGTAAAGTGATCTGGCATCAGATTGGTTGAGCTTGTTACCAATCCTGAAGCAATAATTGTTATCCAATTTTGATAAGACTTGGCATATGCACTTATATCTTCATGATCATGGATGAGTTCAGCAATGAGCAAGAGCCTCAAATATTGATAAAGTGACCATGCAATCCATTGACTGAGCTTGTTACCACACTAGAAGCCATATATTTTATTAATCAGATTTTTATCAAACTTTAAATGTAAGTTTTTATGATCAAAATCTCAAATGAGTTCAGTAATGCACACAATCGATGTATATTAATGAGGTGATCTTGCATGTGGCTGGTTATGTTAACTCTCTAGAGATTATTTCTGATCATGTTGTGATTAAGCTTGTTGAACTGGCCTAGTGATTAACCCTTTGAACCCTAATCTCCACCATATTTCAGCACAATAACCCGAGCCTCCCCGGCAATTTTTGACAATTTTATAAAAGGTAAAATTTTGCAAAATAAAAGTAATATTATGCCTTAGAATGATAATCCACTGTGATATAACAGCAAATATCAAATTGTCTCTTTTCAAACATGTTTATAAAATGCTTTTTATTACTATGACTATGTAACAAACTGTCTCTAAATTTCTTCATATTTCATATTTTTCATATTTTTTCTATATTTCACTGACCATCTAGCGAATAACATAACACAGGCCGGTATACCGGCCTTTCCGGTTATGACGGTAGATAGCTAGGCTGGTATACCGGCCTTTCGGGTTATGACGGTAGATAGCGAGGCCGGTATACTGGCCTTTCGGGTATATATACCGTTACAACCAGCCGGTAAACCAGCCTGTCGGGTTCAAAGGGTTAAGCTTGGTGAATCAAGTTGGTGATTATACTTGGTGAATCAACCTAGTGATTCAGCATGATGAATTGGGAAAGTGTTTAAGCTTTGTGAATTGGCCTAGTGATTAAGCTTGGTGAATTGGCCTAGTGATTAAGCTTGGTGAATTGGTCTAGTGATTAAGCTTGGTGAATCAACTTGGTGATTATGCTTGGTGAATCAGCCTAGTGATTAAGCTTGGTGAATTGGTCTAGTGATTAAGCTTGGTGAATTGGCCTAGTGATTAAGCTTGGTGAATTGGCCTAGTGATTAAGCTTGGTGAATTGACCTAGTGATTAAGCTTGATGAATTGGCCTAGTGATTAAGCTTGGTGAATTGGTCTAGTGATTAAGCTTGGTGAATTGGTCTAGTGATTAAGCTTGGTGAATTGACCTAGTGATTAAGCTTGGTGAATTGGCCTAGTGATTAAGCTTGGTGAATTGGTCTAGTGATTAAGCTTGGTGAATTGGTCTAGTAATTAAGCTTGGTGAATTGGTCTAGTGATTAAGCTTGGTGAATTGGTCTAGTGATTAAGCTTGGTGAATTGGGAAGGTGTTTAAGCTTGGTGAATTGGCCTAGTGATTAAGCTTGGTGAATTGGGAAGGTGTTTAAGCTTGGTGAATTGGTCTAGTGATTAAGCTTGGTGAATTGGCCTAGTGATTAAGCTTGGTGAATTGGTCTAGTGATTAAGCTTGGTGAATTGGCCTAGTAATTAAGCTTGGTGAATTGGCCTAGTGATTATGCTTGGTGAATCAACCTAGTGATTAAGCTTGGTGAATTGGCCTAGTGATTAAGCTTGGTGAATTGGCCTAGTAATTAAGCTTGGTGAATTTGCCTAGTGAGTAAGCTTGGTGAATTGGGAAGGTGATTAAGCTTGGTGAATTGGCCTAGTGATTAAGCTTGGTGAATTGGTCTAGTAATTAAGCTTGGTGAATTGGCCTAGTAATTAAGCTTGGTGAATTGGCCTAGTGATTAAGCTTGGTGAATTGGCCTAGTAATTAAGCTTGGTGAAATTGCCTAGTGAGTAAGCTTGGTGAATCAACCTAGTGATTAATTAGAATTAGCCTAATGATTAAGATCTTGGATGAGTACAATTATGAACATTTGCGTGTGTTGAATGACTAAGATTCTCAACACATCTGTAACTCTAGCTTGTATGTGTTTCTAATAGATAATGGAATTTAGTATTTTAATTCTAAAAATATGATAAAATAACAAGTAATTATTGCTATCTTCATATAATGCGCATTTGTTATATTCTTCATTAGAAGGCCTCAAGGTAGAATTGTCATTGACTAATGAGTCACCCTCTATAAATAAAGCATTATTATTATTATTATTATTATTATTATTATTATTATTATTTACACATTAGAACTGCTATTCATCAAACTTTTGTGATATTTTCACTACAGACTGAATATTATCTCACCTAATATGGCAAAAGTATCTTTAAAAACTCATTTATTTCCGAATTTAATGCTTTTGTGAAGGTGTTGGCTTTTATAACTTGGCAGTTGATCAGTTCCTAACTGAATAATGTCATGTGATGAAAAATACTTGCATCAGGAAAGGTACATAAAACTGTACTGCTAGTACCATTCAATTTCTCACTAACATGTGAAATCTTGATTTAGAAAATATAGAATCTCTGTAAAGTAATTTTGATTTACAAAATATAGAATCTCTGTAAAGCAATTTTGAATTAGAAAATATTGAATCTCTGGAAAGTAATTTTCATTTGTTTTTCATTTTTTCAGCATCAGCATGTAAACATTGTAGTTTTAGTATTACAAAAAATAACTGACACTTCATGAATGTCTCAAAATAATTTACCGAGTGTCAATATTTCCTAAATCAAGATTTCACACGTTAGTGAGAAATTGAATGGTACTAGCAGTACAGTTTTATGTACCTTTCCTGATGTAAGTATTTTTCATCATATGACAAGAACTTTATGTATCTTTTCTGAAGTACAACACCATGTAGAAGTTTATTAACACACCTGAAATTTTCTTCTAGCTACAAAAAATCGTATTTTTCTTATGACTCGTATCATCTTCTTATGATCCTCAGTCAATCTGAAAGAAACAGAAATTAAAAACTCAAAATTTAAAAATAAAGCTCCACATAAAATGTTGATGAATGTCAAATGTTTTAGAGCCAAACAAAAGTTAGTAATTAAGTTAGTATTTTGTTATAGTGAAAACATATGAAAACATTTTTTAGTTTTATCGATGACCTAAAAAAAGCATACAATTCTGTTTATTTCATATAAATAAGTATTAATTGAATAACCACTATTTCTAAGTTTTAAACCTAGAATTAGAAATGTGTCAATGTAACATGGATACCCCATGATAATGGCTGAAGTGAACCAACACAAAACTTAACCAGATGTGACAGATGGTGGTACAAACAGATAAGGGTAGCACTCTCTAAACTGTAGACTATAACAGGTATATTATTTTTAGACTATAGCATGATTATCTTTGTTAGACTGTAGTACCGTATTTTCGCGCATATAAGACGCACCTAATTATAAGACGCACCCGTATATAAGACGCAGGTTTTGACGATTTGTGTAAAAATATTTTACATAAGACGCACTCATATATAAGACACGGGTTTTGATGCTTTGTGTAAAAAATTTTTTTACAAAAGACGCACGCGGCCTAGCCATCTGCCGCACTGAGCAATTTATATCCAGTGGTTTCCTTTCCTTTATCATAAATGAAAATATGTCCAATGTTTCTTCACCCGTCGGATGTAAACAAGGCTTCATTACCAATTTTAGTTTAGATCAAAGAATTGTCTGAGGCAGGACCGCAACGATTATTGTTTATTCTTATCTGCCGCCGGGCCAATAGCGGATGGGTTGAGTACCTGGTATCAAGATTCTAGAACAATAAACGCCAGATGTAAAGGCAGCTTCATTGATCTGCTAGGCCAAGTCTTCAGTGAGTGGGATTAGTACCGTACATCAGGGATGGTCCTGGCTTTTAAAAATCTGTTGCCAAAAAAATTGCCAACCTCATTATTTTGTCGCCAATTTTCAAAAAGTATCGCCAGAACAAGTAGTGTACATTTTTCCAAGTGTTAATTTACTCTATTAATGTAACAGGCAATGAAAATTACAAAAGATGGGTTAGTTAATAATTTAATTACAACAAGCATTAACAAAATGTTAAAAAAGTGTTACGTGAAGATCCGTCGCAATTTTATGGCTGCCCACTTGTTGAATGCAGTTTCAAAGTCTAATTTTTCACATCTGTACATGCTGATTCTCATTAAATTCTCAAGAGATGAGATGCAGAGTTTATTTCTGATGTCAGCATCCCGCATCACCGTTTGTAGTTTGAAAATTGATGCTGATTATGAAGCGTTTGCCATATTTTGCCCACCACCTATCGAGTGGCTATTGCGGTCAGCTGACCACCCGCCACATGACAAAAAATTCCGAGCAAATTACGAAGTTCGCCAAAATCTCCATTAAATGCTTTATTGCTTCCTAAATTCCAAAAGAATGATCACTGAATGCTGTATAAATTTTCTCAACAAGCAAAATAGGATCTCCATTCCCACGAATGAAACTTACACGAGTCAACACCTGACAATATTGGACTGTATATATTAGCTTAAGTTAACACCCAATATAGGGATTCTTTCACTCCTGTATTTTGAGAAATAAATAATTATTTTTAATTATGCAAAACTTGTTTATTTGTTGTTTGCTATTTCTTCTTGCGGAGTTTAAGTCTCTGTAACCGTAACACGGGATTGATGGCAAAAGGAAAAGATCAATGAGTGAAATGCACAAACATTATTTACACCGCCTGGATTCATGTTTTGTGACACACTCCTTCTTCAAAATATCACAGCCAGTTGTAAATGAATTGACGAACTTTGCCTTGATACATACATCACAGAACATCCGTTTTAACTTTTTATCATATCTCAGCCACGGATGCCAAGTTTCCAACTGTCTAGAAATTTGGGGGAATTTTTGCCCTGTTCATCATTATGTGGTGTTGCACTTGAAGCACTACATGTAGATGATGTTGGACTGCAAGGTTTATCATTGGGTTCAGTGACTGTATTGTCTGATTAATTATCACTAAATCCAAACGCCGTTAAGTTTGTTAACTTAGGAGGAGATGATGAACACGCAACATCTAACTTCCGTTTGCTCATGATAATGTTGCACTGGCAACAGATATAATTGTGATTGATATTTTTTCCATTTGCTTTTGTATATATACACAGTAGTCGGTTCTTCAAAGTTATCAGTTTTCTATGAAGGTTCAGCAAAACTATTGTATTTTGGTATATGTTAAAAAACAAACAAACAGAAGGATTAGCCATTCAATTAATTTTATCTGTTCTATTCACGTCTTCAGAAGTCGGTCAGTTGTAGGTATAGTACGGTAGCATGACTGACTGTATCGCAGCATACAGTACTCGGCCGAGATGTCAGCATAAGCAGATTATGGTGTAACAATGCACTGCAAAGATGGGGTTGTCGATACAAACAAAGGATCATTTGTGTAACAGACTGATTCCAATGCGTTGCTTAGTCAAGTTTGTGGCTTCCTTTTGTTCTCCTGTTTAATTTATCCAGTCCAAATTCATGATTGTTTGTACAAATTAAATAACCAAAAAGTCTGTCGCCAAAAAAATCGCCAGATGGGACATTTTTGTCGCCAATAAGGGAAAAAAATCGCAATTTGCAGCATTGACGAAGCCCAGGATGATCCCAGGCACTGCATTGGATTGGTACACATGGTAATTACTGAACACTTACCCAATTGTTTTTACAACTAGGAATGAAAATCGTGAAACGTGAATATCGACCGCAATAATCGTCCTTCAATATCACACACTGTACCGTTCGTTCGTGTTAAAAAATACTTACCGTATTTTCGCGCATATAAAACGCACCCGTATATAAGACGCGGGTTTTGATGATTTGTGTAAAAATATTTTACATAAGACGCACCCATATATAAGACGCACCCTGGGTGCGGGGTGTGTAAAACTTTGTATAAGATGCGTCTTATATACGCGAAAATACAGTATGTTTAACATTGTTAGACTAAAGGATATATTATAATTATCAGACAACAGCATGATTATCATTGTTAGACTATAGCATGATTATCATTGTTAGACTATAGCATTTACATCATTGTTAGACTATAGCATGATTATCATTATTAGACTATAGCATGATTATCATTGTTAGACTATAGCATGATGATCATTGTTAGACTATAGCATGATTATCATTGTTAGACTATAGCATGTATTTCATTGCTTGACATTGTCATACTTGCAAAAGTTGTCAAAAGACACAGTTCCACATTTCTAATGCATAGTGTATTCTTGTTTTTCGGATCCATATGATTTATATGGAAATGTTGCAGATATCCAACAAATGGATTCAGAAGTTAAAATGCTAATTCTTAAGAAATTGTTTGACCTAATTAATAATTGCTAAGTTCAATCAGGATAAACAGGCAATGATTTCTGAGATCAAACCCAATTTAATAATATATCTTACAGCTCAGGTTTAATAATTTGATAATTCTCCATGTCTGCATCATCCACTCCTCCATCTGACAGTTCTTGTAGCTTTCCATGCATTGACTGTGGTGTACCTGATGCAAATAAAACAAGTTTCTGAGAAGAGTTAAAACTTATGTAACTGAACTAGTTTCCAATTTCAACCAATATGCTGGTCATTGGCTTTGTAAGTTTCAAAGCCAAGTCAATGCTTGTGTCATAGGTCAGGTTAAGCGTACCATCATGGGCCTACGCATAATGAATGTTATATCTAAGGCCACATTTAAAAATTGAGACATTCTTCATTACACTGCTCATCACAGACTGGATGAAACTTGTTCAAACTTTCTGAAGATCTTGCTGACATCTTTGCAGCATTGAAAATGATCTTTCTGCATCTGCGTTGTAGTGAGAGTGTGTCTAACACAATAAACACATGCATGTCTAATCTTGGATTTCTTGAAGGTAGATGCCATTTTTGATGTAAATTTTGCAGTAGGTGCAAACAATAAAGTGGTCCCACCCCCTCCCTCTTGCTACATTCACAAAGTCAATCTAAGTCAACCAGGAATAATGAGATTTAGTTTTGCTAAGCTAATCTAACTTTGCAGATGGCTCATTATTTTTGGAATCACAGCTGCATTTCAATTCTTTGTCTTAAAGTATTGAATCACACTTTCACACTAATTTAACTTGGGGAAAAAATACTGTTCTGTATTTGATATCTTGATTGAAATCCAACTTCAAAGATAGGCTACCACTGATTATGGTCTAGAAAATAATCTTTAATAAAGATGGTTTAAACATCCTAATTAAAGTCTAACATTTTGTTTTCTTCAATATGCATCCCTATGGTTTACCTAACTTCAAATAAATTGGGTTGCTTTAATTTATGTACTTTACCTGTTCAAATTAGTAAAATGGGCTCTCCCACAGCAGTGCTGAAGGGACTCAGAACTCAAATTCATCCTAGCTATTATCACTCAACTAAATAATCAATGGAGTTATGGTTTTGTTTGTCTCTGACAGCCTTTATCTTTTAACAGTGTCAATGAAAGTCTGCTGTATAGACTGACCCATGCTGATAGCTTTCTTCAGCTTCAACATGACTGGTTACAGTTTAATTAGGTTACAGTTTAATTAGGTTACAGTTTAATTAGGTTACAGGTGCCTATTGTCATGTCATCAAAGGTCTCAGTCTGTCTTTATCTTATTTTTATAAGATTTACCGGAAATCATGCTTTGATAAACAGGATCATGTCAGGGGTTTTAAGAGTAAAAAAATCATGTTTTGATAAACAGGATCACGTCAGGGGTTATAAGAGTGAAAAATCATCCTTTGATAAATATGATCATGTCAGGGGTTTTAAGAGTAAAAAATCATCCTTTGATAAATATGATCATGTCAGGGGTTTTAAGAGTAAAAAATCATGTTTTGATAAACAGGATCACATCAGGGGTTTTAAGAGTAAAAAATCATGTTTTGATAAACAGGATCATGTCAGGGGTTTTAAGAGTAAAAAGTCATGCTTTGATAAACAGGATCATGTCAGGGGTTTTAAGAGTAAAAAATCACATTTTGATAAACAGAATCATGTCAGGGGTTTTAAGAGTAAAAAATCATGTTTTGATAAACAGGATCATGTGAGAAGGTTATGGAGTAAAATTATCTCCTGCTCTCATGAGCTATATCAAGGTGGAAAACCAAGTGGCATGAACAAATATACCCCTCTCATGAGCTATTTTAAAACTCCCAACTAAACCTTGGTGTGTGTGTGTGTGTGTGTGTGTGTGTGTGTGTGTGTGTGTGTGAAGTTTTTTGGCAATCTGAGTACATAGTTAATAGAAGTGACAAGAAACATGTAACAATGGATAGACAGATGTTGGATGTTGGACAAATTGTTCTGGTCTATGAGAGGCTAACAAATGTTTTTTTTAAAAAAATTGATAACAATCACATTTAATACCTCAGAAATATATACAAACTAACAATTGGGCATTTCTCGTAAAGACAGATAATTATGTTTAATTGGTAGGGGAGATAATTCATGGAGTCTGTTGTTGCTAGCATATTATTTATTAATTCAAGGCTTCACAGTTTTTGTTCTAGAGGAACGATATCCTGGTACAATACGATGCATTTTAGTCAAAAGTCTTGCAATGTGAGGGACTTCTCTTTGTCATTTGCTTTGTGGCTATAAATCATATAAACAATTGAGAAAACATAACGATGAAAACAGCTTAGTTGGTGATGCTTCTATTGATTGTCTGAGATAGAACTAAATGTATTCACTTTTGAATTAAGCCTAGCATGTGACTACTCTAAAAAGCAATCTGTAAACAAAACCTATAAGTGACCTTTGAATTTTTAAAATTATTATTGGACAGTTAAATGGATAAACAAATCAATAACAACAACAGTAACAGCAGCAACAACAATAACAATAATAATAATAATAATAATAATAATAATAATAATAATAATAATAATAATAATAATTGCTTTATGCTAATAATTGGGATATACTATGACATATGTCATCATAAAAGTGGTTTGGTGAGGATTTGTTTTTTGTTTTTTGGTATTTATTTTTTATTTTGGTCAAAATCACAAAGGTGGTTTGATGAGGTTTTGTTTTGTTGTTATTTTGGTCATAAATCACAAACATGCACACATGCGATGTTGAACGAATTGCCCATTGAAATTAGACACAAAGACACAGTGGTCCCTTTTAAGAGTGCTCTCAAGACTCACCTGTTTCGACTGCAGTGACAAACTTAGCGACCTAATCATGTTTGGTATCTTATATGTTTTCAGCATGTTTTTATGTTTACCAATTTCATTGTTTTTGTCATTTGTTGTTCTGAAGTGTAGTCATATCATTATTGATGGTGTAAAGCGCTTAGAGCTTTGAAAGATTAGGCACTATACAAAGTCCTCATTATTATTATTATTATTATTATTATTATTATTATTATTATATATATATATATATATATATATATATATATATATATATATATATATATATATATATATATATATATATTCCACTTGTTATGAAGGGAGTATATTTTCTGCAATCTGAATGGACATATTACAGTCACATTATACTGATCATACTTTTTTTTAATACGTTCTGCTGACCACTTTTGGTTCCTACTTTTTAGGTAATTTTATTTGAATCTTTATCTATACCAATGTCTTTCACCATAAGAACAGCAACACCAAGCCTCACCAAACCACCGTTGTGATTTATGATCAAAATACAAAATAATAACAAAACAAAACCTCACCAAACCAACTTTGTAATTTATGACCAAAATAATAACAAAACAAAACCTCACCAAACCACCTTTGTGATTTATGATCAAAATACAAAATAATAACAAAACAAAACCTCACCAAACCACCTTTGTAATTTATGACCAAAATAATAACAAAACAAAACCTCAACAAACCACCTTTGTGATTTATGACCAAAAAAACCAACAAAACAAAACCTCACCAAACCACCTTTGTGATGTATGACAAAAATAATAACGAAACAAAACCTCACCAAATCACCTTTGTAATTTATGATGAAAATAATAACAACACCGAGCCTCAAAAAACCATCTTTGCAATTTATGACCAAAATAACAACAAAACAAAACCTCACCAAACCACCTTTGTGATATATGACCAAAATAATAACAAAATCAAGCCTTACCAAATCACCTTTGTAATTTATGACCAAAACGTGCAACCCAATGATTAAAACCACCCATTAGAACTTTAAACATCGTAACTGCACAGTTATTCCTGCATTCCAACACTCACCCCTTTTGCAAAAGAAAGCATTTGGTAGGCTTCACAAGTCAATCTTCAGAAATTATTGCATTTTGCTTCAACAATATTTTAAAGACTGTTATGACAGGTCTGATCATATGTCAAGCAGGGCATTTCACAAGAAACATACATGATTTAAGCTTTTGAAAGATCAAAATGTGAATGCTATAAGAAAATGTGCCATCAACATGCATAATGCATATAAAAAAGGACTAGCCTGGATTAAGCAGGAGCAACCATTTTTTTTAATAGATTAACATAGTGATCATAACAAGCTCCATATATCACTGCCATGACACTCTACCCTATATTACAATATAAAGAATGAACAAGTTTTAGCTAGCAAAGAATGGGCAATGTATATTATGTAAAGTTAATGAATGAAAACTTCGAGCTACTTAAAATTGAATGTTTTGTTGATGAAATCTGCTACAATGACGACAGAAAGGAAGTAAATTGGAATTATAAGAATTGAATGATCATGGTTAAGTAAATTGGAATTATAAGAACTGAATGATCATGGTTAAGTAAATTGGAATTATAAGAACTGAATGATCATGGTTAAGTAAATTGGAATTATAAGGATTGAATGATCATGGTTAAGTAAATTGGAATTATAAGAACTGAATGATCAAGGTTAAGTAAATTGGAATTATAAGAACTGAATGATCATGATTAAGTAAATTGGAATTATAAGAACTGAATGATCATGGTTAAGTAAATTGGAATTATAAGAACTGAATGATCATGGTTAAGTAAATTGGAATTATAAGGATTGAATGATCATGGTTAAGTAAATTGGAATTATAAGAACTGAATGATCATGGTTAAGTAAATTGGAATTATAAGAACTGAATGATCATGGTTAAGTAAATTGGAATTATAAGAATTGAATGATCATGGTTAAGTAAATTGGAATTATAAGGATTGAATGATCATGGTTAAGTAAATTGGAATTATAAGAATTGAATGATCATGGTTAAGTAAATTGGAATTATAAGAATTGAATGATCATGGTTAAGTAAATTGGAATTATAAGAATTGAATGATCATGGTTAAGTAAATTGGAATTATAAGAACTGAATGATCATGGTTAAGTAAATTGGAATTATAAGGATTGAATGATCATGGTTAAGTAAATTGGAATTATAAGGATTGAATGATCATGGTTGGGTATTTAGTGATGTCTAAACTGTTATCTAATCCCTCACAAAGTTAACATAAAGTTGTATGGACTGATTTACTTTTGTGATTGATTAGGTAAAATGTACACATTAAAAGTTGTAAAAATCAGAAGGCATTTTAAAACTGTCATGTAAACTTTAACTCACTCTAATTAAAAACACCCAAGTATGATTAATTAAATAAATCTGACCAGTGAAGCTATATAAAGTAAAATAATGTCTGTCAAAATATTTCTTTAATTAGATACATTCACAGTGAAAAGAAATGTATTGTCTTCATACCTGGCTGCTTTATGGAACTGGGGACACTGGTTAATGAGTTGAAGCTCTCTTGTCTCTCTAATGGTGCCATAAACTTGCTGCTGGAGAACCGTCTCTTAAGAAAACTTGCCCGACGAGCCATGCGAGTGAGAGTAGAATTTGAATTCTGTGTGCCAAGCTGTAAGTGATTTCCATGTTTGTCATGGGTATGAATCCGCCATGTTGCTACAGAGTTGAATGATGTACTAGATGCATAACAACGCCACAGACTCTGAAACATGCAGAAGACATTCATTAGCTTGGTTATTGTCCACTTAAATGTGAATTTTTGTTGGAAACTAATAAAGAAAATTTGAGCTTGCCATCAGTATGGGATAATCATTTAGATGAATATGGGATAATCATTTAGATGAATATGGGATAATCATTTAGATGAATATGGGATAATCATTTAGATGAAGCCAAGAAATGTTTTAGAAAGAGATGCAAAGGTCCCATTGAATCTCTCACAGAGTGGCCTAGCAAGGCATGTTACAAATAAACTAAAAAGTGCTTCAACAAGTACATAAGTACCCAAATACAGCTAGGTACATCTGTAACAAGTACATAAGTACCCAAACACAGCTAGGTACATCTGTAACAAGTACATAAGTACCCAAACACAAGCTGGGTACATCTGAAACAGGTGTGTGTGTGTGTGTGTGTGTGTGTGTGTGTGTGTGTGATTTGGCTTTTTAATGTAACTTTAACAATTTTTCAGTCATATTGCTACAATGTCTGCAGTGTGGCAGTTTATAGTGATGTCTAACATGGGGGACATGCTGCAGACATGTAGTATGATGTCCTACCCAGTAACATTATCCTGACACCAGGCCGACCAGTTTTAACACTAGCCTACATTAAAAATCCTAATCAAACAAACAAACCAAATTCTGCTTACTCTTAAACACTACAGATTGATTTGTCAGCCTAATTTCCTTATGGAAATAATTGATTCTGACTTATAAATGATTTATGTTTGACTTGTATGGGACTTACGGGTATACCTTGTATATGTAATGAAGTAAGTGAATTGTGAGTATAGTATAAATGTAGTATAAGTGAAAATAATATTGATCCATGATTCACCTACATTTCGCTAATAATCATACAGATCAAGTATTGGTGCTGTAAGGATTATCAGTTGAGCATAAATGAACCATAAATTCATGGACATTCTTATTTCTTGATTGAGTTTACTGAAATATATAGCCCAAAGTTCAAGGTTTGCAGCAAAATACAATTTGAATTCAACAAAGGTGCTCCTATTATTGTTCTGTCTCCAAAATTAAAAACTTCTCACCAGATTTATCCATTTCAATGAATCTTATCAACAACAGCAAAAAAAGAAAAACAAATTATTTTGATGTTTATTTTAAATATTTTATAATTTATAAGAAAAACAGCTCTTGAAACGTTGAGATAAACAGCTTTGATGGCTGTTAAATATCAAACTAGAATAAAGCAATGTATGTGTGTGTCTGTGTCTGTGTGTGTGTGTCTGTATGTGTGTGTACTTCAAAATACCTAATTTGAATATGAAATGATTAATTTGGACATAAAATCATAGTAATTCACCTATATGTCACTTACAAGTGACCTTTAGTACAGTGTTACGTGCTTAGGCTCGAATAAGCAGCAACACAGAAAGAGTGAAAACTAACAAGCTTGTAAAACTTTAACAATGATTTTTATTAAGTACAATTATTTTCATAAAATAAATAAACTTACGGTTTTAGAGAATCAAATCCAACAAATATAAAATTCACAAAAATAATCCACTAATGGAATTGCAAGTCCTGATAAATAAATGTTCTAATAGTTTCAGGTTCGAATCTTGATGATGTAATCAAAAATGGCTGACAATGTCACGTGATGCAGTTCTTTTTATAATCATCCAAATGAAATTATGAAACATATGTCCTTTTCCAGATAAATAGAATAATTCTTCTTTTCCAATGAATTGACACAAAGTCCAGAACAAAATAATTAAACTCAAACAGAAAATACACAACTTAACTTTAAAATAAGCCCAAATTCTACTGAACTCCTATCCAAAACAACAGTCTATATAACTGTTTTTTTAAGTAAACAAGTGATCACATGATTTTCTAGAAATTGATAGAGGTTCATGGAAGGTCACAGAAAGAGACTGCCTTCACTAAAAATCACATACTCTAGATATTTACTACCCCTAAGAACTAAAAATAAAATATTGTCCTTGAAATTAACCAATAGTTTTAGATGTTTGTTGACAATGTCCAAAGCATGGTCAGGAATTAGATCCACAAGTCAAGGTCAAAATTTGTTTACAATTAGAGTGTAGGTCAGCCTAAACTTTCCAGAATAATTTCCCAATTAATGAATATTAAACCCTAAATAACAAATTTGGATTTAACAATTAAAAAATAAATAATTTAAATCCAATAGCCGTAACAACAGTGATTAGTCACTTGTAGTTTTTTTTTATAAGTAATGAATATAAATGACCTGCAATCTTTTTTTTTCATAAGGGTCATTTTGAAAAAGTGTTTTTTTTGTTTGTTTGATAAGGATTTTTTAATGTAGCTTTAACAATTTTTCAGTCATATCGCTACGATGTCTGCAGTGAGGCAGTTTATAGTGATGTCTAGCACTGGGACATCATGCCACAGACATGTAGCATGATGTCCCACCCAGTCGCATTATCTTGACACCAGGCCGACTAGTCCTAACACTAACCTCTTAATGCTGAGCATCAAGCGAGGCAGCTGTTAGTACCATTTTTGTAAGTCTTTGGTATGACTCTCTAGGCCACCGGAGCAGTTTTTTAACAAGTGACAATCAGAATGAGGCAATACATTGAATTTTGGACAAGTGAAACAAAAATCCACTATCATGAGTTTTGCACAACAATTTTTTTGTGTACATTCAAGTCTTTACATTGAAAAAAAATGCGCAAACCATTTGGATTCACATTTTGCAAAATATCCAGAAGCATAAAATGGACATGTTCTCTGAACTGACTTGATATTAGAATTAGAATTTGAAGTACTTGTGGCAAAGTCAAGTCTGCATGATATGTTTGATATTTGGCTCAAGCAATAGTGACATTTACTGCCTACAAACATATTTGAGTGGTGGGTGGGAAGTCCAAAATTTAAAAAATCAGAATTACCACCTCTTACTTCAAACTTTCCTCAAACATCACATTATATGCCTGCCCCATATTTAAAAGTACCCCATGTTGATAACTGAGATATTTTGCAGAAACTATTTCTACTGTTTCAGTGACAGTGACATTGACCAATGACGTTATTAACACAAAAATGGACAGGTTTCTTCCCTACCATAAGTGCAAGCTGTCCACAAAGTTTGGTCCAGATCTGTGATGTAGATTATATGCTATTGTGGGGAACAATTTTCATTCAATTGCAGTGACCTTAACCTTTGACCTCAAAATTAATAGGCTTCTTTCTCATCCAAATTGCAAGCCATCCATAAGATCTGACTGAGGTATATGATATAAAAAATTTCTTGTGTGGATACATTTTTTATAAATATTTCAGTCATAGTGACCATAATCTTTGACCCTAAAATCAATCCGATTCTTTCTTATCCCAAGTGCATTCTATCAACACAGTTTGGTCATTTTACCTGGCAGAGAACTTCAGATATTGTATGGCAACCATCTGGACAGACAGGTGGACAGATTGAAGGATGGACAATATCATAATAAAATATACTGCTTCATGTGCCGTGCACTTAAAAAACAACATACCGGTAGTTTTTAGTAACGCAAATTTGATTAGACCAGTAAATAAAATAATGTGTCACATTTTTTTTTGCGAACATGGTCAAGACTTATCTTGGTTTTATTCATGATTCATAATAATCTCAGAAATTATCAAGGAAAATAAAGTGAATTCCTCCAAATTTAGGAACTCTTTCAGGACAACAATCATGTGGTACGAGACAAAACTTAGCATAACTTAAAAAGTTTCATCAACTATTGTCACACTCAGTGATGCTAAGAGTAGTACAGATATTCAAATTTAAATGGAATTTGATTAAAACAGTAAAATATGGCATAAAATAAACTCTGAAACATAAATAGTTGCAATGCTCCATAAACATATTAGTTACCTGTATTAAAGCTGCAGCAGTCGGGATCTGTCTGTTAAAATGTTTCTGTCGTTGTTTTTGCTGAACCTTCAAAGCAAAACCAGATCCTAGAATTCCCTGAAATAAAAATATCCTTGTAAGGCTGTAAAGATGTTCTAATGTACAATTTTTTTTATATGAGCATGACAAAATGTGTAGGATGAGATAGACAGCTGCAATCGCAAAACAGTAAACTTCAAAGTAAAATGCTTAAACTTCAGATTAGATTTTTTAATATTGATGAATGTTACAGATTTCATTATTCTTACAACAAATCAACTGCTTTTGATTTTTAAAGGAGGATTAATTAAAATGTGGGCAAAGGTCACGCATTTTAGCATTTTGCAGATAACACTGCATTACCATCTGGTCTGTAAAAAGTCAAAGCATAAGTTATTTGAACTTGGCTATAACATACAAAATATACTCACTAATAAGTCGAGTCAAACTGCAAACAACAAAAATCCTGATCTGACATAGCATAAATGACTGCAGATCAGGGTGGTTGTTCTGCTCATTACTCCAATCAATCTGCACAGAACCAGATCTGCCAGCACATTATGCAATGGCAAATCTGGATCTGTACAGTTTGCAGTTGGACTTGTCTTATAAGCGAGTAAATATGGTACTGCCTTCAAGTGCTAATTATAATTCTGTACTACAATAATGTAGAGATAAAGGATCCAGGATTTTTGCTTTAGCTTAAGATGACCAAGTAGACTTTTAGTACTGTTTGTAAACATTTTCATCTAGATTGAAGAAACCTGGTGAAGGTTTTAAACAGACTCATCTTTTAGGTTTCACTGACTTTCATTAAAAAAAATTCTAAGCTTATTTCCAGATTCTGTTTATTGGCAAGGTACATACAGCTGGAAGAGCGAAGAATGATATGGCAAAGACGGAGAAGCAAGATGCTACAATCCTTCCCATCCAAGTCTTGGGAACTTTGTCTCCATAGCCTATTGTGGTTACAGTGATCTGAAATGAAATTTTCGATAAATTATGTTCTGGAACCAGGCCTGATATTACTTACACACATAGGCAGTTGACATATTAGGTAGTCAATACAAATTCACACATGTATAGAAACTATAGTTACAAAAAGTCATACTGTATTTCATGTAATCTTTCATACACGAAAAAATAATTAATAATTTCAGTGTACAAAAAATTATATGTAAAAATGATCATTTTGTGGTACATGTACTGACTGTACAAAATATAAAAGAATCGTACCCATTCATGTTATGCCAGATGCTTTTTTAGAGTGAGGTTGATGAAACGCACAACTCTTCCTCACTTAAAACAAAAATTACAGCACAAGTCATTCTTGTCAAACACCCAACACACAACTCTTCCTCACTTGAAACAAAAATTACAGCACAAGTCATTCTTGTCAAACACCCAACACACAACTCTTCCTCACTTGAAACAAAAATTACAGCACAAGTCATTCTTGTCAAACACCCAGCGCACAACTTTTCCTCACTTGAAACAAAAATTACAGCACAAGTCATTCTTGTCAAACACCCATCAATCTCAGATGACTATAGAGGTCCTCGCTGAATCAAAGGATGATCACAGCCCAAGCACGCTCTATGTAAAACAAAATACTTGATAACCTAATAGTACAAAAGTACAATGAAGACATATTCTGTCTCATTCTGCTATTGTTATTGTTAGTGAGAGACAGAGCATAATGTGCAAGCTCATCTGCATTTAGAGCATACTTCTTTGCTGCTATTATGTTGTGTAATGTTGGGAAATGATTTGAACATGTATTAGTTATGGGTATTATTTACTGGTAAATTTTAGGCAACAATATGGATTCACATTGACAAGAACTTAAATGCAACTTGTATTGTAATAGCAATAAAAGTCTCATTATCAAATTGCAATAAAAAAGAAGAACATGAAATCATGTTTTAGTTAATGAGCATGTGTGTGTACTGTGCAAGAGAGAGAGAGAGAGAGAGAGAGAGAGAGAGAGAGAGAGAGAGAGAGAGATGAAACAAAATTTTGTCAGTTTTGAAGACTATTTATTCAGGGCAGTATTTATTTGTAGCTTTTGCAAAGAGATAAAAAGACTTATTTCCTGTTACCAGACAATTGTGATAATCCTGACCCTACTATATTCCATTATCAATTAATAAAAGTCAAGTATTCATTCTTGTTCTAAATACAATATACATTGTCACAACAAGTTCGTGGCTATCCTGTGTTATTTACATGGTAATTAAAATGTTTAGCACTTTGGTTATTCTAGATGAAGCCAGATAGGGGGCAAGAATTGACAGAAGAGGTCAAATCGGTGAGGTTGCCAATAAGGAAATGAGGCTCTTGTTAGGGAAATGAAAATCTGTAAATGTTCTATTGAAGCTGTTGTCCATTCAGCAGATGTTGTAAGGACAAGCGATCAAATGCATTACTTGTTTTTCAAACTTGCCAACAAAGACAACAATAGAGGGGAATAGAAAAAAAATAGATTTGCATTAAAATATTAACTATATCAAAGTCAAAACAGTACAAGCACTTAAAAGATAGTATATATGAATCGATTTAATGAAGTCTGTGACTTTCAAATTTACAATAGAAAATTACTAGGTTTTTATATTTTATTTTATATGACTATCTATCTATCTATCCATCTGAGTGTCCATCCATCCATCTATCTGTCTGTCTATATATCTGATATAAATAACACTATTGTTCAGGAAAGAATTTTTAATTCATACTTGGTGGAGATTTGAATCCAGGACTGCAAGTAAATGGCATCCATTCCCTTATCTGCATAAAACAGTCCATGCACTACCACAAATAAGCATGCATCACAAAAAATAATGCTTCAAAGTTGGTGGTATATACACTCACATGACACTCTCACATGTCAATCTGGTAATTAATTCTCATATTAATACAGTCATTTTGGATTCCAACTATATATATATATATATATATATATATATATATATATATATATATATACATACATACATACATACATACATACATACATACATACATACATACATACATACATACATACATACATACAGTAAACCATGATACATATTCTCCATATTTATAATTTGCTTTCCATTATTATGATTTTATTTAAGTCATCAAAAAACTAGCTGAAAATTAATTTGGAGATATGAAAAGTGCAGATAATCCAAGATGAAAAAAATGATATTTATTAATAAAAGTCAAGCAAGGCAAAATAATTTTATATTGGACTGTGTAAAGACATTCAAGAGAGATGATAGAATACTAGACACTCATCCCTCACCACCAGAGAGCATTGGCATAGCTGAGAGAGAGAGAGACAGTAGAATACTAGAAACTTACCACTCCCCACCAGAGAGCATCAGCATAGCTGAGAGAGAGAGAGTAGACTACCAGAAACTTACCACTCCCCACCAGAGAGTATCGGCATAGCTGAGAGAGACAGTAGATTACTGGAACCTTACCACTCCCCTCCAGAGAGCATCAGCATAGCTGAGAGAGAGAGTAGACTACCAGAAACTTACCACTCCCCACCAGAGAGCATCAGCATAGCTGGTAAAGTCTGAGCCTTCTTCACCATCAGCATCTTTCTCTGCGAGGTAGACAAAGTAGGAGGAAAAAATCAAACCCAAAAATCCTATGTAAAGTGTGGTAATTAATTCCTGAAAAAGAAGAAAAATAATAAAATAAATTATTTTTTAGTTAAATGCTGTCACAGTGTTCCTCTTTTTTCTTCATTTGATACTGTAAGCCATTGTGGAAGAGTTTTCTAAAGTCTGCGTCTCATGTGGTTAGCTCTGAATCCAGTATCCCTGGGTTTTCATTCACACAGGTGAAGGTTTTATCTAAGCCTTACTGAAGAATAGAGTTTCCAAGATATAAAACAACAACAACACCAAAAACAACCCTTGGTTCTTTCAGACAACATCAACAACACCAAAAACAACCCTTGGTTCTTAAAGACAAGCTAACAAATCCTTAATCTAAATCAAGGTAACCTTAAATGTGTCATATAATATCCACAAACTATCTCAGAAAAATGAACAATAAAAAAGTGGTACATGTATTTTACACTGCAAAACATATTCATTATAAAAAAAAGTTGAGAAAGATAAGTTTATATTCTCCCAAACCCACTTATTTTATCTAATATGATTAGCATTCTTTAATATTTGGAACCAGCTTCTAATGCATGTCTAACCACAAAGATCTATGCCTAGCCACACACATCCAATGCATGTCAAACCACCACATCCAATGCATGTCAAACCACCACATCCAATGCATGACAAACCACCACATCCAATGCATGTCAAACCATCACATCCAATGCATGTCAAACCACCATATCCAATGCATGTTCAATCACATAGATTTAATGCATGTCTAATCTCACAGATCTAATGTATGCCTAACCACACAGATTGTATGCATGTCTAACCATACAGATCTAATGTATGTCTAACCACACAGATTGAATGCATGTCTAACTGCTCAGATTTAATGCATGTTTAACCATACAGATCTAAAAAGAATTGTTTAATGTCCAATTACACTTCAAAAAGAAACTCCAGACATTGCAAATAACAAAAAAATCTATACAATGTTCTCAATTTGCATCAAGCACAGTTTATGGACAATTTGTTATTTGCAGAATTATCCACTGGTGTGGTTGTTGTTGTTGTAGGGTTTAATGCCATTTTTCAGCACAAGATAGGCTATACATGGCAGCCAGTATTAATGGTGGAGGATGAACTCAGGAAAACCCCGGAAAGAACCACTGACCCATGAGAAGCTACCAGCAAGCTTTCTCACATACCCACATTAGCTGAGCCTGAGACTTGAACCCATGCAGACAGAGGTGAGATGACAGTGATCTGTAACTGTGAGAGCTTTAGACCACTAGGTCACTCGGGGCCCCTCCATTGGTGTGGTGTGGTCACCTTGTGACTTTCATACAGAAGTATGCTACATGATGTTGGTAACATTACACCTCAGATCTACATATATCAAACAATATAAAATTCTGAAATCTTAATAAGAGTTATGAAAATAAGATACCACTACACTGGAATGTTGCTCTGGAACAGTATACCTGTTGAAAAATGACCATTATTTTCTTTTCTTTCACAATTAGTACATCCAGTGGCTTCAGAAATGTAGTTACAAATAAAAATATATATTGTTAAAATATATTAATATGAGTATATGGATAGATAATTAATTAAATAAATGTATTTGCAGTTGAGTGTGCAAGAAAGCAAATGTACTTTTGTTCACGAATGCCCTTAGTTGCCCCTTGTGGCAGTTTATCAAACATTTTTAACTATTAGCAATTACCATAGTATAGGTACTACATTCAGTTACAATTCATAATAATGCATAGTTTTGTCTGTACCCATTTTAAGTTACATAATAAAAAACAGTGTAATAACCAAAATGGGTACATAAACCTTAAGGCATAGTTCACAGTGTAATAACCAAAATGGGTACATAAACCTTAAGGCATAGTTTTGCTGTAATAACCAAGCTGCAGAGAATTTTCATATCTGTCAAGTCAAAGGTTTTGGGACACAAATCATGTGGTAGAAGATGGTAAACTTTGTTTACTACCCTGTCAAAAGAATTATACCTCCTCTTCCTCTGATGAGGGCTGTGATTGGAGAAGGCATAAGACCAGAAGGGTGGAGGAGGTGCCACTTCTGCCAGTTCTGTGCCAAACTGTTGAGTATCCATGATGATTTGCATACTGTTTTCTGATGTGTTGTAGTCCTGGAAGTAATGAGATCCTCATCTTGTAACTCCTCAAGTGGAGTGAGGGGTCTTTCACTAATGGCATATTCAGCCAGAGATTGAGAACCTCTGGAGCATATGGGGGAAGAAGACTTGTCTCTCTCCTTCCATATTTGACTCTGTTTTGTGAGAGAATGATGTTAGACTACAGCCTGCAACATCAACCCTGCCATGAGGCTACAGCTCTTGCAGTCATTTTGAAATAAATGGAAGGGACATGTTACTTCTTTAAAAGAGGATATTATAAGGATTTAGCAGGATAAAAAGGAAAAAAATGATCTGATCCCGTTCCCTCATCTGGTGAATATAGGACAACTCCTAGTCCCCAATGATGTTAAATGGTAGCCTGTTGAATCCAATGCAAATCCCTGAGCTGAAGGAATTCCAATGACTCAGTACTTGCAGAATGGTGCCTGATGAGAGGTGTCCAGTAAACAATAACTGGTGACCACTGACAAGTGACTCAGACCTACAGCAAGACTCCTCCTCAGAATTTATATAGTTAAATCTTTTCATCTTCTAGTGTAGCTTGCTCTTCTTGAGGCCACTGGGCTATAGACGCTGCTTCTTTTTTTTTACAGAGAGCACATTTGACTAACCCTCTGCCATGTTATTTTCCTCTCTTGGGAGAATCCCTGGCCCAGGCTTGACTCAGTTGGTTCAATTCATAAGGGTCCATGGGACTAAGTGTCTTTGCAGAGACTAATCCCATATGTTTCTAAGATGAAGCAGTGCACTTTTGCATTTCTCAGAGAACTGTACATTAAAAGAGTGTTAAGATGAGAAGGAGGCAGAGGAGGGCTCTTTCCTCCACCTCTTAAAAGTGATTCTGCTCACTGCGAGGTCCCAAACAATGTCTGACCAAAAGGCAGCAGAGTGGACAACCATCTGTCTGCCTGCAGTTGACTGCAAAGAAAATCCCTGAAAACAAGAACAATAATCAAAAACAAAATCTGATAGTGATGATATATAAACAGCAATGTCTTACTTGTCTGTAGAGATATACTGGTAATGCCTGAGTTGTGTGAATTGTATAAGTTGAATGCAATCTGTTCAAAAGCACCAAAAAGCAAAATTAATTAATTAGTATAATTAGCATAATTAGTATAATTATGACTATATGGTCTTAAAATAAATAACACAGCAGAGTGAGAAGCAACAATCTTTGTAAATTTCAAGAAATAATTTTCCCCTAGAATACAAAATGAAAATGTACAAAAAGAACTTATCATATTGTAAATTAAAACCCCAAATAATCCTAGAATTACAGATACAAGTTCTAATGACAAAAGTTCTGAATAAACTTTAGTGGAAATCCAAATTAAACCCAGTTCTAAAAGTGTTGATGTGCCTGTAGTGGCCCTTATAACACTGATATGACAACAGCTTTTGTTGGATAACAATTGTACAATACAAGAATAAAAGCCTTCACTATAAATTCAAGTCTCTATTTTCAAGAATGTAATTTTTTTATGAACACCCTGAATTTCAAGTGATAAATAATTTAAATAAATTCCAGCCCAAAATTAATTTTTGGACACAACATTAAGATTTTAAAGCACAAATGAATAATTTCTAGAAAAGCAAGATTATATGGTCTTCTACATGATTTCAGGTCACAATTAACATTTTCTAAAACAAATCTACTATATAACAGAAAATAACCTTGTACAGTCCGAATATACCTCCCCATTAATCTGTAACCCTATTGTGATTTGAAAAGCAGAAGGCACAAATAAGATGAAAGATACACAGGACTCAATCATGTCATTTATTGATTTATAATTTTGAATCTGATTTTGTCCAGGGGTGCCCTAACACCATTGTTGTCTGCATGTTTCATTCCAAGCAGAAGTTTTCAAGATGACCATTCTCACCAAGCATTATCAGTTTCTAGACAATTCCATTTTCAGCAAAGGAATATATGTATGACTACATATATATGTACATAGAAGGGAAATACTATGTCATCTGCTTACAATTTTACAATGTCAAATCATGCAAAAGAAAAGAATGACAACAACAAAATTGCCTTACCCATGAATTTAAAAGCTGTCTAAACTCTCAACATTACAGTAATATACAGAATTATCTGACAGGATGAATTAAGTAACAATCTTGCCTAAGGTAAAGAAAATTGCTCATAGTGTGAGCGATATGGAATTACATTAATTTGGAATGTCTATTAAGCATGAAAGGCATAGAGGATGCTAATGTTAGGACCACTCTAGTCACTGTCAGGTTAGAAATTATAAATCAATGAATGATTTGACTAAATTCTGTGCACTTTTTATCAGTCAAGATTTCCATTATTGAAATCGGTAGGGTGGTACAAACAAACAGGGAGGTAATTTTTATTTAGACTCTAGAAGCTTCATAATGTTTACTAGATTAAATCTCAGTTATAATTAGAATATAAAATGTTATAACCACAGTGTCCTTGACTCAGGAAAAGATAATAATTCTCAACTCGTACACAGTGAATAATTTAACTATGATGATTCAAGGCATGTAGAAAATGAACAAGGTCAGCTCCAATATATAATGTTAAATTATTAATAGCAAATAATGAGATAAAACATCAAAATAATACAAACTGCAAATTAAATAATACATAACAGTATGATGTGCAATTCTCTTTCACATGTAACACTCAACATAATGAATGAATCATCATTTTTACATTAGATATTATCTATAATAAAACTGGCTGAAATGAAGGTCACAATCAATTCAAGTAATGAATAGATCAGAACACCTACCCAAGAGAGTAGAATAATAGCAATAATAATACACAATCCATGATTGCAGTAATAACACAAAAGCACCCGATTGCCATGACAAGGGGATTGATTAGAGGACAATGCTGAAAATTGTAACAACAACTGCCATTAAAGTCTCAACAGAGTTACATTTACAAACAAAAGGCAATGGATCAAGAGTGTGATGCTCTAGAATATTGAAAAACTTTAGTTATATGTCTGACACATGTTTTAGACATGAGCTGAGGGCACGGCAAAATATTTCACAGGGTATGTTTTAGACATGTGCTGAGGGCAGGGCAAAATATTTCACAGGGTGTGTTTTAGACATGTGCTGAGGGCGGGGCAAAATATTTCAGAGGGTATGTTTTAGACATGATCTGAGGGCAGGACAAAATATTTCCCAGGGCATGTTTTAGACATGTCCTGAGAGCAGGGCAAAATATATCACAGAGTATGTTTTAGACATGTCCTGAGAGCAGGGCAAAATATTTCCCAGGGCATGTTTTAGACATGTCCTGAGAGCAGGGCAAAATATATCACAGGGTGTGTTTTAGACATGTGCTGAGGGCAGGACAAAATATTCCACTGGGTATGTTTCATGCATGAGCTGAAGGCAAAATATTTATATCACCATCAAATAAAAGATGAAGGCAGGGCAAAATATTTATATCACCATCAAATAAAAGATGAAGGCAGGGCAAAATATTTATATCACCATCAAATAAAAGATGAGAAGTACTGTGGATGGGCCAATAAGCTGAGAGTCTGTGTGCTATAGTCTGAAACCTTCAAGAAAACTCTGGAAGGGTTCTTCTATGGGAGGAGAAATCTCATTATATGGATGAGAATAATTCCTCATGGGAAAGGTAAGCCACAAGGTATTGTATTAATTAAAACAAAATTTGTAACTAATGGTAAAAATATTTGAACTAAAAGGTTGGTCATAGTTGAGACAAAATTATATATATATATATATATATATATATATATATATATATATATATATATATATATATATATATATATATATATATATATATATATATATATAAAATTTAACTCACCTGTCTATGTATATAAACAACTGAGCCTAACAATCGCCAGGTACCACCTTGTCTATCTACATGTAACATTCGAAGAATTTGCAAGAATCGAACACCTCTGAAAAAGAGAAGGAATTATCATAATATATTATAATTTAAAAGCTTCATGAAAGAAATTTTGATTGGCAACTAACTTTAAGGTGTGGGAACATGAAAAAATTTTTAAGACAAGGGTATCTATAAAACAGAAAAATTCCTAAGAACTATACGAAGATATACACCATATGTCAGCTGACTGTCAAAGATTTCATTGCATAGTGTTGACAGGTAATTTTGGATTAGAGATTGGAACTATTAATAACTATTTATATCAGTTATATGTACTATTATTACCAGAAATATTCATTATGGCAGAACTCCAGAAATTGTTGAGAACACAAAATGTCCCTGTAAAAACAATTTAAAACTAGATTTATTTTGTTTTGCATGTCCACAATATGACCAGCAGATCATGGGTTTGATTCCCACCATATGAATTGCTGGGATCTTCATTAATATGAATGGATCACACTCGTAACTGAAGATGTTGGAGGTCTTACTAATATAGTCTGATCAGAAATATGACTTCATGATGTTCACAAGCTCAACTAAATCGGATGCAAGATCACCTAAAAATTATACTTGTGTGTTGATCTAGTGATAAATATCATATGCCAAATCTGATACAAAATTATGGTCTCTACAATGTTTACAAGATCACCTTTTTGATACGTGTGGATATTCACAATTTAACTCTTAGAGATTTTTGTTATACAAGTTTGCATATCATATCTGATCTGAATATTTTTTCTAATTTCTAATTCTAATTCTAGTTTCTAATCTCCCATTGATATAAAAAATCTTAGAAAAGGTTGTTCTAACTCAACTTGTATCTCATTTGAATTCAAACAGTCTTTATAATCTGCATATCGCCCTTTCCACAGTACGGAAATTATTCTTCTGAAAGTATTTAGTGACATTCTCTCTGCTTTGGATACATGTAGTGGAAAGATTACAGTCCTCACTCTCCTGAATTTATCTGCAGCATTGACATAATAGACCATGATATATTACTTCATCATCTCCAGCTTGTATTTGGCATTCAGAATATAGCCTTACAGAGGTTCAAGTCCTACTTAGTCAACAGGATACAAATTATATCTGCAAATGGAATACACTCTAGCCCAGTTGATGTATGTTGTGGTGTTCCACAGGGATCTGTTCTTGGAGCTGTTCTCTTCATTTTGTATACTCAGCCACTCTCAAGTGTCATAGATCATCACCCAGTGTCACACCAATTGTATGCTGATGACACCCAAATATACAAGTCTAGCCACCCAAATGAAGTTGATGCTACCATCCATGGAGTAGAGAGGTGCATTTCTGATGTGAAATCATGGATGACATGTAACAAGCTGCAGATGAATGATGATAAAACTGAGGCTATTCTGATCACAACACAAAGACTTTCTCATTCACATTGTTTACCTCAGACAATAAATATCAGCAACACCAACATTAAATTCTCAGTCAGTACGGAACCTAGGCATTACTCTAGACAGTACTCTCACATTGCACCAACATGTCATGAACATATGCAAGGCTGCATATCTTGAATTGAGATGCATCAGTTCCATTCGTAAATATCTTTCAGTTGATGCCACTAAAACACTTGTGTGTTCATTAGTACTTTCAAGACTGGACTATTGTAACTCAATTCTGTCTGGTTCGTCACAATATTTACTACAGAAACTTCAAAAAGTTCAAAACACAGCTGCATGGATCATCTTTAGAGTACCTTGATCAGAGCACACCTCACCACTGCTTTGTACCCTACACTGGCAATCAATTCAATACAGAATCAAACACAAAATTTTTTCTCTGTGCAATGTTTCAATGACAGACTCCAGTCCAACATACCTATCCTGCCTCACTCAAGTGCATACACCAGCTAGATCCTTATGCTCTTCTTCTGATAATTGTATACTCATTGTTCCCAAGATGAAAAGAAAGTCATATGGACAACGTTCATTTGCACACCAGAGCATGGTGACGTGGAACGAATTGCCCATTGAAATTAGACACAAAGACACAGTGGTCCCTTTGCTTTTAAGACTCACCTGTTTCAACTGCAGGGACAAACTTAACGACCTAATCATGTTTTGTATCTTATATGTTTTCAGCATGTTTGTTATGTTTTCCAATTTCATTGTTTTTGTCATTTGTTGTTCTGTAGTGTAAGTCATATCATTATTGATGGTGTAAAGCACTTAGAGCTTCGAAAGATTAGGCGCTATACAAAGTCCTCATTATTATTATTATTATTATTATTATTATTATTATTATTATTATTATTATTATTATTATTTTTATTAATATAAAATCAAATCATTGCAAGAAACAAAACTAAACATACAAAAAAAAAGTAATATAAAAATAAACAAAAAAAAAAATTGAAAATGAAAATAAAAATAAATAAATAAAATTAAAACAATAAAAAAACAGTGGTCTTCACCCATGGTCTCATTAGCATGGCAGAGAACATCATACTTAAGAAGGATGGGGCCAAAACACAGATGTGCTGGACTCATTCAATGACTAGGAATGTTTCAAACAACTCACCATTGTTATAATACAAGTCAGCATGATGCCATCATAGAAATGCCAAACCATTGTCATAATACAAGTCAGCATGATGTCATTATAGAAATGCGAAACCATTGTCACATTACAAGTCAGCATGATGTCATCATAGAAATGCCAAACCATTGTCAAAATACAAGTCAGCATGATGTCATCATAGAAATGCCAAACCATTGTCACATTACAAGTCAGCATGATGTCATCATAGAAATGCCAAACCATTGTCATAATACAAGTCAGCATGATGTCATCATAGAAATGCCAAACCATTGTCAAAATACAAGTCAGCATAATGCCATCATAGAAATACCAAACCATTGTCACATTACAAGTCAGCATGATGTCATTATAGAAATGCCAAACCATTATGATGAATTTCTTTGGGCAACCAAATTTCGAAATGAATTTCCTGGCTTGCATGATTTACTGTGTCAAGTGATTCTGTCAGATCAACAGAAGTCATGTACAAGGTGAATTTCTATTCCTAACTGCAAACACAAACAATGGTTGTCAAAGGATTGCCTGTTATCTTTATGTTTCTGTTATCTTTATGCTTCTGTTATCTTTTTGCTTGTACAAGGTGAAAATAAATGTATCATTGTATTCCTGGAGTTCTTTGAGTCTACACTGACTGAGTTCAGTTAGTTTCTGTTATATTGACTTTCACTTGGGACAGCTAATCAACTATCTCCTCAAGACTGATAATTGTTGATTGAGGATGTTGTTGAAATGTCCTCTTCATCTTTGTAGCTTTTCTTATTTGCCAGTGAGCAGTGCTGTGATGAGAGTAATAAACATTGGATATGTTCTCGATGACTTGATGACTTGATCACTTGATGACTGTGGTTCATAGCATATCTTCCAAGCATAACAGAAATTGTTCATGTCATCCTGTTTGCATAGGACTAAATATCATCTTCCTTGTGGCTCAACTGTGGGTCTTGCAACTTGCAAAGTCTGTATTATAATGTCATTTTGAAGGCTGCATTCTTAGATGATGAAGACCTGTTGCTTAGTAGTCTACATATATTATTATTGTTCTCATCTAACCAAGCTTGATTTTTAATGTGATAGTATTGAGGATTTTGGATCAAGACAAGTGTACAGAGTTGCTGAAGTGTGCTCAGTTTTCTTTGAAATTAATGGAATTCACAAATGTTACAAGTTTGAAGCACAGTTCTTCAACAAATGCTTGTTTCACATTCTCTTGTTTCAGTTTCAAGACATTGATCTTTCTGGTCATTTGCTGCCTTGTCAGCTGCTAATGTAAACCTGAATATTGAACTTGGTGCCAATAAATCTGTGTCCAACATTTCTGCACTCAGGTATCCTGTCTGTCTGTTCTACTGTTGATGAAGTAGCAAATGAGAGCCAGTGCTTGGAGCATCCAACAAATGCAAGAATGTTGGTGATTGGGAGGTCATAACTGCATTTCCCTAGTCCATTTCTATTGCATATTCCAAATCCATTTTTGTGATAACACCTGGCTATGTCTTGTGATCTAGCATTGAAGTCACCAAGAATAATTCGCTTGTCTCCCTTCTGCTCCAGGTCTCCTTGATCTCACCTGGATTTGTCATGGTGGATGAATAAGCACTGATGACAGTTGCATGTCATTTTCCAGATTGTGGGAGTCTCACTTGCACAAACCTTTTTATTCACACCTTCTGCAAGATTTGTAAGTTTGCTGACTAACTGGTTTTATGGCAAACCCAACACCAGCTTCATATCACTCTTTGTACTTTAGCCACTCCAGAAGGTATAGCTGGCTTCTACTATTTGGTCGGTCTGCTGAGGTACTGTTCAGAAAGTTTCTGGTTGGGGGAGGGGGTTAATATCATGACTTTTAGATTAGTTGGATGCAAGTGAGAGAATGTTGTGCAGAGTCAGCTTCTCTCTCTCTCTCTCTCTCTCTCTCTCTCTCTCTCTCTCTCTGTGGTCCAAGCCTGTCTGAATCCTGTGGCAAGAAAATGGCAAGACATTGGAGACAAGGCTGGATACAGTGGATGTCCATTAGTTCCTATTGCACCTGATCTTGAATGCCAAATGGGGTATCACAGCAGCTCTAGTCATCTGCCTTCACAGCTTAAGAAATGAGCTTCTCTGCTCGGATGCTTGACCCACCAGAGAAGACTTTTGAAGATGTAGCTGACCACTCTTGGTCAACAATTGCAGGTAGTACTGTCTATATTTACTTATGGTAGCAGGGGCCCCGAGTGGCCGAGTGGTCTAAAGCGCTGTCCGTTACGGACTACTGCCATCTCACCTCTGTCTGCGTGTGTTCGAGTCTAAGATTCGGCAAATGTAGTTATGTGAGAAAGCTTGCCAGTAGCTTCTCGTGGGTCGGTGGTTCTTTCCGGGGGGTGTCCGGGTTCTTCCTCCACCATTAATACTGGCCGCCATGTATAGCCTATATTGTGCTGAAAAATGGCGTTAAACCATCGAAAACAAAAACAAAAACATACTTATGGTAGCAGGCATATCATAAAGGGAGGTAACATGTAATCATTTCCTCTCTGGATTAGAATTTATATCCCTCTATGAATATTGACTGGCCTAATTTTTATGTCAACTGGTTTTGTGCCTAAAAGCTTCTCAAGAAAGATGCATGGATGGATTGAAGGAACCATAAAGATGTATGGATGGACTGAAGGAACCAGACAGATGTATAAGATGGACTAAATAACTAAATTAAAATAATGCTAGATGTTGGAATTATACAAATTTAAGTATTTCTTCCTTGTATTATTTTTAAATAATTCTTGGATATCTTGATTTTTGCTGACACATACACACATACACAACCTGAGTTATTACAGCCCCTCCCCACCACTCCACAACACTAGTGTTTGAATAAAAAAAACAATTTGAGTGGCTGGAAGCTATAATAAACATATAAAATACATACACTTGTAAGGTTTTTTTTGTAGGTGGTGGTGACACAATTCATTTTCTAGATCTCTAGTGCTTTTATTTGTAATAAGAATACCAACAATGACACTAATGTTATTGTGCAAAAACCATTATTTTTCTTTCAGGTTCAGACCTTGGCATTTAAGTTTCAATCACCAAAATATGTTTCATCCTTGAAACATACAAGCTTGAACTAATTTTATGAACACAAATCAATTTTTTCTTTGTTTAAATCAGTTACCTTGACCTTAGGGTTCTTCCTTACCATAAGTGCAATCCATTCACAAAGTTTGTAACAGTAGATGGATAATAACTTAAATTATGTGCAGAAATGAAATTGATAATAAACAAGCAAATAAAGGACATCACAAGTTACTATATTATGGCATAAGGCCCGGCATATAAAAAACCCAACTTTGACAAACATGGACCAAGAACTACCATCACATGCTGCACCATTAGACCACAGTCTATGTTACTAATTCAAATTATAATTTCAAGAAAACAGCATAGGTGCTGGCTTAACAGGGTATGTATTGCTCATAATTGGGTTGGTATTAGAAGAGGCTATTAACGATAAACCAATAAAACAGTAAGGTGAAGAAACAGGCCTGTAAATTTAAAAGGACTTTGTTATCTGTCACATCTTGATTCCTAGACATGCACAGCATCTTAAGGGTAATAATGGCATACAAATTTCATGTAATGACTTCTTCCAATTTTTTTTCGAAAAAGTACTGACAATGAACTTAAAAGTATTGATCAGAAATGTGAAAAGCTGATAGGACACATTCACATCAATATGGCTTGCAATGATACTTTCATTAGATGTGCTCTTGGGACTGTACCAATTGTAATTCTTATGTCTGCACATATTTTTGCAAGTTAAATTGAAGAAAGAGTGAAACTTCCTTCTGCAGGCTGGCTACATATTTTGGTACCAACAATGCTGTTATAATATTAAAAAGATATATATTAGCTAACTCTGTACAGTATCCAAATTGTGTGACGTTATTAATACAAAGTATGTTGTAATTGTATAGCAGCTGCAATTCCTGTCAATGATGGCAGTATCCCACAAATATTTCACTTCAATTCATTGTAATCTTAAATAAATACACACATTTGGTTCAGTTCATGATACTTTTTTAAAGGTCTGCTGAATAGAGGCTTTCATGCATACCAGTGTCAATGTCCATAAATGCTTTGAATAGAATATACCAATGTTAACATCTATGTATGTCCCTAAATAGAATATACCAATGTTACCATCTATGTATGCCCCACAATAGAATATACCAATGTTAACATCTATGTATGCCCCACAATAGAATATACCAATGTTAACATCTATGTATGCCCCACAATAGAATATACCAATGTTAACATCTATGTATGCTCCACAATAGAATTTACCAATGTTAACATCTATGTATGCCCCACAATAGAATATACAAATGTTAACATCTATGTATGTCACACAATAGAATATACCAATGTTACCATCTATGTATGCCCCACAATAGAATATACCAATGTTAACATCTATGTATGTCCCACAATAGAATATACCAATGTTACCATCTATGTATGCCCCACAATAGAATATACCAATGTTAACATCTATTTATGCCCCACAATAGAATATACCAATGTTAACATCTATATATGCCCAACAATAGAATATACCAATGTTAACATCTCTATATGCCCCACAATAGAACATACCAATGTTAACATCTCTATATGCCCCACAATAGAATATACCAATGTTAACATCTATGTATGCCCCACAATAGAATATACCAATGTCAACATCTATATATGCCCCACAATAGAATATACCAATGTTAACATCAATGTATGCCCCACAATATTAACATCTCTATATGCCCCACAATAGAACATACAAATGTTAACATTTATGTATGCCCCACAATAGAACATACCAATGTTAAAATCTCTATATGCCCCACAATAGAACATACCAATGTTAACATCTCTATATGCCCCACAATAGAACATACCAATGTTAATATCTATATATGCCCCACAATAGACCATCCAAATGTTAACATCTCTGTATGTCCCACAATAGACCATACCAATGTTAACATCTCTATATGCCACACAATAGAACATACCAATGTTAACATCTCAATATGCCCCACATTAGAACATACTAATGTTAACATCTCTATATGCCCCACAATAGAACATACCAATGTTAACATCTCTATATGCCCCACAATATAACATACCAATGTTAACATCTCTATATGCCCCACAATAGAACATACTAATGTTAACATCTCTATATGCCCCACAATAGAACATACCAATGTCAACATCTCTATATGCCCCACAATAGAACATACCAATGTCAACATCTCTATATGCCCCACAATAGAACATACTAATGTTAACATCTCTATATGCCCCACAATAGAACATACCAATGTTAACATCTCTATATGCCCCACAATAGAACATACCAATGTTAACATCTCTATATGCCCCACAACAGACCATACCAATGTTAACACCTCTATATGCCCCACAATAGAATATACCAATGTTAACATCAATGTATGCCCCACAATATTAACATCTCTATATGCCCCACAATAGAACATACCAATGTTAATATTTATGTATGCCCCACAATAGAACATACCAATGTTAAAATCTCTATATGCCCCACAATATAATATACCAATGTTAACATCTCTATATGCCCCAAAATAGACCATACCAATGTTAATATCTATATATGCCCCACAATAGACCATACCAATGTTAACATCTCTGTATGTCCCACAATAGACCATACCAATGTTAACATCTCTATATGCCCCACAATAGACCATACCAATGTTAACATCTCTATATGCCCCACAATAGAACATACCAATGTTAACATCTCTATATGCCCCACAACAGAACATACCAATGTTAACATCTATATATGCCCCACAATAGAACATACCAATGTTAACATCTCTATATGCCCCACAATAGAACATACCAAAGTCAACATCTCTATATGCCCCACAATAGAACATACCAATGTCAACATCTCTATATGCCCCACAATAGAACATACCAATGTCAACATCTCTATATGCCCCACAATAGAACGTACCAATGTTAACATCTCTATATGCCCCACAATAGAACGTACCAATGTTAACATCTCTATATGCCCCACAACAGAACATACCAATGTTAACATCTCTATATGCCCCACAATAGAACATACCAATGTTAACATCTCTATATGCCCCACAACAGAACATACCAATGTTAACATCTCTATATGCCCCACAATAGAACATACCAATGTTATCATCTTTTATGCCCCACAATAGAACATACCAAAGTTAACATCTCTATATGCCCACAATAGAACATACCAATGTTAACATCTCTATATTCCCAACAATAGAACATACCAATGTTAACATCTCTATATGCCCCACAATAGAACATACCAATGTTAACATCTCTATATGCCCCACAATAGAACATACCAATGTTAACATCTCTATATGCCCCACAATAGAACATACCAATGTTAACATCTCTATATGCCCCACAATAGAACATACCAATGTTAACATCTCTATATGCCCCACAATAGAACATACCAATGTTATCATCTTTTATGCCCCACAATAGAACATACCAAAGTTAACATCTCTATATGCCCACAATAGAACATACCAATGTTAACATCTCTATATGCCCCACAATAGAACATACCAATGTTAACATCTCTATATGCCCCACAATAGAACATACCAATGTTAACATCTCTATATGCCCCACAACAGAACATACCAATGTTAACATCTCTATATGCCCCACAATAGAATATACCAATGTTAACATCTATGTATGCCCCACAATAGAATATACCAATGTTAACATCTATATATGCCCCACAATAGAATATACCAATGTTAACATCAATGTATGCCCCACAATATTAACATCTCTATATGCCCCACAATAGAACATACCAATGTTAACATCTCTATATGCCCCACAATAGAACATCCCAAAGTTAACATCTCTATATGCCCACAATAGAACATACCAATGTTAACATCTCTATATGCCCCACAACAGAACATACCAATGTTAACATCTCTATATGCCCCACAATAGAACATACCAATGTTATCATCTTTTATGCCCCACAATAGAACATACCAAAGTTAACATCTCTATATGCCCACAATAGAACATACCAATGTTAACATCTCTATATGCCCCACAATAGAACATACCAATGTTAACATCTCTATATGCCCCACAATAGAACATACCAATGTTAACATCTCTATATGCCCCACAATAGAACATACCAATGTTAACATCTCTATATGCCCCACAATAGAACATACCAATGTTAACATCTCTATATGCCCCACAATAGAACATACCAATGTCAACATCTCTATATGCCCCACAATAGAACATACCAATGTCAACATCTCTATATGCCCCACAATAGAACATACCAATGTTAACATCTCTATATGCCCCACAATCGAACATACCAATGTTAACATCTCTATATGCCCCACAACAGAACATACCAATGTTAGCATCTCTATATGCCCCACAATAGAACATACCAATGTTAACATCTCTATATGCCCCACAATAGAATATACCAATGTTAACTTCTATATATGCACTGCAATAGAATATACCAATGTTAATATCCATAAATGGCTTGCAATTAAAATATACCAATCCTAACATCCATAAATATACTTCAATATAATGTACTAATGCTAACATCCATATATAACAAAATATACCAACAAATATTTCTCAAACAGTATACAGGTTTATTACATGACATCATGACAAAGATATTTTTTCAAATTGTTTCAGATTTAAGATATGTACATATGCATAATATTGTCGATTTAAGATATATACACATGCATAATATTTCAGATTTAAGATAGGCACACATGCATAATATTGCCAATTTAAGATAGGCACACATGCATAATATTGCCAATTTAAGATAGGCACACATGCATAATATTGCCGATATAAGATATGTACACATGCATAATATTGTCGATTTAAGATATGTACATGTGCATAATATTGTCGATTTAAGATATGTACATGTGCATAATATTGTCGATTTAAGATATGTACACATGCATAATATTGTCGACTTAAGATATGTACATGTGCATAATATTGTCGATATAAGATATGTACACATGCATAATATTGTCGATATAAGATATGTACACATGCATAATATTGTCGATTTAAGATATGTACATGTGCATAATATTGTCGATATAAGATATGTACACATGCATAATATTGTCGATATAAGATATGTACACATGCATAATATTGTCATATAAGATATGTACATGTGCATAATATTGTCGATTTAAGATATGTACACATGCATAATATTGTCGATATAAGATATGTACACATGCATAATATTGTCGATTTAAGATATGTACACATGCATAATATTGTCGATTTAAGATATGTACATGTGCATAATATTGTCGATATAAGATATGTACACATGCATAATATTGTCGATATAAGATATGTACACATGCATAATATTGTCGATTTAAGATATGTACATGTGCATAATATTGTCGATTTAAGATATGTACACATGCATAATATTGTCGATATAAGATATGTACACATGCATAATATTGTCGATTTAAGATATGTACACGTGCATAATATTGTCGATTTAAGATATGTACATGTGCATAATATTGTCGATATAAGATATGTACACATGCATAATATTGTCGATATAAGATATGTACACGTGCATAATATTGTCGATTTAAGATATGTACATGTGCATAATATTGTCGATTTAAGATATGTACACATGCATAATATTGTCGATATAAGATATGTACACATGCATAATATTGTCGATTTAAGATATGTACATGTGCATAATATTGTCGATTTAAGATATGTACATGTGCATAATATTGTCGATTTAAGATATGTACACATGCATAATATTGTCGATTTAAGATATGTACACATGCATAATATTGTCGATATAAGATATGTACACATGCATAATATTGTCGATATAAGATATGTACACATGCATAATATTGTCGATATAAGATATGTACACATGCATAATATTGTCAATATAAGATAGGTACATGTGCATAATATTGTCGATATAAGATATGTACACATGCATAATATTGTCGATTTAAGATAGGTACATGTGCATAATATTGTCGATTTAAGATATGTACACATGCATAATATTGTCGATTTAAGATAGGTACACGTGCATAATATTGTCGATATAAGATATGTACACATGCATAATATTGCCGATATAAGATATGTACATGTGCATAATATTGTCGATTTAAGATATGTACATGTGCATAATATTGTCGATTTAAGATATGTACATGTGCATAATATTGTCGATATAAGATATGTACACATGCATAATATTGTCGATATAAGATATGTACATGTGCATAATATTGTCGATTTAAGATATGTACATGTGCATAATATTGTCGATATAAGATATGTACACATGCATAATATTGTCGATTTAAGATATGTACACGTGCATAATATTGTCGATATAAGATATGTACATGTGCATAATATTGTCGATATAAGATATGTACATGTGCATAATATTGTCGATATAAGATATGTACACGTGCATAATATTGTCGATATAAGATATGTACACGTGCATAATATTGTCGATTTAAGATATGTACACGTGCATAATATTGTCGATTTAAGATATGTACATGTGCATAATATTGTCGATTTAAGATATGTACATGTGCATAATATTGTCGATTTAAGATATGTACATGTGCATAATATTGTCGATTTAAGATATGTACATGTGCATAATATTGCCGATATAAGATATGTACATGTGCATAATATTGTCGATTTAAGATATGTACATGTGCATAATATTGTCGATATAAGATATGTACACGTGCATAATATTGTCGATATAAGATATGTACACGTGCATAATATTGTCGATATAAGATATGTACATGTGCATAATATTGTCGATTTAAGATATGTACATGTGCATAATATTGTCGATATAAGATATGTACATGTGCATAATATTGTCGATTTAAGATAGGTACATGTGCATAATATTGTCGATATAAGATATGTACATGTGCATAATATTGTCGATATAAGATATGTACATGTGCATAATATTGCCGATATAAGATAGGTACATGTGCATAATATTGCCGATATAAGATATGTACATGTGCATAATATTGTCGATTTAAGATAGGTACATGTGCATAATATTGTCGATATAAGATATGTACATGTGCATAATATTGTCGATTTAAGATATGTACATGTGCATAATATTGTCGATATAAGATAGGTACATGTGCATAATATTGTCGATTTAAGATATGTACATGTGCATAATATTGTCGATATAAGATAGGTACATGTGCATAATATTGTCGATATAAGATAGGTACATGTGCATAATATTGTCGATTTAAGATAGGTACATGTGCATAATATTGCCGATATAAGATATGTACATGTGCATAATATTGTCGATTTAAGATAGGTACATGTGCATAATATTGCCGATATAAGATATGTACACAAGCATAATATTGTCGATTTAAGATATGTACATGTGCATAATATTGTCGATTTAAGATATGTACATGTGCATAATATTATCGATTTAAGATATGTACATGTGCATAATATTGTCGATTTAAGATATGTACATGTGCATAATATTGCCGATATAAGATATGTACACGTGCATAATATTGTCGATTTAAGATATGTACATGTGCATAATATTGTCGATTTAAGATATGTACATATGCATAATATTGTCGATTTAAGATATGTACATGTGCATAATATTGCCGATATAAGATATGTACACGTGCATAATATTGTCGATTTAAGATATGTACATGTGCATAATATTGTCGATTTAAGATATGTACATGTGCATAATATTGTCGATATAAGATATGTACATGTGCATAATATTGCCGATATAAGATATGTACACATGCATAATATTGTCGATTTAAGATATGTACATGTGCATAATATTGTCGATATAAGATATGTACACGTGCATAATATTGTCGATATAAGATATGTACATGTGCATAATATTGTCGATTTAAGATATGTACATGTGCATAATATTGTCGATATAAGATATGTACATGTGCATAATATTGTCGATTTAAGATAGGTACATGTGCATAATATTGTCGATATAAGATATGTACATGTGCATAATATTGTCGATATAAGATATGTACATGTGCATAATATTGCCGATATAAGATAGGTACATGTGCATAATATTGCCGATATAAGATATGTACATGTGCATAATATTGTCGATTTAAGATAGGTACATGTGCATAATATTGTCGATATAAGATATGTACATGTGCATAATATTGTCGATTTAAGATATGTACATGTGCATAATATTGTCGATATAAGATAGGTACATGTGCATAATATTGTCGATTTAAGATATGTACATGTGCATAATATTGTCGATATAAGATAGGTACATGTGCATAATATTGTCGATATAAGATAGGTACATGTGCATAATATTGTCGATTTAAGATAGGTACATGTGCATAATATTGCCGATATAAGATATGTACATGTGCATAATATTGTCGATTTAAGATAGGTACATGTGCATAATATTGCCGATATAAGATATGTACACAAGCATAATATTGTCGATTTAAGATATGTACATGTGCATAATATTGTCGATTTAAGATATGTACATGTGCATAATATTATCGATTTAAGATATGTACATGTGCATAATATTGTCGATTTAAGATATGTACATGTGCATAATATTGCCGATATAAGATATGTACACGTGCATAATATTGTCGATTTAAGATATGTACATGTGCATAATATTGTCGATTTAAGATATGTACATATGCATAATATTGTCGATTTAAGATATGTACATGTGCATAATATTGCCGATATAAGATATGTACACGTGCATAATATTGTCGATTTAAGATATGTACATGTGCATAATATTGTCGATTTAAGATATGTACATGTGCATAATATTGTCGATATAAGATATGTACATGTGCATAATATTGCCGATATAAGATATGTACACATGCATAATATTGTCGATTTAAGATATGTACATGTGCATAATATTGCCGATATAAGATATGTACACATGCATAATATTGTCGATTTAAGATAGGTACATGTGCATAATATTGTCGATTTAAGATATGTACATGTGCATAATATTGTCGATTTAAGATATGTACATGTGCATAATATTGTCGATTTAAGATATGTACATGTGCATAATATTGTCGATTTAAGATATATACACATGCACACTATTTTTAAGATAGGTACACATGCACACTATTTTTAAGATAGGTACACATGCATACTATTTCAGATTTAAGATATGTACACATGCACACTATTTTTAAGATAGGTACACATGCATACTATTTCAGATTTAAGATATGTACACATGCACACTATTTTTAAGATAGGTACACATGCATACTATTTCAGATTTAAGATATGTACACATGCACACTATTTTTAAGATAGGTACACATGCATACTATTTCAGATTTAAGATATGTACACATGCATAATAATGCAGATGGTTGGCTTTGACTTTATGACACAGCAACTCAGACAGGTTGTTTAGTAAAGAGGCATACATAGTGAAGTACACTGCCTATGTACAAATCACAGTGTCCAACCCAAGCTGATCTGATGCTAGGATGGGAACCCACACCCTTAGCCATCAGTCTTGCTAGCTAACTACTCACCTAACAACCAATCCTGCCTCCATGTTTTGCCTTTCATGACATGAAAAGGGTGCATTATGCCTAACCTACATCTATGAACCCACAGAGGGCGTACTGCATATGACATCATCAGAGGGTGTACTGCATATGACATCATCAGAGGGCGTACTGCATATGACATCATCAGAGGGTGTATTGCATATGACATCATCAGAGGGCGTACTGCATATGACATCATCAGAGGGTGTACTGCATATGACATCATCAGAGGGCATACTGCATATGACATCAGAGGGTGTACTGCATATGACATCATCAGAAGGCGTATTGCATATGACATCATGATAATTGGTAATGGCATAAGATCATAAATGCTTCATTGAATTTCAGACTGAAGGAAATACAGTGCTTCCTCATCATAATATTATTTTGGGGAAGTATACCATGATATAGGTAAGGTCACTGTATACTGGGATACGTTATATGGAAAATATACACCAGTGTAATGGAATTCATGGTCGCATCGATGCTATATCAGGGACTAGGTTATACTGAGATACTGTAAAATATGGGATTAAATAATGAAATTAGCTGATAATAACATTGATGTAAACTCTATAAAGTGTAATAACTTGGATGAGAATTGTCCATCTTAAAATTACCAACATGATATTTGGCTTTTTATTCCAACGAACCATTTTGCTTTTAGGAATTTTGTAAATCATAAAATTATAGAATCGTTTATTCCAATCAATTAGTGACATGTATTTTTGTAGCAAATACAATTTTTGAGAATTACTGAAGGGAACATTTTAAAATTGTATTGGTTTACAATACATCTAGACAAAAAACAATACAGTACTCTCATGCAAAGCAATATTGAAATGAAATGTTATCAAATGCCAAATTCTAAACAAAAATCACAAGTTTATCTTTACACACACTCATCAGCTTGACACAAGGGTGGCTAACAGCTAACCACAGATACAAACTTCAAAAAAGTATCAATTAATATGTATGTAATTTACACTGGTCTTTTCATGAAATAATTTTACAATCCAAAAAGTAATTGATAATTAGTTTCGCAAAATTCATTAATATTGTATCTTTGCTAAATTTTTGTGAAATACAGTACTAGTAGTATTCAGAGAATTTTATTGTCTTAATGTGTATGACATGCAGTCTAAGTTTTGTATGATCTTAACAAGTGTGCCATCTTCTAGTCTTATTTTTGTGTGATCTTAACAAGTGTTCCATCTTCTACAGTCTAATGTTTGTGTGATCTTAACAAGTGTGCCATCTTCTACAGTCTTATTTTTGTGTGATCTTAACAAGTGTTCCATCTTCTACAATCTAATGTTTGTGTGATCTTAACAAGTGTGCCATCTTCTACAGTCTAATTTTGTATGATCTTAACAAGTGTGCCATCTTCTAGTCTTATTTTTGTGTGATCTTAACAAGTGTTCCATCTTCTACAATCTAATGTTTGTGTGATCTTAACAAGTGTGCCATCTTCTACAGTCTAATTTTGTATGATCTTAACAAGTGTGCCATCTTCTAGTCTAATTTTTGTGTTGTATTAACAAGTGTGCCATCTTCTACAGTCTAATGTTTGTGTGATCTTAACAAGTGTGCCATCTTCTACAGTCTTATTTTTGTGTGATCTTAACAAGTGTGCCATCTTCTAGTCTAATGTTTGTGTGATCTTAACAAGTGTGTTATCTTCTACAGTCTAATTTTTGTGTGATCTTAGCAAGTGTGCCATCTTCTACAGTCTAATGTTTGTGAGATCTGAACAAGTGTGTCATCTTCAACAGTCTACTTTTTGTGTGATCTTAACAAGTGTGCCATCTTCTACAGTCTAATGTTTGTGTGATCTTAACAAGTGTGCCATCTTCTACAGTCTTATTTTTGTGTTGTATTAACAAGTGTGCCATCTTCTACTGTCTAATTTGTGTGTGATCTTAACAAGTGTGCCATCTTCTACAGTCTAATTTGTGTGTTGTATTAACAAGTGTGCCATCTTCTACAGTCTAATATTTGTGTGATCTTAACAAGTGTGGCATCTTTACACTCAAATTGTTGTGTGATCTTAACAAGTGTGCCATCTTCTACTGTCTAATTTTTGTGTGATCTTAACAAGTGTGCCATCTTCTACAGTCTAATATTTGTGTGATCTTAACAAGTGTGGCATCTTTACACTCAAATTGTTGTGTGATCTTTACAATTGTGACAGATTATAGTCTACATTTTTGTAATCTTAACATGTAGACCATCTTCTACAGTCTCAATTTTTGCTATCTTAACATGTTCACCTTCTTCTACAATTGTATTGTCTTATTATGTATGCCACCTTTTCGTGTACATTGTATGCCATTTTCTTCAGTCAACCTTTTTATTGTCTTAACATGTACTCCATCTTCTACAATCTATTTTCATAAACAAGACTCTAGGTTGGGTGTTTATGTAATATAAAAATAGTTGCGTTAGATAATATTAATATGTCACAATCTTGTAGTGAGTGTTATAACTTTCTGTCAACTGAACATGTGTTTGATATTCTTTATCATATCACTGGAAACTAAATGCATTACTCAGTGTTTACTTTGTGATATTGCTACATGTCTAGCCATTGTCACAGAAAATTTGTTTTATGTCTTTACCTTGCAACATTGTAAGTACAACTAAAAGTGATATGCTGCAGTCTTGTAAGTACAACTAAAAGTGATATGCTGCAGTCTTGTAAGTACAACTAAAAGTGATATGCTGCAGTCTTGTAAGTACAACTAAAAGTGATATGCTGCAGTCTTGTAAGTACAACTAAAAGTGATATGCTGCAGTCTAGTAAGTACAACTTAAAGTGATATGCTGCAGTCTTGTAAGTACAACTAAAAGTGATATGCTGCAGTCTTGTAAGTACAACTAAAAGTGATATGCTGCAGTCTTGTAAGTACAACTAAAAGTGATATGCTGCAGTCTTGTAAGTACAACTAAAAGTGATATGCTGCAGTCTTGTAAGTACAACTTAAAGTGATATGCTGCAGTCTTGTAAGTACAACTAAAAGTGATATGCTGCAGTCTTGTAAGTACAACTAAAAGTGATATGCTGCAGTCTTGTAAGTACAACTAAAAGTGATATGCTGCAGTCTCTGATAGTGTTTTGGCAATGCAACAATGATCAGTGTTAATTATGCCAGTATCTTTACAATGTCTTTACTACACAATGTTGTTAAGTGTTATGCCAGTGTCTTTACAATGTCTTTACTACACAATGTTGTTAAGTGTTATGCCAGTGTCTTTACAATGTCTTTACTACACAATGTTGTTAAGTGTCATGCCAGTGTCTTTACAATGTCTTTATTACACAATGTTGTTAAGTGTTATGCCAGTGTCTTTACAATGTCTTTATTACACAATGTTGTTAAGTGTTATGCCAGTATCTTTACAATGTCTTTACTACACAATGTTGTTAAATGTTATGCCAATGTCTCTACATTGTCTTTATTACACAATGTTGTTAAGTGTTATGCCAATGTCTTTACAATGTCTTTACTACACAATGATGTTAAGTGTTATGCCAATGTCTTTACAATGTCTTTAGTACACAATGTTGTTAAGTGTTATGCCAGTGTCTCTACATTGTCTTTACTACACAATGATGTTAAGTGTTATGCCAGTGTCTCTACAATGTCTTTAGTACACAATGTCGTTAAGTGCTATGCCAATGTCTCTACATTGTCTTTACTACACAATGATGTTAAGTGTTATGCCAGTGTCTTTACAATGTCTTTACTACACAATGTTGTTAAGTGTTATGCCAATGTGTCTACAATGTCTTTACTACACAATGTTGTTAAGTGTTATGCCAATGTCTCTACATTGTCTTTACTACACAATGATGTTAAGTGTTATGCCAGTGTCTTTACAATGTCTTTATTACACAATGTTGTTAAGTGTTATGCCAGTGTCTTTACAATGTTTTAATTACACAATGTTGTTAAGTGTTATGCCAGTGTATCTACAATCTTTACTACAAAATGTTGTTAAGTGTTATGCTAGTGTCTCTATAATGTCTTTACTACACAATAGTGTGAAGTATTTTGCCAATGTCTCTACAGTGTCTTTACTACACAATGTTCCTAAATGTTATGCCAATGTGTCTAGCAATGTCTTTACTACACAATGTTCCTAAATGTTATGCCAATGTGTCTAGCAATGTCTTTACTACACAATGTTCCTAAATGTTATGCCAATGTGTCTAGCAATGTCTTTACTATGCAATATTGAAAGGTTTTGTGACAGCATGTCTAACATGTTTATTAATTCTGACTGCTAAGTACTAGGACACAGTATTCACCAATGTTTTTACTATACAATCATATTACATGTTAAACCAGCATTTCTTACAACCTTTTAATTATTTAACATTGCTAAGTGTTATGTCACAGTGCATCTAACAATGTCTTTATTATGTAATATCAACAAGTGTTATGCCAATTAGTGAAACAATGACTCTACCTTTCAACATTGCAAAGTTGTAAGCAAGCATTTGTAGCAACATTGCTAAGTGTTATGCCAATTAGTGAAACAATGACTCTACCTTTCAACATTGCAAAGTTGTAAGCAAGCATTTGTAGCAACATTGCTAAGTGTTATGCCAATTAGTGAAACAATGACTCTACCTTTCAACATTGCAAAGTTGTAAGCAAGCATTTATAGCAACATTGCTAAGTGTTATGCCAATTAGTGAAACAATGACTCTACCTTTCAACATTGCAAAGTTGTAAGCAAGCATTTGTAGCAACATTGACAAGTGTTATGTCAAACACCCTTGTTATTATCAAACATGAAAAAGTAGTACACTAACATGTCTAACAATTTGAATTATTTAACATGAAAAAGTAGTACACTAACATGTCTAACAATTTGAATTATTTAACATGAATAAGTGTTTTGCCACAATGGGTCCAACAATTATTTTACTATGCAACATTGCTAAGTGTTATGTCACAGTGCATCTAACAATGTCTTTATTATGTAATATCAACAAGTGTTATGCCATGTGTCTAGCAATGACACAACTATACAACATTGCTAAGTGTAATACCACAATGTGTCTAACAATGTCTGTACTATGTTACATTACTCATTGTTATGCCAGTTTGTTTAACAATGCCTTTGCGACATTGCTATGCCACTGTCTAACAATATGAAATGACATCATGATCAAAATAAATGTAAACATTGTGTGATAAAATATTTTAAAATATTTGAAAATAAGAGCTGTACAAATATATTGTGCATTTCTCAGAGTTTAATAAGGATCAAGCTATCTTTGACAAAAAGATTTCATTCTCATGGTATATAATTACAGGAACAATATGCAACTGTGTGTATGTTATTTGGATTTTTAACATAGTTTTAACAATTTTTCTGTCATATGGCTAAGATGTCAGCAATGTAGCAGTTTAAAGTGATATCTAGCATTGGAGCATCATGTCACAGATATGTCCCACCCTGTCACATTATCCTGACACCTGGCCAACCAGTCCTAACACTAACCTCTTAATGCTGAGTGACATTTGTATAAGTCTCTGATATGACTTGGCCAGTGATAGAACCCATGACCTCCAACATCTGAGGTGGACACTCTAAACATGTGGCTACCAGAGTAGTACTGTACACAACTGTGTGCACCTAGACAACACAGACATCTATAAATGTCACAAAAAACATGTAAATGTCAGAAGTTAGATTTAAAGGTGATATTGCATGCAAAATAAATGCTGAAAATATCAGTAAATATCATTAACGGAAAATGTATGCAATGTCAAGACAGAAAACATTGGCAGTACTGTACATCAATTTTTCTGTCAATCTTAACCATGTACAGTGAGGAATCTGCATACCCATATATCATAAATACTGGTAAATGCAAGTCTGGAATCCAATGGCAACCTTTTTAGAAACTCTGCAACTCCACACAGATTAAAATCACTCTGTGTTCATTCACTTTTCCTTTTTAACAAATACACCTTGGACTACACCTTTTTAGCAACATGACCATCAGGGCTATTTCTGCCATGTACATCTGATGCTTTATCTTGTCCTTTACTGGCACACAATACTTTTTGCAAAGAGCAATCAATACTTGACTTTTGTTAAACTACTGATCTAGCAAACTACATCACATTCGTAGATGAGCATGAAAGACGATATATCTCAGATTTGGAGTGAGATGAAGGAAGAATGGTAGTAGGAACAATTATCTCACATTTGGAGTGAGATGAAGGTAGATTGGTAGTCAAAACAATTATCTCAGATTTGGAGTGAGATGAAGGAAGACTGGTAGTCAGAAGAGTGTCTTGAAAGAAATAGAGTCAATTTCATCAGCTAGTAGTAAATAGTAGTAAATGTCCAATCTCAAAGATCGTACACTGAAGTGATTAACAGTGAAAATTAAAATACAAATAGATCTTGATAAAAATAAATTTCAATGTTTATAATCTGCCATTTATTTCCAGTGCACTGTCTATGGCAAGGGATTGTGTGTTGGATATTAAGTTTATTCACAAGATTATTCACTGTCTATTTATTGATAATGACCACAACAAAAGTAATAATATGGATTTGAATAATATGGATTTGTAGTACTTATAGGCAAGTAATGAATAATAAACAAAATAAACCAATTATTTAACTGATAAATATAGTCTTATTTATTTTTTTTTTGCATGTGGATGCTTGTTTGGAGGCTTCTTGATTATAGTGTTCTGTGACGATTTATATCATCCAATCTGTGAAGATTGATCCTTATTGTACTTTTTCAGCTTATCAAACATGCTGAGTCAGTGGATCTTACAAGTAATGAAATAAATTACATTCTCTGTTGTGCATGTTTGCCTCTGTCATATGCTGATATGATTTGCAACTTTTATCACCACGGGGACAACATATGCCAGTATAGTTGCAGCTTGTGACTGGCATTACATCTGAATAGGATGTCTTTGAGGTTTTTCAATCTGCAGAAGACTGCTACTGGTTTGCTCAGGAGCATTAGTTTTAAAGTGTCCAATGATGGGCTGATGTTTCTGGATGATTTGGCCTATCTTTTTGTTGTAATGATGGTATGACAGGATTAAAGACATCTGATACCTTCATACTTCTCTCTAATTGAAGAGGTCATTATATTTCTCAAGAGGGGGGTTCCACCTGCTGTTATTAGGTTTTTGTTGTGGACATTCATAAAAGTGTTTAGACAACTCTCCAGATCTTTATGAAATGTTTCATTGTTAGAGTCAATTATGTGTATCCTTGAGTTCCTTTGTGTTCCTAATGTGATGCTCTAGATGAAATTAAATTATGCAGGATATAATCTATAGCTACATCACTCTGTATTATGATGCTCTAGATGAAATTAAATTATGCAGGATATAATCTATAGCTACATCACTCTGTATTATGATGCTCTAGATGAAATTAAATTATGCAGGATATAATCTATAGCTACATCACTCTGTACTATGATGCTCTAGATGAAATTAAATTATGCAGGATATAATCTATAGCTACATCACTCTGTATTATGATGCTCTAGATGAAATTAAATTATGCAGGATATAATCTATAGCTACATCACTCTGTATTATGATGCTCTAGATGAAATTAAATTATGCAGGATATAATCTATAGCTACATCACTCTGTATTATGATGCTCTAGATGAAATTAAATTATGCAGGATATAATCTATAGCTACATCACTCTGTATTATGATGCTCTTGTTCCTCCATTTTTGGATCAATACCAACTAGATTTATCATTTGAGTTCTAACTGATTGTGACCCAACAATGACATTGCCAGGTTGGGAGGAGGAGACAAGTATCCCACTCCTCCAGAAATGCCCCATATGGCTTGCATATATAATCGCCTCTGTGAACTAAAATCCAGCTCCTGGCCTTCATGAGTGGCTTAGCTTCACAATCCAGCAGACCATGTTTCTATTAACAGGAGAAGGGGTGAAGGCAGGCCTCTGGCACCTTAAAACTTTGGGTAGATGGGACTCATAAACCTTCAATGGTAGTTCATCTAGGAGAAGGCAAACTCTGATTCCAAACCTCTGCTGTCTTGTGGCTATACCCACTCATGTTAGAGGCTAAGGGAGTAAACCCTGACTGAAAATCTGGAGATGGAGTCACTAATGTGGTCAGACTTCAACATCATTCCAGCAACACTTGCAATGCTGTTGGTGCCATGCTGTATCAGCATTCATCATTCATTTGGGTCCACCAGCTGCATGGAGATCTGCTGCATTGGTAACAGCTGATTCTCCATACCACCCTGCCCAGGCTTCATAGCTCCACTGGAGAGGACACTCCAGTGTCATCATAATAGTGTCAGCACAACATGGGAAGTAGCATTTTACTGGTTCTAAGTCAAAGCTCAATTGATACTGAGCTTGGTGCCATGGGTTACTTCTGACTGTGGGAGAGATCACTGTGTCATCATACTCGACAGCTACCGCCCAACTCAAGCTGGCAAGCCCCCAGTCAGTAAGGTGCTGCCCAGCATGGCCTGGCTGCTCAGAGAATCATCTCAAAAGTGGTCTACAAACTCCACACCCGGCAAAACTCAAAGAAGAAACAAAAAGACTTCAGCTCTTTCTTTCACAAGCTGAAACATCATTGATTTGAGGTGAACGGCAGAATTGCCAACGCAGCAGCAGTGATGGTCATACTGAACTAGAGGGTTTGGAACAATCCCAACCTTACCTAGAAAACCAAACAACTGCATGTCCATCAGTCTTGCATGCTTAGCACACTCATCTTCAGCAGCATGACATGGACTACCTAAGTGAGACACAAGAGGAAACTCAACATCATCCACCTGAGATGCTTGCAGCCCATTCTGCACATCCAGGGGCAGGACAAAATACCGAACACAGAGGTTCTGGAATGTGCCAACATGAACAGCATGTTCTCAATCCTCAGTAAGAGGTGCTTTAGCTGGCTTGGCCATGTCAAGAAAATGGACCCAGTCTACATTCCCAAGGAAACAAACAAAAAGGAAAATTTCAAACTGCATATAAACAGAAGTATAGCATTTAACATAGTAGGTAATCATTAGTGTGTAAATAATAAAATGACAAGAAATGTCAAGAAGGAGGTTTGGAAATAAAGGAATAATATTATCTGAAACTGCAAATATTTGTCTGTGCACAAGCATCTTTGCTATTCTATAATTTGACAGCTGTGGGTGGGGGTAAATTGACCCCCAAACAAACAAATTATAGTCAAAACAAAGAAAGACAAAAGAGACCTTTGAAGAAAGTGTTGAATTTGATTTATTTCTCCTAATTGTGACTGAAATTTATTTTCAACATTCCTTCAAATAAGTTGTTTAGAAAATTTGCCATGACATATAACTAGCAGCTTGACCAGTAATAAAATAGATCTGATGGATAGAAAAATAGGAAGTTAATATATATATATATATATATATATATATATATATATATATATATATATATATATATATATATATATATATATATATATATATATATATATATATATATATATATATATATATATATATATATATATATGCTATTCATCCTCAACAAGAGAATAAAATGTGCAATTACTTGATTATTTGCCTTATCAAGATCAAACATTTTGAAAAAGTCAGGACCTACAACCAGAATCTAATGTAATAGATTTATAGATGGATACGCTGGTGTACATGTACCTTGTAACTATCTTACATATAGACAAACCATGGATATCAGATTTTTTCATGCAGGACTAACTTATTTAAGATATAATAAGAAGTCTTCTGGTGAAAACCACATGTCAATATGACTTTCCATTTCATAAAACTAGCAACAAGCTTTTCAAAATGGCTGTTATGGTGGCCATACTGGATGTCAGATTTTCACCATTTTCATTTTGTACTAACTAGAAATCATAATAAAGTCTTTTGGTTACAACCCAATGGTGGCTTAGAGAAGCAACAATAACTAAACATCCTAGGAAATCTTTTAGTTTAAAAATAACCCTGATGATATAATCAATTTATGAAAAGTAGCAATAACAATATTTTTTAGTTGGCTGATGTGATGGACAAATTGGATGCCTGAGCAGCACCATTTGTTTTAAAAGCCCAGGATGAATTTACACTGGATGTGTGTGTGTAAAGTTTCATGTCAATTCCCTATGTAACTTAGGAGCAATAGCAATAACAAACATGTGGTCAGACACCTGACACCTGACACCTGACATCAGATGATGGACATCAAACCACCTAAAAATCAATTCCTTTATATGTTCAATACAGCAAAAGCTTATAAACGTTTACACATCTTTTAATCAACCAACCAATCCCATCAGAATGTAATTTTACACTGTTATATACAAGACCATATTGAAATTGACTTTCTCTAACAAGAAAGTCAGTGTTAATCAGTCTTGATGTTGCAGAATAATTAAATCTGTTACTAGAGAGTACAATTATAGTGATAATATTTAGTTCATTACATTTTACTTATAAATTTTACACTTTTTAGAAGTGACATGTAAAGTGTCTGTCATCAACTACAAACAGATCAACTACAATGACTTTCGCTGAGTACATATTATGCACTAGTCTTCATACGATACCTTGTTAAGCCCAAATTAAGCAGCAAATCAATACAAGTATTGCAGTAACTCGATTAAAATTTCCTGAACTAATTGCTGCTTTAAGTAACAGATCTCCGTTGACAAGCCACATGGCAAAAGTATGCTCTGTATAGGATTCAACATTGTTGCAAAACACAAATAAAAATGTAGCAACACTGGTAACTTACATTCACCAGTATAAAGCCTATCAAGTGGAATGAGGAAAATGAGCTTGTTGTGCTTGTTGAAGACAAGCACTCCCAAGTGCTGATAGATGTTAGGTCAGTTAAGTTCACCAGGGTCAATTAGGTTTACTAGAGTCAATTAGGTTCACCAGGGTCAATTAAGTTCACCAGGGTTAGTGTTTAGTGCACTTTTGTCATTTACTCTCAATACTGAAGAAAGTATACATGTCATGAAAGCTATCCATGGCTGTTGAGTGAGAATCTTTATTGAACCAGTTTCAGTGTGCTCTATGTCAATTGATTTCTTAAATTATTTGACACTGTGCCATTACTACCACCTGAGTAAGCTAACACATAAACATTGTACTGGTACAATCGCCTGAGTAAGCTAACACATAAACATTGTACTTGTACAATCACCTGAGTAAGCTAACACATAAACATTGTACTTGTACAATCACCTGAGTAAGCTAACACATAAACATTGTACTTGTACAATCACCTGAGTAAGCTAACACATAAACATTGTACTTGTACAATCACCTGAGTAAGCTAACACATAAACATTGTACTTGTACAATCACCTGAGTAAGCTAACACATAAACATTGTACTTGTACAATCACCTGAGTAAGCTAACACATAAACATTGTACTTGTACAATCACCTGAGTAAGCTAACACATAAACATTGTACTTGTACAATCACCTGAGTAAGCTAACACATAAACATTGTACTTGTACAATCACCTGAGTAAGCTAACACATAAACATTGTACTTGTACAATCACCTGAGTAAGCTAACACATAAACATTGTACTTGTACAATCACCTGAGTAAGTTAACACATAAACATTGTACTTGTACAATCACCTGAGTAAGCTAACACATAAACATTGTACTTGTACAATCACCTGAGTAAGCTAACACATAAACATTGTACTTGTACAATCGCCTGAGTAAGTTAACACATAAACATTGTACTTGTACAATCTCCTGAGTAAGCTAACACATAAACATTGTACTTGTACAATCACCTGAGTAAGTTAACACATAAACATTGTACTTGTACAATCACCTGAGTAAGTTAACACATAAACATTGTACTTGTACAATCGCCTGAGTAAGCTAACACATAAACATTGTACTTGTACAATCACCTGAGTAAGTTAACACATAAACATTGTACTTGTACAATCACCTGAGTAAGCTAACACATAAACATTGTACTTGTACAATCACCTGAGTAAGCTAACACATAAACATTGTACTTGTACAATCACCTGAGTAAGCTAATGCAACTGCAAATAGGCTGCATTTTCCACCATTTCTAATTTATTGAAATAATTTAAAATATATGATTGCTTGTGTTGTTTTTGTTAACCATTTCACTGAGACTAGAATCTCAGATATTTTTCATGTCACAGGTCATGTTTTATTCATTTAAACAGATATCAATATTTTAAACATTGACTGTACATACTTACTTACAAGTTGGGGCAACTGCCATTGCAAAATATGCATGCATATCAGGGTTTTGCTGATTTTACTGATAACAGATCAAGGTCTATGCAGTTTGCATTGTATCCAACTGATATGCAAATATATATGGTACTTGACAACTGATATGCAAGTATATATGGTAGGTGACAACTGATATGCAAGTATATATGGTAGTGACAAACACAAAATAGTCTTGTACACATGTAAACATGACACCATATGCTGGGAAAATGCATGAGAGCATGAGAAACATGCACATATAGCTGGTATTGTGGGGTTTAATGCCACTTGTCAGCACAGGAGAGACTATACATAGCAACCAGTATATTTGTTGGAAGAATAATCTGAGAAGAAAAAACCAACTCAAAAACATCTATTGGCAAGCTTTCTTGTATACATACATTGGTTGAGTTAAATTTGTATTCCTATGAATAATATCAGACAGGTTTCAGAGAAATTCAAAAGCTAAAGGATTAGTAGCTTATCCAAGGATTATCATATACAGTATATACATATAACACAGAAAGGGGCATAACTCTGGAAAATGAATGGCAAAAACTGGTATGTGCAAATTGATCTCAAGTCAGTGATGTTTGCCATCTTTATGGATAATTCATTAAAATCTTAAAACTACACAAATCTACCACATCAGAATTATCATGGTTAATAGATAAAGCATTTTAACATCAAAAATGGACAGAAACGATATATAAATGTTGATGACATCAGTAGGCCAAGTCTAAGGGCAATACAGTTGCACACATAAGAGCAACAGCAAAGATGAGAACAGTCATTTACCAGCATCATCATCATGAATAGTCATTTACCAGCATCATCATCATGAATGCAGTCATTTACTATCATCATCATCATCATGAATACAGTCATTTACCAGCATCATCATCATGAATACAGTCATTTGCCAGCATCATCATCATGAATAGTCATTTACCAGCATCATCATCATGAATACAGTTATTTACTAGCATCAGCATCATGAATACAGTCATTTACTAGCATTATCAGGAGTACAGTCCTTTTCTAGCATCATCATGCATACAGTCCTTTTCTAGCATTATCATGAGTACAGTCATTTTCTAGCATCATCATGAGTAGTCTTTAACTAGTATTATCATGAGTACAGTCATTTTCTAGCATCATCATGAGTACAGTCTTTAACTAGCATTATCATGAGTGCAGTCATTTACTAGCATTATCATGAGTACAGTCATTTACTAGCATTATCATGAGTACAGTCATTTACTAGCATTATCATGAGTACAGTCATTTACTAGCATCATCATGAGTACAGTCATTTACTAGCATCATCATGAGTACAGTCATTTACTAGCATTATCATTATCAGAAGTACAATCATTTACCAGTGTGAACAGCAATTAACAATTTAACCTAACAAGATTCTTTTGACACCAACATTAAAGCATATCAATAATCAAAATTAATATTTATTTGGTTGTTTAAAAATACTGACAAGATAACATCATCTGATTATAGGGAAAATTTAAGCAAAAGACAATCAGTTGTGATATTTCTAAACTGAAATTCCAAGTCATGTGGAAGAAAGACTAGCAATTATGTTGTTACCCAAGGCTGAACAAGGGACTAGAAAACAGAGGCACAGTCATGAATCAGTCAGTTACTTCATTTATTTATATTTTATATTTTATCACAAAGAATGGATACTACTCTAATTGGTTGGGTGATCTTGTGGGATGTTATCTAATGAATGCTATTGTTATTGGAGGGGTGGTGGTGATTTTGTGGTAGGTTATCTTATGTGTCATAGTCTAATTGGGGTGGGGGTGGGGGTGGGATTTTGTTGGAGGTTTTCTAATTTGATGCTACTCTCACTGCGAGGGGGATTTTGTGGGAGGTTGTTTTGTATTTTATATTTTATCACAAATAATGGATACTACTTCAGTTGGTGGGGGATTTTGTGGGAGCTTGTCTGGCACTACAGTCTGGTAAACCTTGACAAATACAAGTAAATATGAAAGATGGTCTCTATCAGAAGACTAAGTTGTCATGGTGTTGCAATAAAAGAGGTTAATAAGTAGTATTTTAGATTAACTGATATAACAAACACCTTGTCTATGATACTATTAAATTTACTCATTTTAAATACAGTTATTTTTCTTTTTGTTCTATCTAGAACATTTTGGCCATATTTCATGGTTCCTTCTCTACGGTACACAAATAATGCCCAGGAATTCAAGGTAAGACCATTTCTTCCTTGTAACTGCTAAGTGTTGAAAACCATCTCTGATATTCTCCAGTTACAACAAAATTTTCAAAATAACCTGCTATAATACACATACTGGATGTCAGCTTGACACCATTTTCACTGAGGACTATGCTGACATAATTGGAATTGGTTTAGTGAAAGCCCCACCATATCAATAGATTGATCATACCTCCAGGGGAGTAGTGACAACAAGACTTTAAGATGGCCACTGTGGCAGCCATATTGGATTCATGATGGCACCATTTTAATTTATGACCAACTAAACATTATAAGAAACCTAGGAATAGTGATAACACTTTTCATTCAAGGATATCATAATAAGTTTATTTGATAATGAAAACCCTATGTTGGGTGTGACTATTCATTCAAGAGGAGTAGTGATAACAATTTTCAAGATAGTTACCTTGCTGGACATTTTGAACATTAGATCAACTAGACACAAGAAGTCTTTCAGTCAAAAAAAATGTCATTTTTCATGTGAATCCATTCTGGATGAAAATGTATTAAATTTCAAGATGGCCAATTATATATTGAAAACTGTGACAAGTCATAGAACCATCTAGAAATGACGCATCCTTACTGAGTCTCCCACTAGAAATGACACATCCTTCCTGAGTCTCCCACTAGAAATGACGCATCCTTACTGAGTCTCCCACTTACATAAAGAATCCTATTAAAAGTAATCTAATGTTCAGCACTCTCAATTTTCAAAAAGCTGATGCAACATTTGTTTCCATGGTTACATAAGAAATATTGAATATGGAAAATGTGAGGCATCAAATGATGCCTCTCTCCAACTCACTAACCACATGTACTAACATTGACTGAAATATCTAACAGTTTAAGAGTCATAATCTGGAAACAGCAACGTTTATCATAAGACAGACAGACTGACAGACAGATGGAGCAATAACTACATGTTATAAACACAAATTTCAGTGAATATAGGTTGTCCTTTTATTTTAAGAGAATGCATCAATCTTTGTAAACCACTCTTTATTCATAAAATTGATTTTTTTAAAATAATTTTTTTTAATATAATTATATTTATTATCCTCGTAATACGTTGACCACTGGGTCAGGGAACCATCCCAAGGTCACCTTACAACATTTCTGATAATCTAGGAATAATAAATATAATCTACTGAAAAAGGAAAACACTCTCTCACACAGATACACACATGCATATGGCATATAAAATTGAATGGGCTACTCCTAAACTTATTCAAGATAGTTATACACACCTGTTGAATCATATAAAGTACATTGTAATTTCAACACCCTCGACCTCCACTATGAATTTCATTTAAAGTCTTATTTAAGCCCAAATAATCATTTCCTTTTAGAAACTCACAATGTCTGATTTATGCATTTTATTGTCAGTTAAAATTCAGACCATTTCAACATATCCAGTAAATTTGGCAATTCAGGGAAATAGAATGTTTTAAAAATTCATGTTAGTGTGTTAGCAAGAAATTAGGTATTTTAATTTAAAATGGAATCTAACAGAAAGTTGCAAATACTGTTATGAATACAGTCAGATCAGCTGGTGAGTACATGTACTCAACTATTCACACTCCAGCTGCTATTTTATATATATATATATATATATATATATATATGTATGAATGAATGGTTATTATCTATTATAAATGAATATTAAATAATTATGCCATAAGTGGTTAACTTATTTCTCATGTAAAATGAATCGGCTTGTAAAGTACATAACTGAAGTCAAGATTTGCACCTGACCTGATCTTGAATAGCTAAAGGATACACATGAAATATTGTCTTCAGTTAACTGTATTAGCTGGATATTGCTTAGTATTATGGTACATAGAAAGATGTCATTTTGTGGACCTTGACCTTTCTGGGATTTCACTGTGCAAAGCACAATGGTATCTTGTAGTCCCTGACCGTAATGTTATAGCAGAGCTTCACTGTACACAGGTGCATCATTCCACTATGTGGAACCCTACCTTTGTGTTACAGCTGAGTTACAATACATACAGCTTGCATGATGACAAATTGGGATACCCAACTCTTTGTGTTACAGCTGAGTTACAATACATACAGCTTGCATGATGACAAATTGTGATACCCTAACCTTTATGTTACGGAGTTACAATACATGCTTGCATGATGACAAATTGTGATACCCAACTCTTTGTGTTACAGAGCTAAAATACATACAGCTTGCATGATGACAAATTGTGATACCCTACCTTTGTGTTACAGAGTTACAATACATACAGCTTACATGATGACAAATTGTGATACCCAACTCTATGTGTTACACAGCTAAAATACATACAGCTTGCATGATGACAAATTGTGATACCCTACCCTTTGTGTTACAGCCAAGCTAAAATGCATACAGCTTGCATGATGACAAATTGTGATACCCTACCCTTTGTGTTACAGCTGAGCTAAAATACATACAGCTTGCATGATGACAAATTGTGATACCCTACCCTCTGTGTTACAGCCGAGTTAAAATACATAATAATAATAATAATAATAATAATAATAATAATAATAATAATAATAATAATAATAATAATAATGAGGATTTTGAATAGCTCCTAATCTTTAAAAGCTCTAAGCACTTTACACCATTAATAATGATATGACTACACTACAGAACAACAAATGACAAAAACAATGAAATTGGAAAACATAAAAAAAAAACATACTGAAAATATATGATACAAAACATGATTAGGTCGCTAAGTTTGTCCCTGAAGTTGAAACAGGTGAGTCTTGAGAGCACTCTTAAAAGGGACCACTGCGTCTTTGTGTCTAATTTCAATGGGCAATTCATTCCACATCGCCGGGCCCTGGTATGCAAACGAACGTTGTCCATATGACTTTGTTTTCACCTTGGGAACAATGAGTATATGATTATCAGAAGAAGAGAGTAAGGATCTAGCTGGTGTATACACATGGGTGAGGCTGGATAGGTATGTTGGACTGGAGTCTGTCATTGAAATATAGCACAGAGAACAAATTTTGTGTTTGATTCTGTATCGAATTGATAGCCAGTGTAGGGTACAGAGCAGTGGTGAGGTGTGCTCTGATCGAGGTACTCTAAAGATGATCCGAGCAGCTGTGTTTTGAACTTTTTGAAGTTTCTGGAGTAAATATTGTGATGAGCCAGACAGAAATGAGTTACAATAGTCCAGTCTTGAAAGTACTAATGAACACACAAGTGTTTTCATGGCATCAACAGAAAGATATTTACAAATGAAACTGATGCGTCTCAATTCAAGATATGCAGCCCTGAAGATGTTCATAACATGTTGGTGAAATGTGAGAGTACTGTCTAGAGTAACACCTAGATTCCGTACTGACTGTGAGAATTTAATGTTGGTGTTGCTGATATTTATTGTCTGAGGTAAAGGATGTGAATGAGAAAGTCTTTGTGCTGTGATCAGAATGGCCTCAGTTTTATCATCATTCATCTGCAGCTTGTTACATGTCATCCATGATTTCACATCAGAAATGCACCTCTCTACTCCATGGATGGTAGCATCAACTTCATTTGGGTGGCTAGACTTGGATATTTGGGTGTCATCAGCGTACAATTGGTGCAACACTGGGTGATGATCTATGACAATTGAGAGCAGCTGAGTGTACAGAATGAAGAGAACAGGTCCAAGAACAGATCCCTGTAGAACGCCATAACATACGTCAACTGGGCTGGAGTGTATTCCATTTGCAGATATAATTTGTGTCCTGTTCACTAAGTAGGACTTGAACCACTGTAAGGCTATATTCTGAATGCCAAATACATGCTGGAGACGGTGAAGTAATACATCATGGTCTATTGTGTCAAATGCTGCAGATAAATCCAGGAGAGTGAGGACTGTAATCTTTCCACTACATGTATCCAAAGCAGAGAGAATGTCACTAAATACTTTCAGAAGAGTAGTTTCCGTACTGTGGCAAGGGTGATATGCAGACTGTACATTTGTTAAAAGACTGTTTGAGTTCAAATAAGATACAAGTTGAGTTAGAACAACCTTTTCTAAGATTTTTTATATGAAAGGGAGATTAGAAATTGGGCGGTAGTTCTTTAAATCATTATGATCCAGTGTTGGTTTCTTTAGCAGTGGCTTTACGATGGCAGTTTTGAAAAATGATGGGAATTCCCCTGATGAGAGAGAGATATTAATAACATCAGTTAGTGAAGGCAATATTTGTTCTAAGCACTCAAGCAGCAGTGATGTCGGAACTGGATCAAGTCCACAAGACTTTGGTGCACTTTTCATCATGATTGTCTGTACTAAATCTATAGAAACAGGTTCAAATGCTCCTATAGGTTGTCACTGAAATTCTGCATCATACAGCTTGCATGATGACAAATTGTGATACCCTACCTTGTGTGTTATAGAGAAGTTTCACTCTATACAGGGAGTGATAGGCATAAGAAGTTTTAATCCAGAAAGGAATAGTGGATGGAAAATGAATATAGAAATGTAAAAATGGCTAAAAATACTGAAACTGAAGAATTTTGAAAATCAAAATCTATATCACACTATAACTAGCAACAAATTTCATAGAACATCAAAAAGTATGGATGGATGGACAAAAGGAACAAAACAAAACATAAAAATATAGTGAAAAGCACCAGGCACATAATGGACCAATAGTTTTTTTAGTGTCTAACATTGGACAGAATATGGACCACTAATCTTGTATGTGTGTACAACATTTCATAGAAATATGTACCACTAATCTTGCATGTATGTGCAACATTTCATAGAAATATGGACCACTAAGCTTGTATATTTACACAATTTCATAGAAATATGGACCACTAATCTTGTATGTGTGTACAATGGTTCATAGAAATATGGACCACTAATTGTGTATATGTGCAACATTTCATAGAAATATGGACCACTAAGCTTGTATGTGTACACAATTTCATAGAAATATGGACCACTAATCTTGTATGTGTGTACATCATTTCGTAGAAATATGGACCACTAAACAACTAATCTTGGATGTGTGTACAAGATTTCATATAAATATGGACCACTTCCCACCAGAGATATCAGTATTACTAGTCGATTATGTACCACATTTACAGAGACTGATGTAAAACGAGTCCAATGCGTATCAACTTTCACAAAGATATCTTCACCACTAGTCCAATATGTGTACCAAAAAACCCAAAGATATCTTCACCACTAGTCCAATATGTGTACCAAAAAACCCAAAGATATCTTTAATGGTTGTGAAGCAATGATGCTTCAGAAATGTAAGTGTGAATGAAAAATAGAGGGATGAACAGAAAAATTAATGAAAATATTACAAATGTTGAAAAGAAAGAAGTAGAAATAGATAAAAGTTCAATGAACTATAAGTCTGACATATGCACAAGATTAATAGAGATCTCTTGTATGGTTCTGTTGCTTTGCTCTGGAAATTAAAGTTTGAAGAGTTTATATTCCAGAAACAAACATGGTTACTGACAGGCAAAGAGACATATTACAGACAACAGACAGACAGCTGAGCATTGTGATGGTTTTATCTCTCCATATTGTATGCCTAGGGAGTACAAATGAACATGTAGCAAATACTGAAGATTTGAATCATTTAAAAATATAAACATTTTATATCTCATAAATATTTTAAAACATGTTAGTGATAATTAAAGGTCAAGGACATTTATCATGCTTACACATTAAAAGACTGGAGGGGTACAAGGAAAGAAACAAGATACTCCAACATTTAGTTACAACAAGAAATAATACCATACAATTATTCAGTTCAGTAAGTAAGTATGTAACTAATGAATTAAAAATGTGGGTAGATGGAGTATGCTAAGCCGTTAACTGAAGCACTGAATTTGCTGCAGAGCATGACCTTGACACTGTGGTATAAAGACTAAGTGATAATGTCACCAAAGGAATTGCTTTAGCTTCATAAGAAAATCAATCAAGGAATTTAGAAAATATAATGTACGAATAAACCTTATAATGTACGATAATAATGTACGAATAAACCATATAATGTACGAATAAACCTTAAGCGAAACCATAATATAACCTTTTCTATTTCTGTGACTTTGATGCCCTGGTCAAAGTGACAAGCACATGTCATGGAATAAATCATCTTATCTTCACAACTAATCATCCCATTAATAAATCTAATCCATCAAGGATTTAGAAAATATAAGAAATTTTCAAATTTTTTTATAACTCAAACTTTAACTCAAATTTGCTGTAACTATGACTTTAACCCCAAACTCAATGGAGCAAGCATATGAGTGTCATAACTCCACTCTTGATATGTGCCAAGTATGCTGAAAATCAATCCAAGAGTTGAAGATGTACATGGAATTTAAAGGCTTTAACCAAAACTTTTACAAAATTGTCAACACAGCATAATGGCTAGTGGAAAGTTACTGCTGGATGTTGCTTTCTATAAACACAGACGTGACAAAAGAAACTGCCCAGTGCTTCAGAATAACAAATCAAAATCACTTGATAAATACTGTCTTAATGTACACATAAGGATTATTATGGCTAAAACACAGAAAAACTGACAATTGTTGCCATAAAAATCAATTCAAAAGCTTACCTTATTGCAGATGTGGCAAACACTTGGCCATTTGAGCCCACTGATAAAACAACCATAGACGCTACAACTACTAGTAAGTCTGGAAAGTAAGAAAAAAAAATGTATTGTTCCCACAAAAAGATGAAAACACAAATTATTCAAGGACAATAGAAAACAAAAATGATTCAATTTTATAACTGTATAGAACCTACAAATGCAGATATTCGTGATTTTGCTGTTTGTTGTCATATCAATTGTATCAACAATGCTGCAATATGTATGTATGTATGTATGTATGTATGTATGTATGTATGTGTGTGTGTGTGTGTGTGTGTGTGTGTGTGTGTGTGTGTGTGTGTGTGTGTGTGTGTGTGTGTGTGTGTGTGTGTGTGTGTGTATGTATGCATGCATGCTTGCATGAATGTATATATGTATGTATGTACGTACATATGTAATGTACACAGAATATTTTAAAAATTTCATGCATATAATCAGATGAAGATTTAGTCAATTTTGCTAAAAGTGTTATCAATCTTTTACATTTTGTCATATAATGGCTAGTTTGAATAATGAAATAAATCACACACTATGCAATTGTTCAAATGTTTGAAAAGCATAGTAGGGGAACCAGTCAAATGATTATGGTTTAGTAGATGAATACTACAGACAGAACAACACTGAAATCTTTAATGAATTTCACTGACAAGACTCAGCTCTTCAATTTTCTTTCTTTTCTCAGCTTTAATTCATGTACATGTATATCATGCACTACCAAATCAATGTGTTGTCACCCTTGTGATGCCATATGCGCTGAGACATTCTGGTATTAGTACAAATATCAATGTACTCTCACACCTGTGATGTAATATGTACTGGGATATTCTAGTATTAGTACAAATATCAATGTACTGTCACACCTGTGATGCCATATGTACTGGGGCATTCTGGTATTAGTACATATATCAATGTACTCTCACACCTTTGATGTAATATATACTAGGATATTCTAGTATTAGTACATATATCAATGTACTGTCACACCTGTGATGTAATATGTACTGGGACATTCTAGTATTAGTACAGATATCAATGTACTGTCACACCTGTGATGCCATATGTACTGGGATATTCGAATATTAGTACAGATATCAATGTACTGTCACACCTGTGATGCCATATGTACTGGGACATTCTGGTATTAGTGCATATATCAATGCACTCTCACACCTGTGATGCTATATGTACTGGGACATTCTGGTATTAGTACAGATATTAATGTACTCTAGCTCACACCTGTGATGCCATATGTACTGGGACATTCTGGTATTAGTGCAGATATCAATGCACTCTCACACCTGTGATGCCATATGTACTGGGACATTCTGGTATTAGTACAGATATCAATATACTGTCACACCTGAAATGCCTTATGTACTGGCCCTGGTATTTTGGCATTAGTACAGATATCAATGCAGTATTTCATTGCAAAAAATATCATGGTGCCAATAAATGTTACTGAATCATTACATCTCTACAGTATACAGAGTAAAAATACATTTATATACATACCAATGATTGAGATAGGTTTCCTTATAAATCGAAAGCGACCTCTCACACCTATATATTTGCTGCGGCACCCTGCTGACCATAATCTCACTGCATATTCTACACCAAAAAATACTACTAAAAATATCTCCTGAAATGTGAAAACAAAACAAGTTTCAACTTCATGTTTAGTTTTCTTTAGCTCAAATAAAATTTACTTTAATCTTTTTAATTTAATTTTAAAATCACTGACAAAAGAAATATTTATGAGCACCGAGTACTGACATTCCCAATTGAGGCTGATGTCTCCATCCAGCTCCTCCCAAATAAACTCATTTAACAGGGAAAAGCCAGCATTTTCCAACTCTTTTGAAACCAGAAAAATTCAGGGGCAGAACCCTGGATTTTGAGTGTTTAACTCCAGATTGGTCTGGTGAAAACAAATACAGAGCCTTGACAGAAGAGGAGCATTCCTCTCTCATTGTAGAGAGGATACATGCTTGATCTGTTAGATCCAATTTACAGACTTTTAGAAAGTACCAACTGTGAGATTTGAAAGAGGGGACAGGAGAGGTAAGCAGCTGTCTCATTCCAAATGGGGGAGGAGTCCACAGGCTTTCTACTATGGCCTTTATAATTGCCTTATTTACCAAAAAAAGGGTAAGCAGGTGTTTAAAAAAGTTTGGCTTGGCAGTTTTATTGGACTCCCTGCTTAAAGCATTTTGGGAGGGGAACCATAAACATCCATTTTTTTAAATGGCTGATCAGCATCATGCATATAAAACTTACACTCCGCAAAGTTCATTATCATTTAACAAAAGTAAATGTATTACTGTCACCAAAATTATAGAATTCTCCATTTGGCCTTTTATGTTTTGATCAATAGCAAATATTAGTCTAATACATAAATTGCCACTCAAAAGCACTTAAAGCTCAGCTCTCATGGCATAATTGACATTTTGTTCAGTCACTGTAAAGGTCAAGCTGTGCATTCACATATTTAATGTAAAAGCTTTCTTCATATAATTTTTAATTATTTTTTTTCTAGTTGCAGTAATGACAGTCCTATTTGCCACAGACTGATATTGTTTGCCTAAATTTTAAAAGTCTTGATGGAAGAATGCTTACTGATATTGTTTACCTAAATTTTAAAAGCCTTGATGGAAGAATGCTTACTGATATTATTTGCCTAAATTTTAAAAGCCTTGATGGAAGAATGCTTACTGATATTATTTGCCTAGATTTTAAAAGCCTTGATGGAAAAATGCTTACTGTCAAATTTAATGAAATTTAATGAATTTTCTATTTGTAGAATTAGTGGCCATGTTTGATAGCAGATTGGTATCATCTGTATAACTTTTAAAATCTTTTGTTAAATTCTTCTGTGTCAAGGTTGGCTAAAAATGGTATAATTTTTGAGAAGCTGAAAACTGGTAAAATGTCAATGGCAAAGAGATTACTGATATTATTTGCCTAAATTTTAAAAGCCTTGATGGAAGAATGCTTACTGATCTTGTTTGCCTAAATTTTAAAAGCCTTTTATGGAATAATGCTTACTGATATTGTTTGCCTAGATTTTAAAAGCCTTGATGGAAAAATGCTTACTGTCAAATTTAATGAAATTTAATGAATTTTCTATTTGTAGAATTAGTGGCCATGTTTGATAGCAGATTGGTATCATCTGTATAACTTTTAAAATCTTTTGTTAAATTCTTCTGTGTCAAGGTTGGCTAAAAATGGTATAATTTTTGAGAAGCTGAAAACTGGTAAAATGTCAATGGCAAAGAGATTACAAATAACACACAATCAACAAATATAAACAATACACAATCAGTGAAAATAAATATAATGAACTGAAGGCAGAATTTTGCAAAAATCATAGCATGTGGAGCAGACGTCTTACTAGGAGTTACATAATTTTGGAATTTGCTTCAAAGGTATTTAATCCTTGTGCCTAATGGCATATTTGGGCTGGATACCCCAGGGCACTACAAGAGATTGTAGAGAGCAAAGCATAACAAGTGGAAATTTTTATGTAGATCTCTATCTCTATCTATATCTCTATCTATCCCTTAGTCTTGCTGACCGTTGGGGCACCACTGATGACCTGACAACCAGCTTCCTCGATTCCAATCTGTTCTCTGATACTCTCACTGTGTCACTCAGCTTCAGTCCTGTCCACTCTGAGATGCTATCCTCCCATCTTTTCCTCTGTCTTCCTCTCCTTCACCCTCCCTGCACAGTACCTTGCATGATTGTCTTAGCAAGTCCTGTTGATCATGTGACATGTCCATACCATTTCATTTTGCGCTTTTTCACAATGGTCAATAGTCTTCATAGGGCCCAATAGCTTGCTTAATTCTGTTTCTCACTTCCTCATTCGTGACATGATCTCTATATGTAATGCCAAGCAACCTTCGAAAGCATCTCATTTCAACAGCTTGTATCTTCCTTTCGAGATCCGCTGTGAGGGTCCATGACTCACAGGCATATAGGAATACAGATGCAACCAAGGAGCGCATCAGTCTGATTTTTGAGCTGACTAAGGTGTTTCTGTCTTTCCAAACTGTCTTCAGCCTTGCCATTGCTGTTATTGTCAGTGCAATCCTGGACAATATCTTTGGTTTCGATCTCTCGTCTGCCACGATGGCTCCTAAGTTCTTGAATCTATTAACTGTTTCCAGTTTTTGGCCTCTAATCATGATGTCAGTGCTGATGCCATTGGTGTTGTTGGTCATCAATTTGGTCTTCTCTGCACTGATTTCCATACCAAAAGCAGTACCTGTCCTGTCCAGTTTTTCCACCAACTGAGCTAGCTCCTCCTCTTTTCACACAAGGCCATCGATGTCATCAGCAAAGCACAGATTCGTTATTATTCTGCCTCCAATACTGACAGTTCCTTCATGGTCTTCCAGTGCATCTGTCATGATTCTTTCAAGGAAGATGTTGAAGAGAGTAGGTGAAAGCAAGCAGCCCTGTCTGACTCCCACAGTTGTCCTAAACCAATCTCCTAATTTGACTGTTGAAGCATACTGCACTGGTGTCCTTGCTGTAAAGGCTTTCTATGACTTTGATCAGGTTAGCGTTGATGTTGTACAGCTTCATGGTGGACCAAAGGGCTGCATGCCATACCCTGTCAAAACGCCTTCTTAAAATCTATAAAGACATGATAAAGGTCTTGTTGGTGCTGGAGGTATTTCTCACATAGTATTCTCAGGTTGAAAATCTGTTCAGTTGTGCATAGGGTCTGGTAAAATTGTTTTCCCATTAGTTTGATTAAAGGTTTGTGAAGAGTGGTTAATTTCAAAGAGTAGAGTAGGGAGACAAGGGTGTACATTCCTTATATTTCTTTAGGAAATTCCCAGGGTGCCCGTGAGAGTTGGCACTGAGAGATTCCCAGGATGTATGAAATGACAACACTGAAAGAATAAGAAGAAAGCCATGGAGACTTCCAGTGTGTACACAAGAGGAACATTGTATAGAAGGAGGAAGAGTAAGAAAGGAGGAAAGAAGAGAAATTAGATGAGTACTTGGGAAAACTCACTGAACAGAGACTCTCTCACATTAGGACAGTAATTTCCATATGACGAAGTAAATAGTAAAGTGCATTTGCTCAACACAGCCATTATTGTATTATGATATATTGAATTGATGATTTACCAAGATGAAATTCTTGCATTGATTCACATAATTGATAAAATTGTTCAACCTTGAGTTGTTATATGCATTTAGAGAGTTGGTATTACTGACTGGGAACTCGTGAAAAGTCATTCAATTTTAATGCACACCTTCTACAGTATTATTTATTATACCGTAGTGGATCAGTATTATTCATAATATAGTAGCAGGGTTATAACAATAAACAATGCACAATTAGCAAAGATCCATGCTATAAGATAGCAAAACTAGGAACAATTATTAAAATGCAAGGTAATTACTTTTTTAAGGATACATTGTATAGTTATGATTTATTACTTTTTTAAGGACACATTGTATAATTATGATTTATTACTTTTTTAAAGACACATTGTATATTTTGATTTATTAATTTTTAAAGGATTCATTTGTATAGTTATGATTTATTACTTTTTAAGGAAACATTGTATAGTTATGATTTATTACTTTTTAATGATTCATCTGTATAGTTATGATTTATTACTTTTTAAGGACACAATATGATTTTTTACTTTTTAAGGATACATTGAATAGTTATGATTTATTACTTTTATCTAGGATACATTGTATAGTTATGATTTAATACTTTTTAAGGATACATTGTATAGTTATGATTTATTTCTTTTTTAAGGATACATTGTATAGTCATCATTTATTACTTTTTAAGGACACATTGTATAGTTATCATTTATTACTTATTTAAGGATACATTGTATAGTTATGATTTATTACTTTTTTAAGGACACATTGTAAAGTTATGATTTATTACTTTTTTGTAGTTATGATTTATCATTTTTTAAGGACACAATATGATTTTTTTACTTTTTAAGGATACATTGTATAGTTATGATTTATTACTTTTTAAGGACACATTATGATTTATTACTTTATTCTAGGATACATTGTATAGTTATGATTTATTACTTTTATCTAGGATACATTGTATAGTTATGATTTATTACTTTTTAAGGATACATTTAAATAGTTATGATTTATTAGCAGAGCAAGTATCATGAAGATATCTCAAAATGTTTAGGAGGTATGGAATAAAAGCATCCACACTGCACTCAATTTCCGGGCTAAGTGATTTCTGCCAGGCCTGAATAGGGCAATTTCGTGGTGGGAAAATATGGAAAACAAAGTGTGGTCAACATTTACAGTTTAGAAACATAAAACAGACATTTTAATAAACCTCATTGTCAAATCATATTAAATAAATACTTAATAAGCTTTATGAAAATGTTAAAATATTTCTTCTTATTTCAAAAAATTGTTGTTTCACATATTAGTAACTTACAAGTCCAACTGCAAACTGCACAGACTAAGATCTGCCATTGCATAATGTGCTGACAGATATGGGTCTGTACATTTTGTTAATCAATAGAACAAACAACACAAACCCTGATATGCAGGTGCATAATGCAATGGCAGATCAAGACCTTTGTTGTTTGCAGTTTGACTTATAAGAAAGTATATACAGCTCTACACTCTTTCCTATTTAAATTGGATGACAGATACCAATTATGTAAGTCCTATTTAAATTGGATGACAGATACCATTATGTAAGTTCTATTTAAATTGGATGACAGATACCAATTATGTAAGTCCTATTTAAATTGGATGACAGATACCATTATGTAAGTCCTATTAAAATTGGATGACAGATACCAATTATGTAAGTCCTATTTGAATCGGATGACAGATACCATTATGTAAGTCCTATTTAAATTGGATGACAGATACCAATTATGTAAGTCCTATTTGAATTGGATGACAGATACCATTATGTAAGTCCTATTTAAATTGGATGACAGATACTAATTGGATGACAGATACCATTATGTAAGTCCTATTTAAATTGGATGACAGATACCAATTATGTAAGTCCTATTTAAATTGGATGACAGATACCATTATGTAAGTCCTATTTAAATTGGATGACAGATACCAATTGGATGACAGATACCATTATGTAAGTCCTATTTAAATTGGATGACAGATACCAATCGGATGACATACAATTATGTAAGTCCTATTTAAATTGGATGACAGATACAATTATGTAAGTCCTATTTAAATTGGATGACAGATACCATTATGTAAGTCCTATTTAAATTGGATGACAGATACTAATTGGATGACAGATACCATTATGTAAGTCCTATTTAAATTGGATGACAGATACCAATTATGTAAGTCCTATTTAAATTGGATGACAGATACCATTATGTAAGTCCTATTTAAATTGGATGACAGATACCAATTGGATGACAGATACCATTATGTAAGTCCTATTTAAATTGGATGACAGATACCAATCGGATGACATACAATTATGTAAGTCCTATTTAAATTGGATGACAGATACAATTATGTAAGTCCTATTTAAATTGGATGACAGATACCTATTGGATGACAGATACCATTATGTAAATCCTATTTAAATTGGATGACATATACCATTATATAAGTCCTATTTAAATTGGATGACAGATACTAATTGGATGACATATACAATTATGTAAGTCCTACTTAAATTTGATGACAGATACCATTATGTAAGTCCTATTTAAATTGGATGACATATACCATTATGTAAGTCCTATTTAAATTGGATGACAGATACCATTATGTAAGTCCTAATTAAATTGGATGACAGATACCAATTGGATGACAGATACCATTATGTAAGTCCTATTTAAATTTGATGACAGATACCATTATGTAAGTCTTATTTAAATTGGATGACAGTTACCATTATGTAAGTCCTATTTAAATTGGATGACATATACCATTACATAAGTCCTTTCATAATAATTTACAGGATGAAAATATGTATTAAAAGTTTTTACTTTTACTAGAAGTCAAAAAATAAAGTTGCTTATAATAATAATATGCATGGATGTTAGAAAACAACAGATGAATTTATAAGAATCGGATTTTTTTTCAGTAGTACTTCTAGTCTATCTTCATAACTAGAGTGGACATATAAAAAAAATTTTGCATTATGTACTGTATATACAATAAATAACTTTCAAATCAAGTCACCAACAAAAACACATTTGATTGCAGTAGCTATTTGAATTCTTACCATCCAAAATAATGTTTCATTGGCAAATTCAGTGTATTGTTCTATTGTGGAAAGCACGCTGAATATCAGGCATATTAGCACCATCATGAAGCTGAAGAGAAGAAAGGAAAATGGGTCAATGGTCTTTTATGAATGATTTATATGAATGGTAACAGTCACTAATGTATATTCAGACTAGTGACTACTTTCACAGGTACTAATATAACATTGTTAACAGGTTTGCATTGTTAACTTATGGGAAACCTGTTACAAGGTTTGATGTCTATCAAAAAGGGAGGGGCCATGAGAGGATCACTGGCATCTCATCTCTGTCTGTGTGGGTTCGAGTCTCGGATTCGGCCAATGTGGGTATGTGAGAAAACTTGCCAGTAGCTTCTCGTGGGTTGGTGGTTCTTGCTGGGGTTTTCCCAGGTTCTTCCTCCACCATTAATACTGGCTGCCATGTATAGCCTATCTTATGCTGAAAAATGGCATTAAACCATACTACAACAACAACATCAAAAACGGAAAGAATTTTTCTTTGTTTATTCAGCAATGCATTTGATGCTAAATTTTTCGTTTTGCTTTTCTATCTTTTCAGCTCTTATCCTTTGTCTTTTGCTGTTATAAAATTCAAGCAATGTGCTTTACTTAAATATAATTCCTCTTCTACTGTCAAATTGTCCTTTCTTTATTGCAATAAAAGTCATGACAGATCACATCGGTTGGTGTGAAATGTGCTAAAAGCTTCCTTGATACGTGGGAGAAAAAGTATTAAGATTTTTTTAACTTTCCCATTTAAATATGTTGGATGTGAATTTGTTTTCATCATTGAAAATCTTTACCTTTTGGGTTGTAAACGTTATATTGTCATGAACAGGTTTTGTTGAAGGTATGTATCATTATCAACAATGACATAAAATGTTTATTTCAGTCCATAGTAAGATGCAAGCTGAGAACAGGTTAATGAAACAAATCCGAATTTTATCACTTTAAGCAGCATCAATTGTCAAACTGTACTGGATGACAAATTATAATAAACAACAGAACTTTAACATAAAATATGTAGTGCAGATGTATCATCCTGTGCTCCCTAAATTTATCCCCCCCCCCTGCAAGTGTCCCCACTCACAGGGTCTACTCTAAACCTAAATATTTTGGGGATCGGATTATCAACTGCTTTTGAAAAAAGAGAACATTTACTGAATATAGGAGGAATTTAGTAAAGAAATAAAGATAGGTTTAAAATACCAGTAACTGCATATCTCAGAATAGACTCTGACCCCTATTAATCTCCATCTCAGAATAGATCCTGAACCCTCTACAACTCATCCCAAAAAAGACCTGGAATCCTCTCAAACTACATCCTTGGATAGACCCTGACCCATCTTGAGCTCTATCACAGAGTAGACCCTGAACCCTCAATAAATCGACCCTTGAAAATAAACCCTGAACCCTCTCAAACTCCATCCCAAATTAGACCCTGAAAACTTCTCACACTCAATCTCATAATGGAACCTGAAAAATTCTCGAATTCAACCTCAGGGCAGAGTCTGAACCCTGTATGACTCCATCACAGAACAGACCCTGAATCCTCTCAAACTACATCACAGAACAGACCCTGAACCCTGTCAAACTCCATCACAGAATAGACTCTGAACCCTCTCAAACTCCATCACAGAATAGACCCTGAAACCTCTCAAACTCCATCACAGAATAGACCCTGAACCCTGTCAAACTCCATCACAGAATAGACCCTGAACCCTCTCAAACTCCATCACAGAATAGACCCTGAATCCTCTCAAACATCTATCACAGAATAGACCCTGAACCCTCTCAAACTCAATCACAGATTAGACCCTGAACCCTCTCAAACTCTATCACAGAAAATAACAAAACAAATGCTGTATACATCTAAAGACCACCTTGAATAAAAGCTGCATATTGGTCTATTTTCAAACCTAGCCTTGTCATATAGGAATCAAATGATCAAACATTTAGTGTACTGTGCTGCACTATTCAAGAAGCTGAAGGCATTGATCACATTGTGAGAACTATTAATCTTTAAGTCAACTAATTTACCTTGTAGTTGAATTATCTTCATAATAAAAATCCAAGTAATCTTATGAGAGTATATCACATTTTATTTAAAGAAAAATTTGTTCAAGTTCCAGAGTCTGGAATTTTTTGTCAGATCCTTCATTGTCATTAGTACAAATCTCTTCATTGTCACTAGTACAAATCTCTTCATTGTCATTAGTACAAATCTCTTCAAATGCACGCATAGCAGTTATATATCTGTATGGATCAATTCACTTGAAAATGTTAATTTAAATAATAGCCAAGCAATACACATTTTATGTGTATTTTATATTATTTGAGTTCACATATATTGAAATGTAAATATTAGTGTGATTTGTTTGATGCTGAAGGATTTTGTACATCCATCAATCACTTAAATGGGGATTCATTTACGCCTGATAGTATATTAAAATTTGATGATTAGAGTACAGCACTGTATGCCAGCCATAAAGCATTGTATTCTAAAAGTCTCTACACTTTGTCATAATTCTGGCCATAAATTTGAAATTCTATAAACCAAAAAAGAAATTTTAAAACTTGTAGTTGGTAGAGTTGATAAACAGGAAGCTGAATGACATTTTGAATGGAATATTATCAGAAATCTTTGCCAGTCATCAACAAGCCAACATCAACCAAATCACGGACACATTTCTATTATGTGCTAAAACTTTATAAATGTTTTTTTCATATACATGTATAATACATTTTCTAGACAGCTAATTTAAACAGCAACCAAACATCACTTTAACAAACAGAATTTAACTTTTATCTGTTTCTCGGAACAATTTATTTAACAAACAATTTTATGACGTTGGGACAATAAATTCTATTAAGCTGTATTTTTTAAAGAAGTTATTGATAGTTTTGTTCTACTTTAGTAATAACAGCCATGTTAATGGCATCATTCCAAAAAAACTTTACGCCTTGACACTTTATGCCATGACACTTTATGCCATGACACTTTACATCATGACACTTTATGCCATTACACTTTATGCCATTTTATGCCTTGACACTGTATGCCATGACACTTTATGCCATGACACTTTATGCCATTATGCTATGACACTTTATGCCATGACACTTTACATCATGACACTTTACGCCATGACTTTATATCATGACACTTTACACTATGACACTTTCTGTCAGATTTGGTGACACAGTGCTCAGTGCTTTGTGAGAAGAATTCTTTTAATGTTTTTCCTTTTTTTATATTAATGGTGTCCATATCTAATGGCAGATTTGCAATAACAAAGTTGAAATAGCTTCATGTCAGGATGCCTTTCATTAAAATTGGTTGAATTCTATTGAATGTGTTTGATGAGTACAACTCATTTCAATTTATTCTGTTTAAAAAAAGTGGCAACCATATCTGAAATCAAATTAGCATCATAGGAAAGAATTTAAAGATAGACATTTTTCTGTACAATTTAGTCAGATTCTGTTGTGCAGTTTGTGAAAAGCAATTGTTTAATGTTTATTTTATTTTTGCAGTGTCAGATCTGCACCATTTTCTTTTTGGATCAACCAGATAGCTTAGGATCTTTTAGTGAAAACCCCATGTTGTATGACCATTAGATTTAGTAGTGAAAAGATTTCTAGATGGTTGCCATGGTGACCAAATTGAATATCTGAGTGGCACCATTTACATTTAAGTGCATAATAGAAAATCTTTTAGAGAAATATATGTATGTATGTAGTAGTGTTTTATGTAGCCTCAGCACAAAAGTAGCCATCTGGTGGCAACTAAAGGTAAAATTGAACAATGTAAAAATGAATTCCAAAACATTCATGAAGAAAAGTCCTTCAAATTAAATATTAATGTCATGTAAAACAAGATAAAAGCCCATGTCAATATAATGAGCAGGAAATAAAAGAATTTCAAGATGGCTGCTGTGATAGCCATATTGGGCTAACATCAGCACCATTTTAATTTAGGACCAACTTGAGATTGTAAAGAAGTCTTCTATTGAAAACTCTATGACAATATGTGTTGTGATAATAAGATTTTAAAGATGGCTACTGTGGTGTCCATTTCTGAGTAGGCATCGTTTTCATTTAGGACCAACTTGACATCATAAAGTCTTTCAGTGAAAATCTTACGTTGATATACCCATACATTTCAAAGTAATATTAACAATATTTTGTCAAGTTAACTGTTCTGGCAGCCACATCTGACTACAGATATCACCAATTTAATTTATGACTAACTAGACTTTAGGATTAATGGGTGTGTAAAGTTTCATGGCATTCCTACAACTTCAACTTGTTTTGGAGGAGACGTGGCAATAACAACTTTTGCTAATGGACAGATGTTAGACAACAGACAACATTTTATAAGCTGAATTCTGGTCTGTGGCCAGCAAAACAAAAAATGAAATGAGCTTTAAAGAGGTTTTAAGTAATTCAAATCTGGCCGTACAAATTTCTGCATACAAGAAGTTTTTTTCCCGTTAACTATCTTGAAATGGTGTTGCTGGTGTTGCAAAGGCAGTTGTCTTCTTGTCTTCAGTTTCAAAATGTTTATATGGAGTACCGACAGCCATTAGTGGTGCTAATTTCATTAAATTAACAAAATTCATTTAGCAAGATCAAATGTTAATTTTGGACATTTGAATAATCAAGGAGATGATGGAGAAGCTTATTATTTTCCAGCCTGATATTTAAAGCTTCAACGTGAAGGTGAATTATTCAGGTAAATATAATTTCACTATCATTATCCCTAAATTGAATCTCCTATGTATTCTCAAAAATTGTGGACATGGTGAATTACAATGGAAGAAATCTGCTTTTGAAAGTAAAAACTGCGGGACATGATGGAACTTAATTAATTAATTACACAAGAAACTAGAGACATAGACAGCTTGCAATTTAAATTGGCAGTCTGCTATCAAGAGGCATGAAGTATCAAGAGAAGCAAGTTGATTGCCCCTTACTAATGAGGAATAGAAACATTGGACCTGTCAAGGGCTATCACAATATCTGTCCCTTTTCAAATATCCCTACTGTTGGCTGACATCCAGAACTAATACAAACAATTTTTGGAGTTTTGGAGCAACACAAAATAAAAAGATTAATGGTATTGAAATTCTATATTATAACATGCCCCTGTTAAAGACAGCTAGTAGTTCTTAAGCCAAAGTGACCTATGACCTTAAAATCAAAATTATCTATGACCATAAAAGCAAATGAGAGTAGGGCAATAAAGACATATAAGAGTATGCATAGAACATGGTGGACACTTGTGAACCAAGTTAAGCTATGCCTCCTCTTTTTTGGACGTTCATTTGAAAGTACTTAATATAGCACAAAATTTAGTGACTATCCAAAGAGCTTCATCACCAGACTACTCATTTCTTTGAACAGAAAGATGTTTGTGTATGTTTTGGATTTTTAAAATAGCTTGAGAAATTTTTCTATCATATTGCTAAGAGGTCTGCAGTGTGGCAGTTCATAGTGATGTCTTGCACTGGGGCATCATGTAATAGACAGACATATAGCATGATGTCCTACCATGTCACATAATCCTGACACCAGGTCGACAGTCCTTATCATATCCTAATAAATACCACTTAGTGCCTAGTGAGGCAGCTGTTAGTACCATTTTTGTAAGTCTTTGGTATGACTTGGTCAGGGTTTGAACCTGTGACCTCCTGCATCTGAGGCACATGCCCTAACCACTAGGTCATAAAAGCAGTTTGAAATGCAGTTGAAAAAAAAAAGCATTGCTGATGATGGTATTATGCTATCTTATATTATTCCCTGTTCATACATCCTGCCTGAAGATTTAGAATCTTGGCTAGATCCTTCAAAGTGGAGCTGTTTCAGGTACAAGTGGGAGTTAGATATGTGAATTTACATTTTACCCAGCATGTTCATGATCACAGATGTGGAAATCACAACTGTTGCTAAACTATGACCAAAGGGCAAGCTCACATAATAGGTGATGCAGAGACCAATATTAATTGTGTTTCAAAATTTGTCTTCATCGGTCCAGTAGGTTAATGGTTTTAGGGTGATGATCACAATAATTTCCAAGTTATAACCCATGGATCCCAATTAACATGTGCTGACACCTGGATCACTGATCAAATTGCCAATTCTAAGACATGTGAGACAACAGTTCAGATTTATTGATATTTATGGCAGTAAATCCCATACTTAAAGAGACAACATCAAAATTTCCAAAAGTATCAGCACAATCTACAGAACTATCATGGACACAAGTTTCATGCATAGGGGCAAGTGGACTGCATCACAATATCCCCATTCTTGTTTATGAGACATATTAATGAATACATACATATGAGAAAAATGAATGAATACTTGCATACGAGACATGGGGATGATGAGCATATGCATATGAGAGATAGGGATGAGTACATGCATGTGAGACAATGATGAATATATGTACATGAGATATATAAATGAATACTTGCATATGAGACATAGGGATGAGTACATGTATAAATGCATAAAATTAAATTGACATTTTGGTATAATTCAATACATAAACTGTACAACTCTGAACTCAAACAGTTTAGACCTAAAATATACAGATATTGATACCATTCTGACTACTGTATATTTAGACCTAAAATATACAGATATTAATACCATTCTAACTACTGTATATTTAGACTTAAAATATACAGATATTAATACCATTCTGACTACTGCATATTTAGACCTAAAATATACAGATATTAATACAATTCTGACTACTGCATATTTAGACCTAAAATATACAGATATTGATACCATTCTGACTACTGCATATTTAGACCTAAAATATAGATATTGATGCCATTCTGACTACAGCATATTTAGACCTAAAATATACAGATATTGATACCATTCTGACTACTGTATATTTGGACCTAAAATATACAGATATTGATACCATTCTGACTACTGTATATTTAGACCTAAAATATAGATATTGATACCATTCTGACTACTGTATATTTAGACCTGAAATACACAGATATTGATACCATTCTGACTACTGTATATTTAGACCTGAAATACACAGATATTCATACCATTCTAACTAGACTGTATATTTAGACCTAAAATATACAGATATTGATACCATTCTGACTACTGTATATTTAGACCTAAAATATACAGATATTGATACCATTCTGACTACTGCATATTTAGACCTAAAATATACAGATATTAATACCATTCTGACTACTGCATATTTAGACCTAAAATAAAGATATTGATACCATTCTGAATACTGTATATTTAGACCTAAAATATACAGATATTGATACCATTCTGACTACTGTATATTTAGACCTAAAATATACAGATATTGATACCATTCTAACTAGACTGTATATTTAGACCTAAAATATACAGATATTGATACTATTCTGACTACTGTATATTTAGACCTAAAATATACAGATATTGATACCATTCTAACTACTGCATATTTAGACCTAAAATATACAGATATTGATACCATTCTAACTAGACTGTATATTTAATCCTAAAATATACAGATATTAATACCATTCTGACTACTGCATATTTAGACCTAAAATATACAGATATTAATACCATTCTGACTACTGCATATTTAGACCTAAAATATACAGATATTGATACCATTCTGACTACTGCATATTTAGACCTAAAATATACAGATATTAATACCATTCTGACTACTGCATATTTAGACCTAAAATATACAGATATTGATACCATTCTGACTACTGCATATTTAGACCTAAAATATACAGATATTAATACTATTCTAACTAGACTGTATATTTAGACTTAAAATATACAGATATTAATACCATTCTGACTACTGCATATTTAGACCTAAAATATACAGATATTGATACCATTCTGACTACTGCATATTTAGACCTAAAATATAGATATTGATACCATTCTGACTACTGCATATTTAGACCTAAAATATAAATATTGGTACCATTCTGACTACTGCATATTTAGACCTAAAATATAGATATTGATACCATTCTGACTACTGTATATTTAGACCTAAAATATACAGATATTAATACCATTCTGACTACTGCATATTTAGACCTAAAATATACAGATATTAATACAATTCTGACTACTGCATATTTAGACCTAAAGTATACAGATATTGATACCATTCTGACTACTGCATATTTAGACCTAAAATACAGATATTGATACCATTCTGACTACAGCATATTTAGACCTAAAATAAAGATATTGATACCATTCTGACTACTGCATATTTAGACCTAAAATACAGATATTGATACCATTCTGACTACAGCATATTTAGAACTAAAATAAAGATATTGATACCATTCTGACTACTGCATATTTAGACCTAAAATACAGATATTGATACCATTCTGACTACAGCATATTTAGACCTAAAATAAAGATATTGATACCATTCTGACTACTGCATATTTAGACCTAAAATACAGATATTGATACCATTCTGACTACAGCATATTTAGACCTAAAATAAAGATATTGATACCATTCTGACTACTGCATATTTAGACCTAAAATATACAGATATTGATACCATTCTGACTACTGCATATTTAGACCGAAAATATAGATATTGATGCCATTCTGACTACAGCATATTTAGACCTAAAATATACAGATATTGATACCATTCTGACTACTGTATATTTGGACCTAAAATATACAGATATTGATACCATTCTGACTACTGTATATTTAGACCTAAAATATAGATATTGATACCATTCTGACTACTGTATATTTAGACCTGAAATACACAGATATTGATACCATTCTGACTACTGTATATTTAGACCTGAAATACACAGATATTCATACCATTCTAACTAGACTGTATATTTAGACCTAAAATATACAGATATTGATACCATTCTGACTACTGTATATTTAGACCTAAAATATACAGATATTGATACCATTCTGACTACTGCATATTTAGACCTAAAATATACAGATATTAATACCATTCTGACTACTGCATATTTAGACCTAAAAGAAAGATATTGATACCATTCTGACTACTGTATATTTAGACCTAAAATATACAGATATTGATACCATTCTGACTACTGTATATTTAGACCTAAAATATACAGATATTGATACCATTCTAACTAGACTGTATATTTAGACCTAAAATATACAGATATTGATACTATTCTGACTACTGTATATTTAGACCTAAAATATACAGATATTGATACCATTCTAACTACTGCATATTTAGACCTAAAATATACAGATATTGATACCATTCTAACTAGACTGTATATTTAATCCTAAAATATACAGATATTAATACCATTCTGACTACTGCATATTTAGACCTAAAATATACAGATATTAATACCATTCTGACTACTGCATATTTAGACCTAAAATATACAGATATTGATACCATTCTGACTACTGTATATTTAGACCTGAAATACACAGATATTCATACCATTCTAACTAGACTGTATATTTAATCCTAAAATATACAGATATTAATACCATTCTGACTACTGCATATTTAGACCTAAAATATACAGATATTAATACCATTCTGACTACTGCATATTTAGACCTAAAATATACAGATATTGATACCATTCTGACTACTGTATATTTAGACCTAAAATATACAGATATTGATACCATTCTGACTACTGCATATTTAGACCTAAAATATACAGATATTGATACCATTCTGACTACTGCATATTTAGACCTAAAATATACAGATATTAATACCATTCTAACTAGACTGTATATTTAGACTTAAAATATACAGATATTAATACCATTCTCACTACTGCATATTTAGACCTAAAATATACAGATATTGATACCATTCTGACTACTGCATATTTAGACCTAAAATATAGATATTGATACCATTCTGACTACTGCATATTTAGACCTAAAATATAAATATTGGTACCATTCTGACTACTGCATATTTAGACCTAAAATATAGATATTGATACCATTCTGACTACTGTATATTTAGACCTAAAACATACAGATATTAATACCATTCTGACTACTGCATATTTAGACCTAAAATATACAGATATTGATACCATTCTAACTAGACTGTATATTTAATCCTAAAATATACAGATATTAATACCATTCTGACTACTGCATATTTAGACCTAAATTATAGATATTGATGCCATTCTGACTACTGCATATTTAGACCTAAAATATACAGAGATTGATACCATTCTAACTAGACTGTATATTTAATCCTAAAATATACAGATATTAATACAATTCTGACTACTGCATATTTAGACCTAAAATATAGATATTGATGCCATTCTGACTACTGCATATTTAGACCTAAAATATACAGATATTGATACCATTCTAACTAGACTGTATATTTAATCCTAAAATATACAGATATTAATACCATTCTGACTACTGCATATTTAGACCTAAATTATAGATATTGATGCCATTCTGACTACTGCATATTTAGACCTAAAATATACAGATATTGATACCATTCTAACTAGACTGTATATTTAATCCTAAAATATACAGATATTAATACAATTCTGACTACTGCATATTTAGACCTAAAATATACAGATATTGATACCATTCTGACTACTGCATATTTAGACCTAAAATACAGATATTGATACCATTCTGACTACAGCATATTTAGACCTAAAATAAAGATATTGATACCATTCTGACTACTGCATATTTAGACCTAAAATACAGATATTGATACCATTCTGACTACAGCATATTTAGAACTAAAATAAAGATATTGATACCATTCTGACTACTGCATATTTAGACCTAAAATACAGATATTGATACCATTCTGACTACAGCATATTTAGACCTAAAATAAAGATATTGATACCATTCTGACTACTGCATATTTAGACCTAAAATACAGATATTGATACCATTCTGACTACAGCATATTTAGACCTAAAATAAAGATATTGATACCATTCTGACTACTGCATATTTAGACCTAAAATATACAGATATTGATACCATTCTGACTACTGCATATTTAGACCGAAAATATAGATATTGATGCCATTCTGACTACAGCATATTTAGACCTAAAATATACAGATATTGATACCATTCTGACTACTGTATATTTGGACCTAAAATATACAGATATTGATACCATTCTGACTACTGTATATTTAGACCTAAAATATAGATATTGATACCATTCTGACTACTGTATATTTAGACCTGAAATACACAGATATTGATACCATTCTGACTACTGTATATTTAGACCTGAAATACACAGATATTCATACCATTCTAACTAGACTGTATATTTAGACCTAAAATATACAGATATTGATACCATTCCGACTACTGTATATTTAGACCTAAAATATACAGATATTGATGCCATTCTGACTACTGCATATTTAGACCTAAAATATAGATATTGATGCCATTCTGACTGCTGCATATTTAGACCTAAAATATACAGATATTGATACCATTCTAACTAGCCTGTATATTTAATCCTAAAGTATACAGATATTAATACCATTCTGACTACTGCAACTTTAGACCTAAAATATACAGATATTAATACCATTCTGACTACTGTATATTTAGACCTAAAATATACAGATATTGATACCATTCTGACTACTGCATATTTAGACCTAAAATATACAGATATTGATACCATTCTGACTACTGCATATTTAGACCTAAAATATACAGATATTAATACCATTCGGACTACTGCATATTTAGACCTAAAATATACAGATATTAATACCATTCTAACTAGACTGTATATTTAGACTTAAAATATACAGATATAAATACCATTCTGACTACTGCATATTTAGACATAAAATATACAGATATTGATACCATTCTGACTACTGCATATTTAGACCTAAAATATAGATATTGATACCATTCTGACTACTGCATATTTAGACCTAAAATATACAGATATTGATACCATTCTGACTACTGTATATTTAGACCTAAAATATACAGATATTGATACCATTCTGACTACTGCATATTTAGACCTAAAATATAGATATTGATACCATTCTGACTACTGTATATTTAGACCTAAAATATACAGATATTGATACCATTCTGACTACTGCATATTTAGACCTAAAATATACAGATATTAATACCATTCTAACTAGACTGCATATTTAGACCTAAAAAATACAGATATTAATACCATTCTAACTAGACTGTATATTTAGACCTAAAATATACAGATATTGATACCATTCTGACTACTGCATATTTAGACCTAAAATATACAGATATTAATACCATTCTGACTACTGCATATTTAGACTTAAAATATACAGATATTAATACCATTCTGACTACTGCATATTTAGACCTAAAATATACAGATATTGATACCATTCTGACTACTACATATTTAGACCTAAAATATACAGATATTGATACGATTCTGACTACTGCATATTTAGACCTAAAATATACAGATATTAATACCATTCTGACTACTGCATATTTGGACTTAAAATATACAGATATTAATACCATTCTGACTACTGCATATTTAGACCTAAAATATACAGATATTGATACCATTCTGACTACTGCATATTTAGACCTAAAATATACAGATATTGATACCATTCTGACTACTGCATATTTAGACCTAAAATATAAATATTGGTACCATTCTGACTACTGCATATTTAGACCTAAAATATACAGATATTGATACCATTCTGACTACTGCATATTTAGACCTAAAATATAGATATTGATACCATTCTAACTAGACTGTATATTTAGACCTAAAATATACAGATATTATTACCATTCTGACTACTGCATATTTAGACCTAAAATATAGATATTGATACCATTCTAACTACTACATATTTAGACCTAAAATATACAGATATTGATACCATTCTGACTACTGCATATTTAGACCTAAAATATACAGATATTGATACCTTTCTGACTACTGTATATTTAGACCTAAAATATACAGATATTAATACCATTCTGACTACTGCATATTTAGATCTAAAATATAGATATTGATACCATTCTGACTAGACTGTATATTTAGACCTAAAATATAGATATTGATACCATTCTGACTACTGCATATTTAGACCTAAAATATACAGATATTGATACCATTCTGACTACTGTATATTTAGACCTAAAATATACAGATATTAATACCATTCTGACTACTGCATATTTAGACCAAAAATATAGATATTGATACCATTCTGACTAGACTGTATATTTAAACCTAAAATATACAGATATTGATACCATTCTGACTACTGCATATTTAGACCTAAAATATACAGATATTGATACCATTCTAACTACTGCATATTTAGACCTAAAATATACAGATATTAATACCATTCTGACTACTGCATATTTAGACCTAAAATATAGATATTGATACCATTCTAACTACTGCATATTTAGACCTAAAATATACAGATATTGATACCATTCTGACTACTGCATATTTAGACCTAAAATATACAGATATTGATACCATTCTGACTACTGCATATTTAGACCTAAAATATACAGATATTGATACCATTCTAACTAGACTGTATATTTAGACCTAAAATATACAGATATTGATACCATTCTGACTACTGTATATTTAGACCTAAAATATACAGATATTGATACCATTCTAACTAGACTGTATATTTAGACCTAAAAAATACAGATATTGATATTATTCTGACTACTGTATATTTAGACCTAAAATATACAGATATTGATACCATTCTAACTACTGCATATTTAGACCTAAAATATACAGATATTGATACCATTCTAACTAGACTGTATATTTAATCCTAAAATATACAGATATTAATACCATTCTGACTACTGCATATTTAGACCTAAAATATACAGATATTAATACCATTCTGACTACTGCATATTTAGACCTAAAATATACAGATATTGATACCATTCTGACTACTGCATATTTAGACCTAAAATATACAGATATTGATACCATTCTGACTACTGCATATTTAGACCTAAAATATACAGATATTAATACCATTCTGACTACTGCATATTTAGACCTAAAATATACAGATATTAATACTATTCTAACTAGACTGTATATTTAGACTTAAAATATACAGATATTAATACCATTCTGACTACTGCATATTTAGACCTAAAATATACAGATATTGATACCATTCTGACTACTGCATATTTAGACCTAAAATATAGATATTGATACCATTCTGACTACTAAATATTTAGACCTAAAATATACAGATATTGATACCATTCTAACTAGACTGTATATTTAATCCTAAAATATACAGATATTAATACCATTCTGACTACTGCATATTTAGACCTAAAATATAGATATTGATGTCATTCTGACTACTGCATATTTAGACCTAAAATATACAGATATTGATACCATTCTAACTAGACTGTATATTTAATCCCAAAATATACAGATATTAATACCATTCTGACTACTGCATATTTAGACCTAAAATATAGATATTGATGCCATTCTGACTACTGCATATTTAGACCTAAAATATACAGATATTGATACCATTCTAACTAGACTGTAAATTTAATCCTAAAATATACAGATATTAATACCATTCTGACTACTGCATATTTAGACCTAAAATATACAGATATTAATACCATTCTGACTACTGCATATTTAGACCTAAAATATACAGATATTGATACCATTCTGACTACTGCATATTTAGACCTAAAATATACAGATATTGATACCATTCTGACTACTGCATATTTAGACCTAAAATATACAGATATTAATACAATTCTGACTACTGCATATTTAGACCTAAAATATACAGATATTAATACCATTCTGACTACTGCATATTTAGACCTAAAATATACAGATATTAATACCATTCTAACTAGACTGTATATTTAGACTTAACATATACAGATATTAATACCATTCTGACTACTGCATATTTAGACCTAAAATATACAGATATTGATACCATTCTGACTACTGCATATTTAGACCTAAAATATAGATATTGATACCATTCTGACTACTGTATATTTAGACCTAAAATATACAGATATTAATACAATTCTGACTACTGCATATTTAGACCTAAAATATACAGATATTAATACCATTCTGACTACTGCATATTTAGACCTAAAATATACAGATATTAATACCATTCTAACTAGACTGTATATTTAGACTTAACATATACAGATATTAATACCATTCTGACTACTGCATATTTAGACCTAAAATATACAGATATTGATACCATTCTGACTACTGCATATTTAGACCTAAAATATACAGATATTGATACCATTCTGACTACTGTATATTTAGACCTAAAATATACAGATATTGATACCATTCTGACTACTGCATATTTAGACCTAAAATATACAGATATTGATACCATTCTGACTACTGCATATTTAGACCTAAAATATACAGATATTGATACCACTCTAACTACTGGATATTTAGACCTAAAATATACAGATATTGAAACCATTCTGACTACTGCATATTTAGACCTAAAATATACAGATATTGATACCATTCTGACTGCTGCATATTTAGACCTAAAATATACAGATATTGATACCATTCTGACTACTGTATATTTAGACCTAAAATATACAGATATTGATACCATTCTGACTACTGCATATTTAGACCTAAAATACACAGATATTGATACCATTCTGACTACTGCATATTTAGACCTAAAATATACAGATATTGATAACATTCTAACTAGACTGTATATTTAGACCTAAAATATACAGAAATTGATACCATTCTAACTAGACTGTATATTTAGACCTAAAATATACAGATATTGATACCATTCTAACTAGACTGTATATTTAGACCTAAAATATCCAGATATTAATACCATTCTGACTACTGCATATTTAGACCTAAAATATACAGATATTGATACCATTCTGACTACTGTATATTTAAACCTAAAATACGCAGATATTGATACCATTCTAACCAGACTGTATATTTAGACCTAAAATATACAGATATTAATACCATTCTGACTACTGCATATTTAGACCTAAAATACAGATATTGATAACATTCTGACTACAGCATATTTAGACCTAAAATAAAGATATTGATACCATTCTGACTACTGCATATTTAGACCTAAAATACAGATATTGATACCATTCTGACTACAGCATATTTAGACCTAAAATAAAGATATTGATACCATTCTGACTACTGCATATTTAGACCTAAAATATACAGATATTGATACCATTCTGACTACTGCATATTTAGACCTAAAATATAGATATTGATGCCATTCTGACTACAGCATATTTAGACCTAAAATATACAGATATTGATACCATTCTGACTACTGTATATTTGGACCTAAAATATACAGATATTGATACCATTCTGACTACTGTATATTTAGACCTAAAATATAGATATTGATACCATTCTGACTACTGTATATTTAGACCTGAAATACACAGATATTGATACCATTCTGACTACTGTATATTTAGACCTGAAATACACAGATATTCATACCATTCTAACTAGACTGTATATTTAGACCTAAAATATACAGATATTGATACCATTCCGACTACTGTATATTTAGACCTAAAATATACAGATATTGATGCCATTCTGACTACTGCATATTTAGACCTAAAATATAGATATTGATGCCATTCTGACTACTGCATGTTTAGACCTAAAATATACAGATATTGATACCATTCTAACTAGCCTGTATATTTAATCCTAAAATATACAGATATTAATACCATTCTGACTACTGCAACTTTAGACCTAAAATATACAGATATTAATACCATTCTGACTACTGTATATTTAGACCTAAAATATACAGATATTGATACCATTCTGACTACTGCATATTTAGACCTAAAATATACAGATATTGATACCATTCTGACTACTGCATATTTAGACCTAAAATATACAGATATTAATACCATTCTGACTACTGCATATTTAGACCTAAAATATACAGATATTAATACCATTCTAACTAGACTGTATATTTAGACTTAAAATATACAGATATAAATACCATTCTGACTACTGCATATTTAGACATAAAATATACAGATATTGATACCATTCTGACTACTGCATATTTAGACCTAAAATATAGATATTGATACCATTCTGACTACTGCATATTTAGACCTAAAATATACAGATATTGATACCATTCTGACTACTGTATATTTAGACCTAAAATATACAGATATTGATACCATTCTGACTACTGCATATTTAGACCTAAAATATAGATATTGATACCATTCTGACTACTGTATATTTAGACCTAAAATATACAGATATTGATACCATTCTGACTACTGCATATTTAGACCTAAAATATACAGATATTAATACCATTCTAACTAGACTGCATATTTAGACCTAAAAAATACAGATATTAATACCATTCTAACTAGACTGTATATTTAGACCTAAAATATACAGATATTAATACCATTCTGACTACTGCATATTTAGACCTAAAATATACAGATATTAATACCATTCTGACTACTGCATATTTAGACCTAAAATATACAGATATTAATACCATTCTGACTACTGCATATTTAGACCTAAAATATACAGATATTGATACCATTCTGACTACTACATATTTAGACCTAAAATATACAGATATTGATACCATTCTGACTACTGCATATTTAGACCTAAAATATACAGATATTAATACCATTCTGACTACTGCATATTTGGACTTAAAATATACAGATATTAATACCATTCTGACTACTGCATATTTAGACCTAAAATATACAGATATTGATACCATTCTGACTACTGCATATTTAGACCTAAAATATACAGATATTGATACCATTCTGACTACTGCATATTTAGACCTAAAATATAAATATTGGTACCATTCTGACTACTGCATATTTAGACCTAAAATATACAGATATTGATACCATTCTGACTACTGCATATTTAGACCTAAAATATAGATATTGATACCATTCTAGCTAGACTGTATATTTAGACCTAAAATATACAGATATTATTACCATTCTGACTACTGCATATTTAGACCTAAAATATAGATATTGATACCATTCTAACTACTACATATTTAGACCTAAAATATACAGATATTGATACCATTCTGACTACTGCATATTTAGACCTAAAATATACAGATATTGATACCATTCTGACTACTGTATATTTAGACCTAAAATATACAGATATTAATACCATTCTGACTACTGCATATTTAGACCTAAAATATAGATATTGATACCATTCTGACTAGACTGTATATTTAGACCTAAAATATAGATATTGATACCATTCTGACTACTGCATATTTAGACCTAAAATATACAGATATTGATACCATTCTGACTACTGTATATTTAGACCTAAAATATACAGATATTAATACCATTCTGACTACTGCATATTTAGACCAAAAATATAGATATTGATACCATTCTGACTAGACTGTATATTTAAACCTAAAATATACAGATATTGATACCATTCTGACTACTGCATATTTAGACCTAAAATATACAGATATTGATACCATTCTAACTACTGCATATTTAGACCTAAAATATACAGATATTAATACCATTCTGACTACTGCATATTTAGACCTAAAATATAGATATTGATACCATTCTAACTACTGCATATTTAGACCTAAAATATACAGATATTGATACCATTCTGACTACTGCATATTTAGACCTAAAATATACAGATATTGATACCATTCTGACTACTGCATATTTAGACCTAAAATATACAGATATTGATACCATTCTAACTAGACTGTATATTTAGACCTAAAATATACAGATATTGATACCATTCTTACTACTGTATATTTAGACCTAAAATATACAGATATTGATACCATTCTAACTAGACTGTATATTTAGACCTAAAAAATACAGATATTGATATTATTCTGACTACTGTATATTTAGACCTAAAATATACAGATATTGATACCATTCTAACTACTGCATATTTAGACCTAAAATATACAGATATTGATACCATTCTAACTAGACTGTATATTTAATCCTAAAATATACAGATATTAATACCATTCTGACTACAGCATATTTAGACCTAAAATATACAGATATTAATACCATTCTGACTACTGCATATTTAGACCTAAAATATACAGATATTGATACCATTCTGACTACTGCATATTTAGACCTAAAATATACAGATATTGATACCATTCTGACTACTGCATATTTAGACCTAAAATATACAGATATTAATACCATTCTGACTACTGCATATTTAGACCTAAAATATACAGATATTAATACCATTCTAACTAGACTGTATATTTAGACTTAAAATATACAGATATTAATACCATTCTGACTACTGCATATTTAGACCTAAAATATACAGATATTGATACCATTCTGACTACTGCATATTTAGACCTAAAATATAGATATTGATACCATTCTGACTACTAAATATTTAGACCTAAAATATACAGATATTGATACCATTCTAACTAGACTGTATATTTAATCCTAAAATATACAGATATTAATACCATTCTGACTACTGCATATTTAGACCTAAAATATAGATATTGATGCCATTCTGACTACTGCATATTTAGACCTAAAATATACAGATATTGATACCATTCTAACTAGACTGTATATTTAATCCTAAAATATACAGATATTAATACCATTCTGACTACTGCATATTTAGACCTAAAATATAGATATTGATGCCATTCTGACTACTGCATATTTAGACCTAAAATATACAGATATTGATACCATTCTAACTAGACTGTAAATTTAATCCTAAAATATACAGATATTAATACCATTCTGACTACTGCATATTTAGACCTAAAATATACAGATATTAATACCATTCTGACTACTGCATATTTAGACCTAAAATATACAGATATTGATACCATTCTGACTACTGCATATTTAGACCTAAAATATACAGATATTGATACCATTCTGACTACTGCATATTTAGACCTAAAATATACAGATATTAATACAATTCTGACTACTGCATATTTAGACCTAAAATATACAGATATTAATACCATTCTGACTACTGCATATTTAGACCTAAAATATACAGATATTAATACCATTCTAACTAGACTGTATATTTAGACTTAACATATACAGATATTAATACCATTCTGACTACTGCATATTTAGACCTAAAATATACAGATATTGATACCATTCTGACTACTGCATATTTAGACCTAAAATATAGATATTGATACCGTTCTGACTACTGTATATTTAGACCTAAAATATACAGATATTAATACAATTCTGACTACTGCATATTTAGACCTAAAATATACAGATATTAATACCATTCTGACTACTGCATATTTAGACCTAAAATATACAGATATTAATACCATTCTAACTAGACTGTATATTTAGACTTAACATATACAGATATTAATACCATTCTGACTACTGCATATTTAGACCTAAAATATACAGATATTGATACCATTCTGACTACTGCATATTTAGACCTAAAATATACAGATATTGATACCATTCTGACTACTGTATATTTAGACCTAAAATATACAGATATTGATACCATTCTGACTACTGCATATTTAGACCTAAAATATACAGATATTGATACCATTCTGACTACTGTATATTTAGACCTAAAATATACAGATATTGATACCATTCTAACTACTGTATATTTAGACCTAAAATATACAGATATTGAAACCATTCTGACTACTGCATATTTAGACCTAAAATATACAGATATTGATACCATTCTGACTGCTGCATATTTAGACCTAAAATATACAGATATTGATACCATTCTGACTACTGTATATTTAGACCTAAAATATACAGATATTGATACCATTCTGACTACTGCATATTTAGACCTAAAATACACAGATATTGATACCATTCTGACTACTGCATATTTAGACCTAAAATATACAGATATTGATAACATTCTAACTAGACTGTATATTTAGACCTAAAATATACAGATATTGATACCATTCTAACTAGACTGTATATTTAGACCTAAAATATACAGATATTGATACCATTCTAACTAGACTGTATATTTAGACCTAAAATATTCAGATATTAATACCATTCTGACTACTGCATATTTAGACCTAAAATATACAGATATTGATACCATTCTGACTACTGTATATTTAAACCTAAAATACGCAGATATTGATACCATTCTAACCAGACTGTATATTTAGACCTAAAATATACAGATATTAATACCATTCTGACTACTGCATATTTAGACCTAAAATATACAGATATTGATACCATTCTGACTACTGCATATTTAGACCTAAAATATACAGATATTAATACCATTCTGACTACTGCATATTTAGACCTAAAATATAGATATTGATACCATTCTGACTACTGCATATTTAGACCTAAAATATACAGATATTGATACCATTCTGACTACTGTATATTTAGACCTAAAATATACAGATATTGATACCATTCTGACTACTGTATATTTAGACCTAAAATATACAGATATTGATACCATTCTAACTAGACTGTATATTTAGACCTAAAATATACAGATATTGATACCATTCTAACCAGACTGTATATTTAATCCTAAAATATACAGATATTAATACCATTCTGACTACTGCATATTTAGACCTAAAATATACAGATATTGATACCATTCTGACTACTGTATATTTAGACCTAAAATATACAGATATTGATACCATTCTGACTACTGCAGACAAAAAAAAAACTATCTGGGAACATTTAGAGTGACCTTAATAATGTGCTAAGTAGATGACTATTATAATAAAATATTTCATTTTTAGGCAATCAGACCATTATGAGTAGATGACTGTTACAATAAAAACATTTCATTATAAGGCATAAAGCCCAAGTGAATTAGACCATTATGAGTAGATGACTGTTACAATAAAAACATTTCATTATAAGGCATAAAGCCCAAGTGAATTAGACCATTATGAGTAGATGACTGTTACAATAAAAACATTTCATTATAAGGCATAAAGCCCAAATGAATCAGACCATTATGAGTAGATGACTGTTACAATAAAAACATTTCATTATAAGGCATAAAGCCCAAATGAATCAGACCATTATACACAGATGACTGTTACATTAAAAACATGTCATTATAAGGCATAAAGCCCAAGTGAATGAGACCATTATGAGTAGATGACTGTTACAATAAAAACATTTCATTATAAGGCATAAAGCCCAAGTGAATCAGACCATTATACACAGATGACTGTTACAATAAAAACATTTCATTATAAGGCATAAAGCCCAAATGAATCAGACCATTATGAGTAGATGACTGTTACAATAAAAACATTTCATTATAAGGCATAAAGCCCAAATAAATCAGACCATTATGAGTAGATGACTGTTACAATAAAAAAATTTCATTATAAGGCATAAAGCCCAAATGAATCAGACCATTATACACAGATGACTGTTACAATAAAAACATTTCATTATAAGGCATAAAGCCCAAGTGAATCAGACCATTATACACAGATGACTGTTACAATAAAAACATTTCATTATAAGGCATAAAGCCCAAATGAATCAGACCATTATGAGTAGATGACTGTTACAATAAAAACATTTCATTATAAGGTATAAAGCCCAAATGAATCAGACCATTATGAGTAGATGACTGTTACAATAAAAACATTTCATTATAAGGCATAAAGCCCAAGTGAATCAGACCATTATACACAGATGACTGTTACAATAAAAACATTTCATTATAAGGCATAAAGCCCAAATGAATCAGACTATTATACACAGATGACTGTTACAATAAAAACATTTCATTATAAGGCATAAAGCCCAAATGAATCAGACTATTATACACAGATGACTGTTACAATAAAAACATTTCATTATAAGGCATAAAGCCCAAATGAATCAGACCATTATGAGTAGATGACTGTTACAATAAAAACATTTCATTATAAGGCATAAAGCCCAAATGAATCAGACCATTATGAGTAGATGACTGTTACAATAAAAACATTTCATTATAAGGCATAAAGCCCAAGTGAATCAGACTATTATACACAGATGACTGTTACAATAAAAACATTTCATTATAAGGCATAAAGCCCAAATGAATCAGACCATTATGAGTAGATGACTGTTACAATAAAAACATTTCATTATAAGGCATAAAGCCCAAGTGAATCAGACCATTATGAGTAGATGACTGTTACAATAAAAACATTTCATTATAAGGCATAAAGCCCAAATGAATCAGACCATTATACACAGATGACTATTACAATAAAAACATTTACTTACATGGCAATCAGACCATAATGAGCAGATGCTATTTCATGGAGGTGATGACAATGATAAAAAGGTTTGATGGTGATGCTATACCATGCAGGTGATGACAAAATGATAAAAAAGTTCGATGATTATACTATTAGCTAGAAATGGTGACAATAATAATTAAAGTTTGATGGTGATACTATACCATGGAGGTGTGACATTGATAATACATTTTTTATGTTTATACAGTATTATTAATTGGAGATGTTTATTATGATAATAAAGGTTTGATATTATTGTATGAGGTGGTGACTATGATATTAAAGGTTTAATTGTGATATAATCTGGAGATGTGAATTATGATTAGAATGGTTTCATGGTAATATTATATTATGATAAGAATGGTTTCATGGTAATATTACATTATGATAAGAATGGTTTCATGGTTTCATGGTAATATTACATTATGATAAGAATGGTTTCGTGGTAATATTACATTATGATAAGAATGGTTTCGTGGTAATATTATATTATGATAAGAATGGTTTCGTGGTAATATTATATTATGATAAGAATGGTTTCGTGGTAATATTATATTATGATAAGAATGGTTTCGTGGTAATATTATATTATGATAAGAATGGTTTCGTGGTAATATTATATTATGATAAGAATGGTTTCGTGGTAATATTACATTATGATAAGAATGGTTTCGTGGTAATATTACATTATGATAAGAATGGTTTCGTGGTAATATTACATTATGATAAGAATGGTTTCGTGGTAATATTACATTATGATAAGAATGGTTTCGTGGTAATATTACATTATGATAAGAATGGTTTCGTGGTAATATTACATTATGATAAGAATGGTTTCGTGGTAATATTACATTATGATAAGAATGGTTTCGTGGTAATATTACATTATGATAAGAATGGTTTCGTGGTAATATTACATTATGATAAGAATGGTTTCGTGGTAATATTACATTATGATAAGAATGGTTTCGTGGTAATATTACATTATGATAAGAATGGTTTCGTGGTAATATTACATTATGATAAGAATGGTTTCGTGGTAATATTACATTATGATAAGAATGGTTTCGTGGTAATATTACATTATGATAAGAATGGTTTCGTGGTAATATTACATTATGATAAGAATGGTTTCGTGGTAATATTACATTATGATAAGAATGGTTTCGTGGTAATATTACATTATGATAAGAATGGTTTCGTGGTAATATTACATTATGATAAGAATGGTTTCGTGGTAATATTACATTATGATAAGAATGGTTTCGTGGTAATATTACATTATGATAAGAATGGTTTCGTGGTAATATTACATTATGATAAGAATGGTTTCGTGGTAATATTACATTATGATAAGAATGGTTTCGTGGTAATATTACATTATGATAAGAATGGTTTCGTGGTAATATTACATTATGATAAGAATGGTTTCGTGGTAATATTACATTATGATAAGAATGGTTTCGTGGTAATATTACATTATGATAAGAATGGTTTCGTGGTAATATTACATTATGATAAGAATGGTTTCATGGTAATATTACATTATGATAAGAATGGTTTCATGGTAATATTACATTATGATAAGAATGGTTTCATGGTAATATTACATATGATAAGAATGGTTTCATGGTAATATTACATTATGATAAGAATGGTTTCATGGTAATATTATATTATGATAAGAATGGTTTCATGGTAATATTACATTATGATAAGAATGGTTTCATGGTAATATTACATTATGATAAGAATGGTTTCATGGTAATATTACATATGATAAGAATGGTTTCATGGTAATATTACATTATGATAAGAATGGTTTCATGGTAATATTATATTATGATAAGAATGGTTTCATGGTAATATTATATTATGATAAGAATGGTTTCATGGTAATATTATATTATGATAAGAATGGTTTCATGGTAATATTATATTATGATAAGAATGGTTTCATGGTAATATTATATTATGATAAGAATGGTTTCATGGTAATATTATATTATGATAAGAATGGTTTCATGGTAATATTATATTATGATAAGAATGGTTTCATGGTAATATTATATTATGATAAGAATGGTTTCATGGTAATATTATATTATGATAAGAATGGTTTCATGGTAATATTATATTATGATAAGAATGGTTTCATGGTAATATTACATTATGATAAGAATGGTTTCATGGTAATATTACATTATGATAAGAATGGTTTCATGGTAATATTACATTATGATAAGAATGGTTTCATGGTAATATTACATTATGATAAGAATGGTTTCATGGTAATATTACATTATGATAAGAATGGTTTCATGGTAATATTACATTATGATAAGAATGGTTTCATGGTAATATTACATTATGATAAGAATGGTTTCATGGTAATATTACATTATGATAAGAATGGTTTCATGGTAATATTACATTATGATAAAAATGGTTTCATGGTAATATTACATTATGATAAGAATGGTTTCATGGTAATATTACATTATGATAAAAATGGTTTCATGGTAATATTACATTATGATAAGAATGGTTTCATGGTAATATTACATTATGATAAGAATGGTTTCATGGTAATATTACATTCTGATAAGAATGGTTTCATGGTAATATTACATTATGATAAGAATGGTTTCATGGTAATATTACATTATGATAAGAATGGTTTCATGGTAATATTACATTATGATAAGAATGGTTTCATGGTAATATTACATTATGATAAGAATGGTTTCATGGTAATATTACATTATGATAAGAATGGTTTCATGGTAATATTATATTATGATAAGAATGGTTTCATGGTAATATTATATTATGATAAGAAGGGTTTCATGGTAATATTATATTATGATAAGAAGGGTTTCATGGTAATATTATATTATGATAAGAAGGGTTTCATGGTAATATTATATTATGATAAGAAGGGTTTCATGGTAATATTATATTATGATAAGAATGGTTTCATGGTAATATTATATTATGATAAGAATGGTTTCATGGTAATATTATATTATGATAAGAATGGTTTCATGGTAATATTATATTATGATAAGAATGGTTTCATGGTAATATTATATTATGATAAGAATGGTTTCATGGTAATATTATATTATGATAAGAATGGTTTCATGGTAATATTATATTATGATAAGAATGGTTTCATGGTAATATTATATTATGATAAGAATGGTTTCATGGTAATATTACATTATGATAAGAATGGTTTCATGGTAATATTACATTATGATAAGAATGGTTTCATGGTAATATTACATTATGATAAGATTGTTTTGTAATTATTGTGCCGATAATTTAATCTGTAGAGCTTAATGTATATACCATCATTACATTTTATCGTATATGCCCATGTCATGGTTTTATATGTATTTGCAGCTGAACAGAGTGACTGGAGTAATATCTGGCAGGAATGACCAGATGTAGAGCTGACCAGAGTGACCAGGGTGATCAGAGTGACCAGGGTGATCAGAGTGATCAGGGTGATTAGAGTCAATGTGGTATTAGCTAATAAAGAAGTCAATCATAGCAGCTGTATAGCTGAATAGTGTTGCTGGTAAAGAGTATTGCTTGACTGACCAACCTGGAATACTGCTGGCTTGATTGACCAGTGTGATTGGTAGCCCAGTGTGCTGGTGATGGAGTGTGTAACTCCATACATGTAATCTTTTAGTCTTGTGCTAATTTTTTCGGTTTATAAAACCTAGTGTGTTTTTGGGACTGTAGATATAATTTGTATATCTGTTTCATTTTAAAAGAAACATAATTTCACTATTTGAGTGAATACATTTTACTATGTGAGTAAAATACTACATTTGTTTTACTGTTTAAGTAAAATGTGTCATTCTTTTCATGGTGAAATCACTGTGTATCATTCACCCCTCGCCTTTGTGCTGTGTAAGGTCATTTATTTTGTATTTTCATTATTTTTATTAATAAGTCCATGCATTTTATGTTAACTGATCCAATATTTGGATCATATACAAGCACATATTAATCATAAATAATCTCTCACTCAAATCATTTGTCATTAAACACTGTATCACCATCAACTATGTTGTGCTGTAAATCTGAAATCCCACCTGGTCATCTTGTTACACTAACATCACTAATGTAAAGCTACAGATAATTCGTTTTTCCAGATACCATATAAACCAAAGAGTTATAAGCGGGGTTTTGAAATACTGATAACAGCTGACCGTTCTGTTTTCAAAATGGACCAGCTGGACATCATTCATATAATAGTTTAAACCTTAATTAAGAAAACAACTGATTTAATTCGTGAAGTTCATGTAATGACAGCGTTAACACAAAGCAATAAAGAATCAATAAAGACATGAAATTGCCACACAGTAATTCCTGACTGAGCAAAGAATGTATGGTCTGATGAAGCCTCTGTTATGACAGGGAAAAATGCAAGTGTAGTTAATTGTTTAAAGATCCATTCACTGTACTTGCTTAATTGACATGCATTATATGGTTCCTCATCTTGCACTTTGGTTGTGTGGAAGTGGCAAGACTATCCCAGAAATTAGTTACATGAAAATGTTCTAAATTCCTTGTACCTGTATTTAAAAAAAAAAATCAACAATTCATTCAGCAGCTCCAAAATTGTGGAAGGATCTGGATGGCCCTTCATGTGCTTGGTTTCCATGACTGCAGAGACTGACAAGTAGACCTTATCACATACAAGAAAGTGATTTGGAGAAAAATAAAATTTTCCAAGTTATTAAATTAGCAGGTATCTTTTAGATATATCAACAAACTGACTTAGATACAAAACCATTCATAATTGTTTGTGTTACCATACTAACAAGGTAATAGAGCTTAAAATCCTGAATCAATGCCCTTGACTTTAAAACCAGTCATTATCTTTAACATTAAAAACACTGAGTCAAGACATTTGACATTAAAACCAGTAATGTCTTTAACATTAAAATCTCTGAATCAAGTCTTTTGACATTAAAACCAGTAAATGTCATTAACATTAAAAACACCGCGTCATGACATTTGACATTAAAACTAGCCAATGTTTTTAACATTAAAAACACAGCGTCAAGACATTTGACGTTAAAACCAGTCAATATCTTTAACATTAAAAACACAGAGTAAAACATTTGATAATTTAAAAATAAAGTTAGAGTTCTGACTACAACTTATTTATTGGTTCCAGCTTGTTATGGGATTAGTGAAGTATCAAAATGCAAGCAGTCAACTTGAATTTATTCCTTGGTCAGTTAGGACTGGTTTCCAAAACTGTTTCAAAAATGTAGATCTGCACCGTTGTCATTCAGAACCAATTACATATTGCAAAAAAATGTTCCGTGAAAACTCATGGAAGTATTAACAACATGAATTTCAAAATGGCCACTATGGCACCATGTTGGATGTCAGATGCTTACTATTTTCATTCAGAACTAGTTACATAAAAGCATTTTTGTTAAACTAAAATGTCGATAAACTCATCTGTTCTGGAGAAGTAGCCGAATGCAAATCTTAAGGATGGCCTTACTGTAAGCCTAAGTTCAACATAATTTTTATGTAGGTACAACTATCTTTTTCTTGAAAATATATTTTTATATTTAGAAAGAAAAGACAAGAAAAAAACAGTGTAGCCATATATTTATTAGTACCTTCAATAAGATTTTCTACATGTTGGGAGCTGGTCACATGGGTACTACATGAATTTGCATTTGTTCCAAATACATTCAGTTGGAAGACTTCTATGAAAATCCCACTTCATTTGTTCCAAATACATTCAGTTGGAAGACTTCTATGAAAATCCCACTTCATTTGTTCCAAATACATTCAGTTGGAAGACTTCCATGAAAATCCCACTTCATTATGATATTCAAGGAGAACAGTGATGACAAGATTTTCAACATGGTAGCCACAATGACCCAATTATCACTTGTGATTAATAAGCTAATGTCTTTAGGCAAAAATCCTAAGTCTGCTATGAGCGTCATATTCAAATGCAGTAGCCATATAAAGGTTTTCATGATAGCTACAGTAGTGGTCATGTTGGAGGTATAATTGATACAATGTTTAGTTTGGACCAACTACACATCATAAGAAATGTTTCAGTAAAAAAAACATTTTCCCGTCTCATCCATGTTGAAGAATATCAAAGTTTACAAGATGACCATCATGTTGGTTAAACATTGTATGCTGAAGAATATCAAAGTTTACAAGATGACCATCATGGTTGTTAAACATTGTATGTTGAAGAATATCAAAGTTTTCAAGATGACCATCATGTTGGTTAAACAGTTTATGCTGAAGAATATCAAAGTTTTCAAGATGGTGGTTAAACATTGTATGTTGAAGAATATCAAAGATTACAAGATGACCATCATGGTTGTTAAACATTGTATGTTAAAGAATATCAAAGTTTTCAAGATGACCATCATGTTGGTTAAACAGTTTATGCTGACGAATATCAAAGTTTTCAAGATGACCATCATGGTTGTTAAATATTGTATGCTGAAGAATATCAAAGTTTTCAAGATGACCATCATGTTGGTTAAACAGTTTATGCTGAAGAATATCAAAGTTTTCAAGATGGTGGTTAAACATTGTATGTTGAAGAATATCAAAGTTTTCAAGATGGTGGTTAAACATTGTATGCTGAAGAATATCAAAGTTTTCAAGATGGTGGTTAAACATTGTATGTTGAAGAATATCAAAGTTTTCAAGATGGTGGTTAAATATTGTATGTTGAAGAATATCAAAGTTTTCAAGATGACCATCATGGTGATTAAACATTGTATGCTGAAGAATATCAAAGTTTTCAAGATGGTGGTTAAACATTGTATTTGAAGAATATCAAAGTTTTCAAGATGGTGGTTAAACATTGTATGTTGAAGAATATCAAAGTTTTCAAGATGGTGGTTAAACATTGTATGTTGAAGAATATCAAAGTTTACAAGATGACCATCATGGTGGTTAAACAGTTTATGCTGAAGAATATCAAAGTTTACAAGATGACCATCATGGTTGTTAAACATTGTATGCTGAAGAATATCAAAGTTTTCAAAATGGTGGTTAAACATTGTATGCTGAAGAATATCAAAGTTTTCAAGATGACCATCATGGTGATTAAACATTGTATGCTGAAGAATATCAAAGTTTTCAAGATGACCATCATGGTGATTAAACATTGTATGCTGAAGAATATCAAAGTTTTCAAGATGGTGGTTAAACATTGTATTTGAAGAATATCAAAGTTTTCAAGATGGTGGTTAAACATTGTATGCTGAAGAATATCAAAGTTTTCAAGATGGTGGTTAAACATTGTATGCTGAAGAATATCAAAGTTTTCAAGATGACCATCATGGTGATTAAACATTGTATGTCTAATCATCATTATCTTTAAATTATGACAACAAGTCTTGAAATGCAAACCAAAATATAGCCATCCATTTAAGATTTTCATGATTGTTACCATGGTGTCAGAGTGGCACCAAATTCCTGTAGGACTAACTAGAATTCATAATAAATACCTGAGTGAAAGCATCTTCCTGTCACGTCAAATCAGAACAATATCAAAGTTTTCAAAGTGGCAATATTGGATATCATGCTGGCACCAAATTTCTGTAGGACCATTTAGATGTCATTAGAAGCCTCATTTCTGGCAATCCATTTTGAGAAGTAGTGATAACAAGATTTTTAAGGTGGCCACCATGAAGACAAAGCTTGAGTTTAAGTCACTATAATTTTCATTTAATACCACAAATCATAAGAAATGTCGTTGAGAAAAGTTCCTGTTAACTTGAATATCTTTCATAAGAAGTCTTCTAGTGAAGACTCCATGTTAACTTGAATATCATTCATAAGAAGTAGTCATAACAAGATTTTTAAGGTGGCTGCCATGTTGACTGTCAGATCAGCACCATTTTTATTTAGGATCATCTCCAAGTCATAGGAATGTTGTTATAATGTAATTTTTCAACACACAAAGGGCTATACATGGTTGTCAGTATAACTGGTGGAGGAATAACCTGGCCAGAAGAATCACCAACCAATGAGAGCTTATCGGCAAGCTTTTTCACATACCCACATTGGCTGAGTCTGCAAAGCAAACTCATGTAGAGAGAATGCAGTGATCTGTATTGGTGAGCTCTTTAGACCATTTGGGACCACAGAATTTGTCCTTTAAGACCAGTGTTTGAATACCTAATTATGGTGTCAGCTATAACAAAGATAAGGGAGTTTTGACATGGTGGTGTAAGAACAAATACCACCTAACAAAGATAACATTAATCAAATAAAATTTATGATGCATACTGGATAATCTCTTCATCCTATTTCTACTTTGAAAGAGTATTTTCACAGATCACACAGATTAATCAACAATCCATTTTTCCTGTATTAATCACAATACAGGTGCAGTGCCCTATAACAGTAACATTCAGCTTGTCTCCAATTATTGATTGCAATGGCATAACGATGAAATATTCCATTTATAATGTTTGCTGTGAGTTAAGTTTGTTAGTGAAGAAGTCATACATATTACAATTTATGGTGCAAGTTTGTATTGGGAAGAAAATCAATAACACGTCCATTGAAAAACACAGATTAATTTAAAAAATGAGAACATCTGCTTCTGGTTTTATCAATTTGAGTAACTGTGATGGTGCTTAGAACCATCTGTCTGAATGAGTAAGTGCCTGGACAAACTAGTTTGGGTGCCTGAGAGGGCACATAGGTCCATCAGTGTAGGCAAAGTTTTCTTATCAATTGGTAACTTTTATGGCCTGTATTATTCATTTTGTTTATAAATGACTTGCCACTGTTGGTACAAAATTCAAAAAATGATCTCAATGCTGATGGTAATATTTTGCACAAGTTTGATTCTAATGTTGAAATGTTAAAGAAACAAATGAGTGAAGATTTATATCATATTAAACATTGGTGCTCACTGAATAACTTACAGTATTAACAACCCCCAAACAACCAAGGCAGTGTTGCTTTGAACTTGGCAAAAATTATTTAAAAAAAATATCAGTGAACAAAATTCCTAATCTTGATCTGCATGTTGAATATAATCAAACTATAAATGTTGACACAGAAATTTTTGTTAATAGGAATCTAGACAGGTGCAAGCAAGTTAAATATTTTTCTCTTGTTAATAAAAATCTAGACTGGTGCAAGCAAGTTAAATGTTTTTCTCTTGTTAATAAAAATCTAGACTGGTGCAAGCAAGTTAAATGTTTTTCTCTTGTTAATAAAAATCTAGACTGGTGCAAGCAAGTTAAATGTTTTTCACTGTTGATAGCTCAAGAATTTATCTTTTACTGAGGATAGAAAGTTATCAACCACTCATCTGTCAGAATTTATTCTTACATTATGCAAACATTCATTCTCTTTTGGACTACTGTTGCACTTTTTTTAAGGAAATACAGTTGATAGCAATATTTAAAAAAAATCCAAAAAAGGCAACAAGAATGATCCTAGAGTTATCATTTTAAATATATACCTTCCAAAATTCTATTCTCACAATTGAAATGATTGAATTTTAAATACAGAATAATCTACCACAAGTCACTATTCAGAAAGTTAAGAATGAGAGCTGCCTTCAAGATTTGTATGGTATGTTTTCATTTTAAGTCAGAAGAAAAACACCAAGGAGCTAAGCTGACACCAGCTTCGAATGATTGGTGTAGAATTCTGTTTCCAAAAGCAAATATGTCCAAAGATCAATTGCATACTCTGGTGCTATTTTATGAAATGAACTCCAATTAGCCATTAGATGAAAAACAAATCTACACATGTTCAAACAAAATTGTATAACCATTATCCTGATCGACAGTTGTCACTTTAGATATTGAATACTGAAAGCTATTTATATATTGAAATACTGAATGCTATAAATATTGAATACTGAATGCTATAAATATTGAATACTGAATGCTATAAATATTGAATACTGAATGCTATAAATATTGAATACTGAATGCTATAAATATTGAATACTGAATGCTATAAATATTGAATACTGAATGCTATTTATATTTAATACTGAATGCTATAAATATTGAATACTGAATGCTATAAATATTGAAATACTGAATAGTATAAATATTGAATACTGAAAGCTATTTATATTTAATACTGAATGCTATAAATATTGAATACTGAATGCTATTTATATTTAATACTGAATGCTATAAATATTGAATACTGAATGCTATTTATATTTAATACTGAATGCTATTTACATTTAATACTTAATGCTATAAATATTGAATACTGAATGCTATAAATATTGAAATACTGAATGTTATAAATATTTAATACAAAATGCTATTTAAATATTGAAATACTGAATGTTATAAATATTGAATACTGAATGCTATTTAAATATTGAAACACTGAATGCTAGTTAGATATTGAAATACTGAAAGTTATAAATATTTAATACTGAATGCTATTTAAATATTGAAATACTGAATGTTATAAATATTTAATACTGAATGCTATAAATATTTAATATTGAATGCTATTTAAATATTGAAATACTGAATGCTATTTAAATATTGAAATACTGAATGCTATTTAAATATTGAAATACTGAATGCTATTTAAATATTGAAATACTGAATGCTATTTAAATATTGAAATACTGAATATTATAAATATTTAATACTGGATGCTATTTAAATATTGAAACACTGAATGCTATTTAGATATTGAAATACTGAAAGTTATAAATATTTAATACTGAATTCTATTTAAATATTGAAATACTGAATGTTATAAATATTAAATACTGAATGCTATTTAAATATTGAAATACTGAATGCTATTTAAATATTGAAATACTGAATGCTATTTAAATATTGAAATACGGAATGATTTTTAAATATTGAAATACTGAATGCTGTTTAAATATTGAAATACTCCCTTTCCCCAAATTGCCTTGTTATTCATGCTGAAAAATACTTCAAAAAGGTATGATATATTAATATTTTTAATAATTTTCAAGAATACATTGTTTCTAGACACCATGATCATCCAGATTATAAAGAACAACATATTCATAAAGGTATGAAACTTCAGAAATATTTTACCTGTGCTAAAATACCAATGACCTTTAATTAGACTGTTAAACCAATCTGATAACCATGATGATCACATTGATTAACTAAAGATGTTGTCAATAAACCAGTCTGATAACCATGATGATCACATTGATTAACTAAAAATGTTGTCAATAAAACCAGTCTGATAACCATGATGATCACATTGATTAACTAAAGATGTTGTCAATAAAACCAGTCTGATAACCATGATGATCACATGATTAACTAAAGATGGTATCAATAAACCAGTCTGAAAACCATGATGATCACATGATTAACTAAAGATGGTGTCAATAAAACCAGTCTGATAACTATGATGATCACATTGATTAACTAAAGATGTTGTCAATAAAACCAGTCTGATAACCATGATGATCACATGATTAACTAAAGATGGTATCAATAAACCAGTCTGATAACCATGATGATCCCATTGATTAACTAAAAATATTGTCAATAAAACCAGTCTGATAACCATAATGATCACATGATTAACTAAAGATGGTGTCAATAAAACCAGTCTGATAACCATGATGATCACATGATTAACTAAAGATGGTAATAAACCAGTATGATAACCATGATGATTACATTGATTAACTAAAGATGTTGTCAATACAACCAGCTGATATATTCCACTTCTTATAATCAAGAAGTTTTCTATACAAAGCAGTTAATGGCACACAAATTTATTAATGACCATTTTGTGGGCTTCACAAGATCTGGTTATATCAGTTTTTTTCAGTATATGATTTTCCATGGGAACTCTTTTGCATGTAGTCATTTTACACACCAGACCTATACTAACAGTCAAACCAACTGTAATAGCTAAATATTCCCATATCAGTCTTATGTAATTTGGCTCATTTGTATATTTAAAGAAGTCCTTACAATGTTTGGACTTTTCTCACAATAAAGATAGTATAAAGCATTTTTTTAAAAAAATTAGTTTTTCTTTTGTCAATCAAAGACAATCTTATGTTGTAAAACAATATTGAAAGTAAAGCTCACTTCAATTAGTGTTTACACACATTATTATAATTTATGTTGTGGCAATGGCTGGATGTCGACTTCAAGCAATAATTAAGACTTCTGGGGCTTTAATCAATTATTTCGTTCATTCTTTATTTAACCAGTTTGGTGGCCTAAGTGGTCAGAGTGTCCATCTTGGATACAGGAGGTCGTGGGTTAAACCCAGTCAAATCATACAAAAAGCGTATAAAAATAGTACTAACAGCTGCTTCACTTGGCACTCAGCTTTAAGAGGTTAGTGTTAGGACTGGTCTGCTTGGTGTCAGGATAATATAACTGGGTGGGACATGATACTACATGTCTGTGCATGATGCCCCATTGCTAGACATCACTATAATCTTCCACTATGCAGATATCATAGTGATATGAGACTAAATTTGTAAAGCTATGATAAAAATTAAAATCTCTCTCACACACACATGGATACATGCAGGCATGCACATACACACATGCATGCATGCACACATGTAATTTACACCCTTTATGTACATTTAATTAGATCAGGCAACATTAAATCTGTCAAGGTTTGTGAACTTGTCAAAAGTTTACATTTGCTAAAGCTTTCATTCCCAACCTCTTTTAATGTTAACCCCCCAAACAAATTTCTGAGCCCAACTACCCGTTTCCACATTTTGATAAGTATCAACACCCATTAAATATCATGGTGACCCTCTGTGACCCTCCAGAATGACCTCACAACCCTGATTTGGGAACCACTGTATTACAGTACAAATGTCATTTAGGGGATACTTGGGTATTGCACAATTATGACCAAAAGGTAGTAAATGTTAAGAAACAAAATTACAGTTGTACAAATATATGTATGGAGAAAACACCAGAACTTCAACCAGAATTCCTTATTTGCAAAAGAAAACTCAGAACATTATCATCTTTATTGACAAACAAGGTTATAATGCAACCCTGTTTACCTAGACCTCTTCTGATCATCAATGAACTTACTGGGTGCAGCACTACAAAAGTCTTAACTTTTCCATTCTAGAAAAAATGATAATTTTCATGAGCACAGGAATTTCCCTGCCTGAGAGAAAAATACATGTTTTTAAAATCTTTGTAATTACACTGGTGTATCCATCAAGACTGACAGAAAGCACCATAATGTACAGGAAGATCATATTCTATGTTGTTTGCTCCACCAATTATGTCTAACAAACAGCATTGGCCCAAATCAGCTGGCACATTTTGGCAGATCTGGGTCTGTGCATTCAAATGACAATTTTGTACATGTATAATAGTGATGAGCAAAATTATTACATCCATTGGTTGACTGTTTGGAATTGATTTTTTGTTTCAATGAGCATTCAGGGCTTGAATTTAATGTTATCATGCTTGGAAAATGTGAACTAATTATGAAAAATGTGAATTCATATATCAAGTTTTGAAATCTCTTCACAAGAATAAAGTTTTTCAAAGCTATACAGAAAAACATTAATACGTTATAATACCACAGATGTGTCCTTGAATATCTCTAATAACAGCAATGATGTAATCTTAGGAATTTAGGAGTAAATTATACAAAATGTAAAATAATACAGCAAATCATTATCAAGTTTTTAGGCAAGGACCAATTAGTAAATGAACCCACTAGATTAAATTATACCGATCAAATACAATTAGAACATATTTATACATGTACCAATACAAAAGAAAATGGTCTCAAAGTAATGGTTTCTAAAACTGGCTTTCATGTGACCACTAACAAATTTTCTTAAAGTCAATGGTAAATCAAAGACAATATCCATAAATTCATTACTTACAGATCTTTCAAAATCTTTGATACTGATAAATACCTGAAAGATTGATACACTGATTCTA